>JBBDHG010000099.1:6722500-7322500 GCA_037951165.1 Lophius americanus
AAACATGTTACACTGTGCCTATGGGTATGCAGTATTTGCAATCTGCATTAATATTACAAAAAGTTATTGAGACAAATCTGCAGCACATCGAGTTTGTCATTTGTTTTGCAAAAGGCAAGGGAGTGCTCTTTATTTCAATGCTTAAACACATTTTCAAGAATGCAAAATATTTGCTAATTATTGTTATTGATAAAATCTCTCAAAATATTATTGTGTTTTTGTTTTTTTTAGTTTTTTTTTAGCAAAACAAAGACACAGACACGTACACAGAAACACACACGCATATAAACGAATGTGCAAAAAATCATGTTCAGAATATCTGGTCAAACTCAATCCAGTTATCTAGTTGGTGTTTGAAAAAATTATAATACACAAAATGTCAGATTGACTGGTGGGACCATTTAAAATGTTGTAATTGGCATTCTTTTAGGCATAAATCTCTCACTCTTTTGCAATCTGAAGTTCTTGCGGGAAAAAAAATGTACATGTGCCATTATTTTTTTTTAGGTTGCAACCTTTATACTACAGAAGATTCTCTTGGATGACACAGGGCTGGCATACATCTGTCAGACTTACGAGCGCTTCTCTCATGTTGCCATGATACTTGTAAGTTGGTGATTTCTGATAACTAAATTCTAGTTAATTTGTTAGCAGTTATCTTTTCGTCTTACTGTCTCTTTCCTTGTTTCAGGGCAAAATGGTCCTGCAGCTCTCCAAGGAGCCGTCAGCCCGCCTACTGAAGCACGTAGTCCGCTGTTACCTACGTCTGTCTGACAACTCCAGGTGCGGTAAAAGAAATTCATCCAGATTAGTTTAATTGTTCACTGAATAACATAATAAACAAGACATGACTCCAAACAGGACAACACAGATTGGACTCACAAAGTTTAATACTGAGATATTGGTCTTTATTTTATCAATGTCAGTGTGATCCAAGATCCTAGCGTTTCGTTTTGTTGACATCAGTGCTAAGTCGATGGCATTCATCAAACTGTGCAGTGCTGATATACAATTTATGTATGTTTCGATGCAAGTTTCTGTCTGCTTTTGTTTGGTTTGACAAGACATATTTTCATTTACAAATTTTATTTTTTTTATTGTTTGTCACACATGACCCTGTGGTTCAGCCCTCATTACTAATTACAGTAACACAACGGCCACGCATACTCCTGAGGGACTTATTCTGTACAAGTCGAGCTATTTCAAGACAAAGTTCAGCCTCCATGGCTGATACATGTTTGGTTCTTGTTGTGCAGGGCAAGAGAAGCTCTGCGGCAGTGCCTCCCTGACCAGCTGAAAGACACCACCTTTGCACAAGTCTTGAAGGACGACACAACCACCAAGCGCTGGCTGGCCCAACTGGTGAAGAACCTGCAGGAGGGCCAGGTAACCGATTCCCGGGGCATCCCTCTCCACCCACAATGATTCACTAGCACCTTGCTGAACCTGAAGAAAATACCAGCAAAGAACTGCCTAGCAGTAGAGCCTTCAGTTGTGGACAGTGTTAGGACTGCTCTTATTGAAGACGTCAGAAGGAAAGGCTGTTACCTGATTATTTTTATGATCAGATATGCAGAATCGCTGCAGGTTTGTTTCCTAAGGATCCGCGGTTTAAAAAGACATTGACACTGCCTCAACGCGTGATCTTCAAATTATTTCAGACATACTAAATAATAAATTGTTGTACAACAAATAACAGCTTCAGTTAGTTCATTTACATTGATTTAGGTCTAATAAATCGTTAAACTAGAGATGTGTGTTAGTAATAAGATATCTTAATGGTATGCCAGTCGAAATACCTCTAATCACGTGTGTGTGTCCCACAGCTCACCTGAAAGGTTTGTGATCGGTGGATGGACGCTCAGGAAGTTTTGGGGCTGTGCTGAAGAAGATCACAATCTTAATTACTGCTAAAACTTGAAGCAGCGATTCAACATTGGTCAGAGGTGAAAACATGAGATGAATGAAATTAAAGAAGCCTTTGTAAAAACAAAGTTGTTTTCACGTTTACTGCACTAATAACACAACTTACAAGAAGATAATACTTTTTCACAATAATATACCAAAGGGCCAAGCAAAAATATTTTGACGTGGCAAAAAAATACTGATATACCTTTTAAATGTGTATGTCTGTTACTCACTGTGGGCACTTACCTTTCAATTTATGGTTTTGTGAATGATATTTGTTCAAATCGCCTACTCTCTAACTTAATTTCTTGGTGGAAATATATATTAATTTTAGTACTATCGTTTTGTCAACTGTTAAGAGACCAACTACTAGTAGTGACTATTAATGACTTTATGCATGACTAATTTTTTTAATGGCTGTATTTATGTTAATCATGCCTGTACTGCTGTTTTTATGACATGTATTCTTTAAACCGTTCTAATGTAATTAAGCATGATTTTAAGTAATTTTTAGAGAAAATGTGTTAAACACATAGTATGAGCAAAATTGCATTTCGTCAGAAAAATCCTTGTCTGTTATATTTAAATACTTACGGAAATATCTGAAAAAGTTAGATGCTTGATTAGGGAAGAATAATCAAGAAATTACAGTCAAGTTATAGCAGCGATGGCCATACTTTGTTCCACTGAGTGGCAGATTTAGCTGTGGGCAACATGGGTGGCGTCTTGCCCGGGCAGGAATGGCACATGCATTAATTTATCAGAATGGTGACATCAGTGATGTGTTTTCTATCTCTAATGCTGTACGTTCTGTTCATTCTGTCAACGTGGGTCAATGAAGCTGGTCGGACTGGGCGCCCCTCTGGTTTGTGAGCTGACAGCTTTCCTCCTGCAGAGAGGAGTTCACGGTCAGAGGTGGGAGATAGAGAGGGGCGGCGCAGAGAAAAGCGGGGAATTGAAGAGATCAGAATGTGTAAAGATGGCTATACCTGGAGGGACCTGACATATATGTTTATATGTATGTATAAATATATATGTAATTATATATGAATGTATGTATAAATATATATTATGTATGTATAAATATGTATGCATATATAGTTGTATAAATGTATATGTATGTATAAATGTGTGTATGTATAAATATATATGTCACAATTGTACCAGGACCACTTTGCTCCAAACTCCTGCAGCTTGCTGTACCAGCCTCCACCTGTCAGTGGATTACAGACTTCCTGATGGACCAGAGACAGCAGGTGAGGCTGGGTAAAATAACATCCTCCACCAGGACAATGGTCTGTGTGCTGTCACCTCTACTCTTCTCACTCTACACGAATGATTGCACTTCTGACGACCCATCTGTCAAATTCCTGAAGTTTGCAGACGACACATTGGTCATCGGCCTCATCCAGGACGGCGACGAGTCTGCATACAGACGGGAGGTTGAACGGCGTGCCGTCTGGTGTGGTCACAACAACCTGGAGCTGAACAAGCTCAAAACTGTAGAGATAAGCGGTTCAGAAGCCGGCCAGTGCAACCATGTGACGTCACTACCCAGAATGCATTACATGCATTAACGTCGTGGAACTTAAATTCTTGACAGTCGCGGTACCTTTTTAATAAACAAAGGTCCAAACGCTTAACGACGGTGAGGCAGTCAGGGGTCATTAACAGAGAGGGAAGTACAAACAGGCAAACACATTTTGGCAAGCACTAATCAAAAGGTAAAAGGTGCCAGATACAACAAATGAAACAAAATAACCCTAACCAGACAAAGACGCTGGGACATGATTTGTAGCATGTAGCAAATATGGAAAAAAAAGAGTGAACATAAATTCACTGGGATAGGTAGTAGGTGTGTGATGACTTGGTGGTGTTAATGCAGAAGTGGGAAATGGTGTGGAGCTGGGTAAATGAGGGAGAGCAACACAAAGAGCTGATGAGGATAGGATGTATGTACAGAGAGGGAGTGAGGAGCATGGAAATGGATGGACAGAAAGATCGTCCATCCGTCCATCCATCCTTTTACCTCATAATTTCAGCGTACTCAATAAATGGTTAAATTACTCCTGGATCCTTGTGTTTTAATGTGCACACCAGAGGACAAGGTAAATTACACCTACATATACTATTAATCAATATCTAAAAGCATAACTTGATAATTAAAATAAAAATTGATTATTTGAACAATACGTTGATTTTGGAAGTTGTATGTCTGGAGAATCATAAATATGATCCATTTGTACAAAAAATAATGGCGTAGTACAACATGGCAAAAAAACTCTTGAGTAATACTTTGTTTGCACAAGAATTACAGCTCCCAGCTTCTCAGATAGTATTCATTTCAAATGTAGGACACAGTCTTTCTGTTAAAAACACAAAGCTATTGCTGGATCAGCTGGTTTGTAGAGGTTTTGTGTTCACAATGTTATCATCTTTTGGAATGTTTTTGTGTAGCTGACACACATCTGTCATGTCCAGCTTCATACACATTTCTCTGTATGAACCACCTCAGACCAGGAACTCTTTTAAATGACGATGCTCTTGTAATCCTCACATGTAATCACAAATATAGGTTTAGTTGTTAAATAATCCCACCACCATCAATTTACCGTTTTTTACTACCACCACTATTATTCATTTTTTCAAGTTTTCACTGTCAAACAGGTGAAACTCAAACTACTACTTACTTACTTTCTTTGAAACTCAAAGGTAAAACCCACCTCTACCTGTGACATGTGACAAGGGCAATCTCCTTTTTCTGCCAATAGGTGGCAGCATAGGTTCAGACCATTGTTGTGGTTCTTCATGGCTTCAGCCTTCTTTACCCTCGCCATAAAGCACTGAACAGTCAGTAGTAGAGTGGATGTGCGTTATAGACAGCACTTCCAACTAGAATATACTATAGGAATATATGCTATTACAGGTATGAAATTGTAAGGTCCTTTCTAAAATTGAGTGACAAAGACATTGGTTTACATTTTACACATAAGGCCTTCGAATGTGTGAAGATTGAAACCCCCCCACCCATGACAAAATAAACTAGCGCCAAGAACTAGTCTTCTTAATAATGTAAATAACTAATCAAAAACGTAGACATTCCTCTTTCAAGAACTCTACTAGAATCACAATTTCTGATGGTAGTTACCAGTAAGTGAATAATGACAATATATCTGCCTTTGTTTTTCAGGAAGATCAAGGTGTTTGAGGGCTCCTTAGAAAATAACTATACATTTTATATTCCTCAATATGGGGACTGCATCTTTGCCGAAACTGGATGGATTTAATTATCATTTAATGAATTCAAGGAAATTTCTTTTGTGTTTTTCACTTTGTTATCAATGTTTTTGTGTACAGAAGGTGAATAACAAGGCGTTACGACATACAATGCATCAACGAATGTTTGTTTGTGGCAAGAGGGGGACTAGAGTAATACTTCAGAGTTGGTGTTATAATATTTTGCAGTATTAGTGTAATTTAGTGTTGGTTTTTTAAATGTTTCCGTGTTAATGTTTTGCAGTGTTAGTATTTTGCAGTTTTAGTCTTTTAAATATTTGACATTGTTAGTGTTTGAAATGTTTCATAGTGTAAGTTTTGGAAATGTTTTACAGTGTTTAAAATTTTTCAAAGACCCCAATGTACAGCATAGGCACCAAAGAGTTTGGGATACCTTGCTTGGACTAGGAAGACCGGGGCAAACTTATGGAGCCAGGAAAGAAAGAGGAACTTCCAACATATTCCGGGGGAGGTCAGGGACATGGAATCCGACTGGGCCATGTTCAAATCTTCCATCTAGGTGGCAGCTGCTCACAGTTAGGGCCATAACATTATTGGTGCCTTTCATGGCGGCAATTTGAAAACGCGCTGTTGTCCCCCAGTGGTGAATGAAGTCGTTAAGCTTAAGAAGGCTTGGTTAGCCCAGTGGTCTACTGAAGCAGCAGACACTTACCGAGAGACCATAAGGGCTACATCTTTGGCAGTTGTGGATGCAAAAACCGGGGTGTCGGTGGAGTTTGGGTGGGCTACAGAGAATGACTTCCAATCAGCCCTAAAGAAGTTCTGGAAAACCATCTGAAAGATCAGGAAGATAAAGCAGGGCTTGGCTCAGACTGTGTAGAGCCGGAAAATTGCTGACCCGTAAAGAGGATATCATCGAGGGATGGAAAGAACACTTTGAGGAACTGTTGAACCGGAAACCGCATCCTCTATAGTGGAGGCAGAGTTGGAAGACAGGGAAATGGTAGGAAAAGCCTATCCGTTTCCCTTGAAAAGTTGGCTAAGGTAGTCAAGGTGATATCGAGCGCAAGGCAGAAGGGGTTGATGATGTTTGCCCTGAGCTTCCAAAGGCATTGGACATTGTTGGAGTGTCATGGTTGACAAGCCTATTCAATGTCGTGGGGAAGACCGGGACAGTGGTGGTTCCACTTTTTTTTAAAAGGTGGACATGGGGGTGTGTTCCAATTGAACGGGGATCACACTTCTCAGTCTTCCTGGTAAAGTTTATTCCAGGGTTCTGGAAAGTAGGCTCCGAGCTATTGCTGACCCTCACTTTAAGAAGAAACTATGCAGATTCCTTCCTGGTTGTGGAACGGTGGACCAGCCTTTTTACTCTTGTTGGTCTTATATTCAGACCAACACTCGCATTTGAACACAGACTGGCAAAATTACTTTTGGTACATAAATAATTGGGTGAAGGGTGAGAAAAAAGACAGCTGTAAGCTTTACTTCTGCTGGTGTCCCATCACATCCTACTGAACAGCTTCCGCGCTCTTTGTTATAAATTCTTTTGAAATCAACCATAAGGATGATTCTTCCAAATATATTGCCTCATTTGGTGTTTGATGGTGCGAGCAACACATCACCCGGCACTTATTTAAATATTTCCTCACCTTTTCAAGTATTTTCCCTTGCTTTGTTTTGAACCAGTACATCAACTATTCAGCAGTGCAATGTTGACTTCAGGTCATCAATTGTGTCACGTATTGTAGGTTTCTTTTTTCCATAGTGAAGGTCATTGTAAGGGTGCTCCTCCATTTTTGAGTTGGCTCTGTCTGAGTAATTTGAACTGGAAGCTGAGCTGAGAATGTGTATAATTAATGCTTTTGAACCTGAGAAGGGAACTCAGATGAAGACCACAGAGGGATTAAAATTCAGAACTTGGACACTTATATGAATGAGCTCTCGTGCAGATAAATGATGTCGGTAAATGTCTCCAGAGTAGCTTGCAGCAGTTTGTCAATTTAATGGTGATCTCTCCCTGGTGGTCTCTCATATTGTTCTTTAGCTGAACTGGTCTGATCAAAGATTGATAAATGGGACCTTGTAACATAAGAAGGGGCAGAAAACACTGCTGCCTCTGTAGTGGAACTGTGCAGGTCCTCCACCTGGCATGATGGCATAGAATTGGTCTTGTGCTATGTGGGACACTGGATAATCGTAAAGATTGTCATTTATATCAACAGAGTGATGGGCTGCGATTTGCATAATTAAATGCTGTAACAGCTATATATATATATATATATATATATATATATATATATATATATGTGAGAGATGTCCAAATGTGATAAATATTCTGTATGTCATATGTATGTATTATTATTATTTTTATATGTTCACAATTCACCATTAAATTAAGAAATCAGGTAATTTTCAACTTATAACCATGAAAACTAAAAGAATACAATGATAAAAGGAAAACCTTAAGTATAAAAAAAATAGCAGTTCAAATCTTGGTTGTCGTGTGTTTAAGGTTTCATGGCAAAATATTATATGGTTTTTGAGATCTGATTTGGGAATCAAACCCATAACCAGAATAGACCAAAGTCCAGATTGTAACAATAGAACCAGACAGGATACAATTGATAGCATAAAGCACCGCTGAAGTTCTTGGTTGTTGTACGGAATGACTCATGAATGACTCCCAAATCTCCCCTCTTTGGTCATGGCAGAAATCTCAGAAATCTCACAGCAGGAGGTTGACGTTATCATCAGGACGATGTAACCCTCCACCTGTGCCCTCGACCCCTTTCCTACAGTCCTAGTGAAAACTAGCATCTCTTCCATCAGTCCCCTGATCACCGCTGTAATAAATCAATCCCTCCAGGCCAGCTTTGTTCCATCTGCCCTAAAAGCCGCCATAATCAGACCACTCCTCAAAAAATCTACTCCCGATCCAGAACTTTTTACTAATTACAGGCCCATTTCCAAACTCCCATTCCTCTCCAAAGTTCTGGAAAAAGTAGTTACTGCCCACCTCCAGGACCACCTCAAATACAACAACCTCTTTGAAACCTTTCAGTCTGGTTTCCGCTCCGCCCACAGCACAGAAACAGTTCTGCTTAGAGTCACAAATGACCTACGGATGGCAGCAGATGCTGGTTCACCTTCTCTCCTGATTCTCCTTGATTTGTGTGCTGCCTTCGACACAGTTGACCATGGAATACTCCTACACCGCCTACATAACACCACTGGACTCACTGCCACCGCCCTAAATTGGTTTCAATCCTACCTCACTGACAGAACCGAATACGTTTCCCTTGGAAGTTCACGGCCTCGGACACACACCGTCACCTGTGGGGTCCCCCAGGGATCAGCCCTTGGCCCCATTCTCTTCATACTGTACATGCTCCCCCTTGGCCATGTCATCGGTCAATATGGACTCTCATTCCATTGTTACGCTGATGACACGCAAATGTACATAAAAACTGACAGATGTTCCTCCGCAGCCTCTCCATCCTCATCGTCACCATCATCTCCCATGTCAACTCTCCACGCTTGTCTGGAGGAGATAAAGGTGTAGATGAAAAACAACTTTCTCCATTTGAACAGCTCCAAAACCGAAGCAATTTTAATTGGCACCCCACATCAGAAATGAATATCCTCCATAACCAGTATTACCTTCTCTGGTCACGACATTCTCCTCTCTTCATCAGTCACCAACCTCGGTGTAAGATTTGACCCTCAACTCACTTTTGAATCCCACATCAAACACATCTGCAAGATAGCACTTTGAGATTTGATCCAAATGTAAAGTGCATTATAAATTAAATGTATTATTATTATTATTATCTCCTTTCACCATCTCAGAAATATTTCCAAACTCCGTTCTTCACTAACCTTGAGTGATGCTGAAAAGCCGGTCCACGCGTTTGTCTCCTCCCGACTGGATTACTGTAAAACACTTCTCATCGGGATCGCTGATAAAAGTCTGCAAAGACTGCAGTATGTTCAAAACAGTGCTGCAAGGATCCTGATGAGAGTTCGTAAACACGAACACATCACCCCCGTTCTTCATTCCCTTCATTGGCTTCCCGTCTCCACTAGGATTGATTATAAGATCTCTCTCCTCACTCACCAGTGCATCCATGGTAACGCACCCCCCTACCTTTAAGAACTACTCACCCCACTGACCTCAACACGATCCCTCCGTTCTACCCAATCATACCGCCCCCTCCTTCCCCGGACTAAGCTCAGCACCATGGGTGATCGGGCCTTCTGTTCTGCTGCCCCTCGTTGGTGGAATGCCCTCCCTGACCATCTGAGGGCTCCACAGATGACTGACACATTTAAAAAAGGACTTAAAACTTCCCTTTTTAGCAGAACCTATAACTTTAATTAACATTGCTGCTTTTTAGTCAGGTTTTTATATAGTTATTATTTTATTATTTTATTGATGCTTTTATCTGCTTTTACTTTGTAGCACTTTGAGATTTGATCCAAATGTAAAGTGCATTATAAATTAAATGTATTATTATTATTATTATGGCGAGGGATAATGACCTATGAACATTCAACACAACGTTGGTGATGATGATGTTGATGGAATGAAGATACAACAGTTAAAATGCTAAATAGAAGCAAACATTTGACCTCGCACCAGGACAAAGCAGATCAAAAGAGAGGGAGCACTGGTGAGGTCAGGTGAGCACCACAGTGCGATCCGAGTGGCTAGAGTTGTTGGAGGTTATTATCGCTACAGTGTGGCGTGAAGAGGGACAGCAGCAGCTTCCAGGCCATATGATCTGTTGTAGCTCTGCAACAGACAGCTGCACCAGCCTGGACTAAGGGATGATCCTGCAACAGGTAAGACTCCTTTTTAGATCATAGCAACTTCAAAAAATAATGTTATTTTCTTCTCCTTTTTTAGTTAGTTTTAAGCACTTGTTAGGGTCTGTAAAGGACGTTGATATTTAAAAATAAAACAATTAACGTCTAAGCTTAAGCAGAAATCATGTCGATATCTACCACAACTTAGCTTTCAATTTCAAGAAGAACATTTATTTATTTATTGTGATAGATTAACTATAGTGTATGTATTGTCCTCATATTTGTGTGACCTTATTTTTGTCTGTTATAACACAAGTTTGTTAATCAGAAAAGCCTTGCCACCCACAAATCCTAAAAGCATTCCTGCAGATGATAAAAGGTGGTTTTGTTAATAAAATGTCTAATTTACAACTTGAATTCTGCACAATGAATGCATTTTTGGGTATTAAATAAAGTGTTTTTCTATCCATTTTTTCTTACCATGAATGCGCGACTTAGCTGAGGTCATGAGTGAAATGAATGCTGAGACCATGACAGGGATTTTAAAAGATTAGTTGGCTTAGTCAGTTCCACATACAGACAGAACCAAAAGTGCAGTGCAGCACAGAATGCAGCAAAAATAAACCACAGCAGCAAAAGAGCATCCAGATCAGCTTAGTGGCCGGCCCGGTGACACTGGTGTGGGCTGAATAGTGAGGCTGCTGTTTTGCTGTGAGGAGTAGGCAGGTTATGCAAAGACATACAGAGCCCCAAAGTGGTTTTAAGGAGTTTCGGTATTACTTTTATAATGCCTTAGTATTGCCGTCATTCCTGTTGATTATTCATGATGTATATTATTGAACAGCATATATATAATATATGATATATATATATATATATAATATAGAGATATTTGTCAAATCTCCATAGACCAAAATAGATACTCATCAGAGAATCATATTACCATGTACTATGATGAAACTCTAGGAGGTTCCATTCCCATGAAGCAAACAATACTGATAAGCCTTGAAAAGTTTGCTCTTCCATCAATGCATATGTAGCATGCTCACTCTGTACTCTCTCCCTCTTGATGTCTTTCCCAGTAAGGAACAGCTTGGCTCCAGAAGCCGTTTATTTTAATTCCTGGCAAGGACACACAGTTTTAAGTTCTCCACAGCCTCTTACAGCACAGAATATAGCAAAATGTACACCCATTGTGGATAATGGCATACTAGCCCATTTCATTCTTTAAAACAAAATATAAAGAAAGCATGAAAAGAACAAGGCAAAAACGCATTTCATTAATGAAGCATAGATGACAATTAAATGCTATTCAGTTAAGAGGACGGCAATTTCATGGCAAAGCGGCACATATGGTTGTAACTGGTTAATTACAATGGACTTGTGTACGCACAAATCTGAAGACGTTTGTGTGCAAGTATTGGCCCATTCAGGCGGAAAAATTGTTCCAAAAGTATTTTGTTTTGGTTATTTATATTTGTAAAATAGATTTTTTGTACTTGTAAGACATGCTGTAGTCTCAAGCAGGTTTTGTGTTTGCAAAGCGAAAACATTAGTTTGTGAATCATGTTTTTTTATTTACAAATCACATCGTTTACATGTGATTCGAACTGTGTTCATGCACGAAAATTGTGTTTCGTTGTATGCAAACTTTTGACAGGAATTGAACTTCATAGTTATGGATCACGGCAGACTGGCACGTGAAGAAGGAGTCAATGCTAAAGCCGGGCGTACAATATACAATTTGAGCCCGATTCACACTTACTAATGAGCTTCAGGACCACAGGGCCGTCTGACGGTGTGTGTCCTGTGTAGTTGGTTGGGCAGTGTCATGAGGGCCCGGACTGCTTTTGGAGGATCGGATAGTTTACTGCCATGTCAAAAATTCTGGCAGGGTCTCACCTCAATTGGTTGACGCAACCGCCTTCTTTTCTCAATAAGCCTGTGAGAAGTTGCTGAGCATTTGAGTTGCCAAGGCAATACGACACATTGTGTGTATAATAAATAATAAGTAGTCATAAAATAGAAAGTAAACACAACCCCGTTACCACCAAGGTGGTAAAGGGGGAACATTTTCTCAAGGTGGTCCTTTTAGAGAAAAATAATTATCTTGTAACCATAACCTATTATCTTGTGAATTCAAAATTGAAAAAGGAAGGGTTCGGATACGCCGGCTCCTTTTAAAAAAAAGAGGTTTCGCTACACAATAAGGGCAAAAAACATTAAACACAGCTTGATTGTTCCTGTCGTGTTAGCATGATGCTTGCCGCTAAGCTTCCAAACTATACTTAATTGACAATTGTAAATATGAACAACGGGTTGCAGGAGCCGGATGGGTCATACAGTGTCGTGCCAAGGATCCTACTGTACGGTGTGAGCTGAAATCAAACAGCCACAGGTCTAAAGTCATACAGTGTAAGCCCATCATGAGCCAATCCTAAACCGGGGTTTAAGCCCAGCTGTAGTCTGCCGAAGTAGTAGTTGAGTTCGCAAAATGAAATAGGTATTTTCGACTTTTGACGATTTATGTTCGTAAAATTCTTAAAAGGATGGTAAATAACAAAACAAATTCGAGAGCTCCTGATCTGGACACTCTCCTCATTTCAACTGTGCCGTGAGATCCTGGCCATTAATATAATACACAGGAAACAGTGCTGTCTTGGCGAGGCCAGTACGCACTGGGAATGTGTCTTACTCTCCGCCAAGAAAGCAGACTCAAATCTCACTTTTTTATATGTAGACAGAATCCACATCGCTCCACAGCGATACAATATTCAGAAATTGGCTGGAGCGTCCTTTCTAGCAGTCAGTTGTAAACTGTAGGGAGTCTTAGTAGTGGGATTGCCTAAAATTGTTGCACATACTTTTGTGGTTTTCAAACTTAAGCAAAACCACCTTCTCTCACTGTACAGTGTCCTTGATGATATTCCACTTTTCACTATAAATTAATAAATGGAGCTCTAGCAAAAGTTCAGTCAGGATGACTATAAAACGCACCAGGGCTCATCCCTCCCCTCTCCCCATTATCAATTGGGCCTGTTCTCTCCCCCGATCAGCTGCTCACTTGCACCCGATTGCTGTCACTTCCCTCCTCCCGTCAACCAATTACCGAGCTGCTCCTCCTCCTCCCCTCCTCCGCCTCATACAGTTCCTCGGATTCCACATCCATCCAGTCCCAGAGGAATACACCACCAAAAGTGGCTTGGGCGTCTATATATTATGCTGCCACTGAGAACAGAAAACTCAGCGTGAACAGAACCCCCCCTCCGAGCCTGAGCACCAAAGTCTTTATATTCATCATTTTGCACATTGTTAAATAAACTTTCCATCCTTCAATTGTCAACTGTTGAATAAACACTCTTTACCATTGATTCTATATTGTTCCCTGATTTAACTGTATTTAATTACTCTACAAAGCTTGGAAGTATAAACTTCTAGCTAAATTCTGCATTGCAACAAAATGGAAACTTTTCAGGTCAATGGATCACTGATCATGTCTGTAGGAGGTAGAAGGAAAGGATACCCTACATACAGTGAAGCATGACTGAAGGTGGCTCAATGATGCTCTGCGCCAACTTTGTCTCCTCAGACACTGGAAAATTGCAGTGAGCAAAAAGGTGCATTGGATTCTAAGTTCTAGGATATCCTAGGAAAAAAAAAATTAGCATCTGTGTGAAGGCTTTGGTGTCACTGAATATTCAAAAGGACCACGATCCCAAACATACTTAAAGGTTAAACTAGATCTTCGTCTGACAAGAATTCCAGGAAAATATTAGAGTGGCGTTCCCAGCCTACTGAATTCCATAGACAAGCTCTATGGGGATTTGAAGAGTGTAGATGCAAGCTCCAGGAATCTCTTGGATATTACAGACCTGAAGGCTATTGACCATTAGGAATGGGATTATATTCCCCAGGAATGCTGCCTGAAGCTGGTGTCGGGCAATTCATCAGACTGCATCAGATCATAGCAGCAAATGAGTCTCTACAAAGTACTGGAGATGTTTACTGTTGAGGATCAGGACTGAAGCAGTTAAAACTTACCTAAACCTTAAGTAGTATAGTAAGTAGTATATTTTGTTTAACAAATCTAATAAACAATGGGGGTTCAATACATGAACTAGCTAAGTCAGAAAGGGAAAGCATAGTATCAATTAATCAAGTATGGCATCTGTGTCCTGTTTTTTGTCTTCAGGTAACAGAACATTGAGATAAAAAGGAATGGCTTCCACTTCCTTACGTAAGTCTGATTTGTGGTCACCCATATTTATTTATTTGATTATTTTTGTACAAATTTGATACATTTTTGTTAAGTGATGCTTGAGGAGTATTTAAATTTTGAGGCAGTATGAGGGAACTCAGATATATTTTTTCCTTTTTGGTTATTATTGTGAAATATTCACAAAACATAAATATGTACTGATTAAAGTATCAACAATATTTCATTCTTACTTTAAAGTTAGTTAAAACTTTATTCTTGTCCGTGTTGACCATCTTATGAAAGAGACATTCAAATAAGTTGTAAGGAGGATGTTCAAGACACCTATAATCACAAAACATTTAAATAAACTTGAATAAATTTCCTAAAATAATGATAATGAAATTCAACAGATAAATTATTTAATCACTGCATTTTGCTGATAAAAAACAAGGAGAGTTCACTTTGTAAAGCATGTAACACACATAAGATTTGTACTGAAGCCCGGGTCCACAACAGTAAGATATGATTTAATAAAACTTCAAATGTAGTAAAATTGTATATATGACATGGAAAAGAATTTGAAGTAAAAATGAATTTTTATGTTCATGTACTTACTGCCAAATTAAGAATGTAATTAGTTTCTACAAACTATAAAGTATTTAGGCCGTTTATGTTAAATATGTTATGTAACTTAAATTCTGGGACGTATTCATTGAATCTCTCCTTTTCGTTTTAGGTATTCAAGGAGATGACAACCTCCAGTCAATGATGGTGGGGACGGTAATGAGGAAAATAAAGTCTCGTACCTGGAAGAAACAGCGGTATTTCAAACTGCAGGACGACTGCATGACCATCTGGTATAAGTCCAAGAAGGCTGGCAACACACACTCCACATGTGAGAGCAATTTACTGATGTTATTGACCTCAGTGGTCAGACACATTTTGCCTTCCCATGACGGACCCACAGGCCAGAGTAGGTTTTTACCCATAGCTGCCTTTACTCTTTGATCATTTGTTCTTTTTATAATAGTTGTAAGCGTGTTATCCATCCAGATTGGTCTTCCAACCCATCTCTCAGCAGAGAGTGAGCAGTTTTTATCTTATTCCGCTCGTGGTTGATTACAAAGACACGTTGAGTGGGTAACAAGCCCCTCCACCTCTAATGCATTCTTTTCCTTCTGCCAGCCAAGTCTTCCTTAGCGGCCCTAGCAATCTTTCCTGGGTGTAAACTGCTTTTGTGGCAGTAGTCACTAGGTCGGTTTGCATGGACATCGTAAATCCGAATAGATTCGGACAAGACGCCTAACCGTCAAGAAAGGCTGCATGTAGACAACCCTTTCCGAAAGAAAAGGCCCTTTCTGAATGAGATTTCATACTTTTGCAAAGAGGTAGTCTAAGAACTTTTGGAAAGCATTTCTGACAGCCAGTCGCTGCATGTAAACACTGTTTCTGAAAGATCTCTGTTCGAGTTAAATCTGCACATGCCCAGCGTCGTGACGTAGTGCTCTGGCTGAATTTCTTCGGCGCTGCACAGCCCTTTTGAGCGCTTGTTGGCGGTTGGCACCCCAGCTCACCGTAAGATTATCTCCTCCTTATGAACTGGAGTGTGGATCATCTCCACATGTAAGAAAGCTGTTCCCAAATAGATGAGTTGATGCATGTAATCAACGGGTCGGAAAAGATTACAGGTCCTGTAACCAGACGACCGACATTGCAATTCGAAAAGTTTTATTCAGATAGGAGAAAAGTGTCCCATGTAAACCCACTTAATGACATGCTATTCAAATAGATGTAATTATGGGTGGGTCTACCATCTTGGCATTTCTTCCTGATGTACCTTTGATGGGGCAAGCTGTAAGGTTATGCCTTGGAGCCACGTACATGTTTCACTCTTTTAATCCTGGAACATTTCGAGGTGGTGCTGCAGCCAGTGATGTCTCCTTTCCGCCCCTCTGCACCTTGCATTTCGATCCCTGATTTATCCATGCCCCCACTTTTTTCATTGTCTTTCCTAAAGTTTTAAAGTACCTGTTATACATGTCATATATACTATATGTAAAGTACCAATCCAAGATAAGGAAATGACACTGGTATGGATTAAAAATTGAATGCTACCCAACCATATTTACAAATGCATTTTAGTCACTTTTTCATCCCTTATTGTTCATTGTACACAGTTTCAGTGAGTGATGTGGAGGCAATACGAGAAGGTCACCAGTCCGAGGTGCTGCTTAGCCTTGCTGATGAATTCCCAGCTCACCGTTGCTTCACACTTGTCTTCCGTGGTCGTAAGGGTAACCTGGACCTGGTGGCCGAATCAGCTGAAGAAGCCCAGTCCTGGATCAGAGGCATGAGAAAACTCATTGAGAACCTAGAGAACATGGGGGAGCGAGAGAAACTAGACCAGTACCTTTCACTCAGTATTTTCAATGATATAACACTTGTGCCTTGGAAATTATTGCTGGTATTCCAGTATCTCTCATAAAATCATACAAATACACTAGATACAAAATAAAGTTGGTCAATTTGTCAGAAAAGGCTGCATTTTTTAAACCACGTGGTGATTAAAATCCCAAGTTGTGTCCCATTGATGACATTACATTTTCCCCCTACATTACATTTTAAAAAAAATTAGGAAATCTGGCCAGAAGAAGTCAACTCTCTTCTTCAGAAGAAGTCAACTCTCTTCTTCAGAAGAAGTCAACTCTCTTCTTCAGAAGAAGTCAACTCTCTTCTTCAGAAGAAGTCAACTCTCTTCTTCAGAAGAAGTCAACTCTCTTCTTCTTGACTGGCATTCAATTCCTTAAAATTATAGCAGTAAATAGGTAGTATGATAAAATGGCTTCTAGGGAACCTATTTCTGCACAATACACAATGACATTAATTTCAATCGAGTGTGGAAATAAATTGTACTCACAAAGGTAATTTGAAAATAAATAAATTGTATTCACAAGGGTGAATACAATATATTTACTGTATTCAAGAAATAAATTGTACCCCCCCCTACAAAAAAACAACAAACAAACAAAAAAAACAAAAACATAAAAAAGCCAGTTTTGCAACATCAGTTTTGCAACATCCACGACAACTTACTGATTGATTTAGTGACAAATACCCCATGCCTGTCATGGAATTGGCTGAAAAATGAACAGTACTCAACACCAGTTAAGTTTATTGTGCTTAGTAACTGAAAAGTCACGTTCATCAAGAATATCTAAAACTTTTAGAAATGCAGTTGCGTGTTTAATCTGATCTACAGAAGTTTCCTTAAGTGGCATACCCAGATGGATCAGTGACTGGTTCAAGAAGGCAGATAAGAACAACGATGGCAGGATGAACTTCAAGGAAGTGCAAGATTTACTCAAGATGATGAATGTGGATATGAACGAACACCACACTCTCCGTCTCTTCACAGTAAGAGCCCCCAAGATTAGACATAAACCATGGTCATGCCGTGAGTGCAAGAATTCTGAAGATTTGATACAGCCACAGCGCTTTCCCTTTTCCTCTTTCAGATGGCTGATAGGTCCCAGTCGGGTACATTGGAGGATGATGAATTTGTGCTCTTCTACAAAATGCTAACCCAGCGAGAAGATGTACTGAGAGTTTTCCAGGAGTACTCAGTTGATGGCCAGAAGTTATCCCAGGGAGACTTGGAGGATTTCCTGAGAGAAGAACAACTGGAAGAGGGTGACATCCAACAACATGCCAAGCATCTCATTGAGTGCTATGAGCCATCTGAACAAGGTACAGCGGCAGTGGAAACTATACATTATCGTCAGATTCTATAGGACATTCACATGTTTTCCAGATCAGCATTAAAAGATTGATTTCAGCACTGAGAGAAGGCTCTGAAAGTAACCTGCTGTATTTTCAGCTAAGATGCTGAATGCCATGACATTTGATGGCTTCTTGATGTACCTTGGCTCAGCTGACGGCTCCATCTTCAACTCACAGCAGCGGGGCATCTTCCAGGATATGAGCCAGCCACTGTGCCATTACTTCATCTCCTCCTCTCACAACACTTACCTGATGGAGGACCAACTCAGGGGGCATAGCAGTGTGGAAGGATATATCAGGTAAGGCTGCAAGGTTACTGTTTAGAGCATCGTCTGGCTAAATAACGTTACCCTGTTGAAACTGTCCACTATTAGTAAAATGGTCACAGAACAATTCATTTGCAGACCCATGTGTACAAGTAATGCTTACCACTGTGATTGTGGATAGACTGCCTTAGCAGACTGCAGTATTCTTGATGTCCATTGCACAGAATCAGCTTGAAAGGGTGCATCAATGATCATTCAGGAACTTCAGCTTTATTCATGTCATAAAACAAGATGCTCATGATGATGATTATGGTTGTTATCATTATTATTATTATTATTGTATAGTATTCTCCGATAAGCTATCACTATATGTTACATTAATATTAATGTTATTATCAACCTGGGATCCCTGTTGCTGCTGGGGCCCGACCATGGAGCGGTTGGAGAAAGTGGATTATAGCTGATATCTTTGCTGCTTTCCCCCATCTGTATCTCTCCTCACCTGTGTCTCTTTCTTTCTCGCTCTCACTCTCTTTTTTCTTTCAAACCCGACCGGTCATGGCAGTAGGCCGTCCATCCTGAGCCTTGGATCTGCTCGAGGTTTCTGCCCGTTAAAGGGCAGTTTTTTTCTCCCCATTGTCGTCAAGTGCTTGCTCAAGGAGGAATTTGTTGGGTCCTGTATATAATTATATAAAGAGTTTGGTCTAGACCTGCTCTTTCTGGAAAGCACCTTGAGACAACTGTTGTTGTGAATTGGCGGTATATAAATAAAGATTGATTGATTGATTGATTGATTGATTCACCAAGTGTTTGTTGGTGAATATTTAATTCTGTCACAAATATACATAAGTGAATTGGTGGCTTTAAATGAATGTGACACCAAGATCTGTCGTATCCCCCTTGTCTCGCTTGTCATGTTTCACTCAAGAAGTTCATATTTTACTCACAAGGAGGAGCTGTTCTTACAAAAAACACTGCTTTTCCAGACATATCTCGAAAATGCATTGCATGGATCATTTTAAAAATATACATCCTCATAGACTTTGGTATGAGGAGGAATTGGATTGATTTTGGGAAAGGTTAGGTGTATATATCTGACACTAGGGCGAGCATTACCTCTAAGTTTTTGGGCCATAATTTATCACCATATTTCACACAGTACGGGGAACTTTTTTACTAAAAGAGAAAATAACCTCAACCTGTACCCACATAATTGTTGTAGCAAATATAATCTTTTCAGTCTGTTTGCCAATATGAGTGTTGGTCGGAAAGTGAGGTGTGGTCAGGAGCATTGATGGAACACTGCTATCTTGTGGCAGCAGAAATTAATCAACATAATTATCTCATTCCCACAAGATCATACATTTTGTACCCAATTTTCTGCTTCCCCCAATATAATAACTTACAGTATTCGTAAAGGATAATTATCTTGTTCCCAAAAAATACTAAATTATGTCAAAGACATAAAACAAAGAAAAAACCGTAATGATATGCGAAGAAAAGTTGTAGGGTGGCATAAATCTGGCAAATTGATACATGGAAATAACAGTTTAAATGCCAGTTTCAATAGTTAGATCAATAACTGAGAAGATGAATGTGTCTGGACATGTACAAAAACAGCCTGGACGAGGAAATGTCTGCAAACTGACCACACAAACTGTGTAAAGATGATTTCAACCGGCAAAAGACCATAAGATGGCCCCTTCACTAACACAAGCTGTTTGGGAGGGTAGCAAGAAAAAGTATCTGCTTTCGTCCACACCCAAGCTAAAGCACCTAACACACATCGAAAATGGGTTTGGCTTTGCAAGAAAGGAACCCATATAGAAAATCCTCTCATACCCACCGTGAAGTCTGTTGGTGGATCTCTGATGCTATGCGGCTGATTCTCTTCCAAAGGCTCCGGATCATCTTGTTAAAAGACATAGTGATATGGATTAAATCAAATACAAGCAGATATTGGATGGAATCCCTAAACCTTTGTTAGTAAGCTTAAAGTTGGACCTTCCAGAAGGACAAAGATCTGAAGCACACCTCCAAATTAATGAACCCAAGAACTATTCAGGAACCAATAAATAAAGACTTGGCCATGGCCATCCCAGTGCCCTGACCTCAAACCCACACAAAACATTTGGGATGTGATGAAGAGGAGAGTCCACAAGTGTCAACCACTGAATCTGAAAGATTCAGTGCTGTTACTGTGGAAAAACGGGTTGCACAAAGTATTAAATGCAGGGTGCAAATAATTTGCAGCACACTTCTTGTAGAGTTTCATGTTAAAGATTTAATGTTTTTTTAAATCTACTTACCCGGGTTAGAGGTTAGATGTTTGAGAATAATCTGAACCGAATGTCGTTGGTATAGACTTTGCCTTTCGGCTCAGCTCTCTCTTCACCAAAACGGATCAATATAGCTTCTGCTTCGCTGCAGACGCTGCCCCGATCTGTCTGTCCATCTCCCGCTCCCTTTTCCCCTCACTAGTGAACAAGACCTCGAGATACTTGAACTTCTCCTTTTGGGGGAAAGTCTTCTCTCCGACTCGGATTGAGCACTCCGGCTGAGAACCTGATAAGTCTGATGGCCTCAGACTTAGAGGTGCTGTTTATCATCCCGGCTGCTTCACACTCAGCTGCAAACCGTCCCAGTGCGAGCTGGAGGTTAGTCTTCGAATTTGCCAATCATCCGCAAAAAGCAGAGACGGGATCCTAGGGCTGCTGAACCCAACCCCCTCCGCAACTTGGCTGCGTCCAGAAATTCTGTCCATTTAGATTAAGAATAGAATGGGTGCCAAAGGGCAGTCCTGGAGGAGTCCAACCGCAACCGGAAACGGATCTGACTTACTGCCGGCAATTCGAATCAGACTCTGATTCCAACAGTACAGAGATCGGATGGCCCGTAGCAGTGAGCCATCCATTCCTTACTCTCGGAACGGTCGTAAGCCTTCGCCAGATCCACAAAGCACATGTGAACTGGTTGGACAAACTCCCATGTCCCCTACAGAACACTTGAGAGGGTATAGTTGAGCGGTTCATGGTAATGACGAAGACCACATTGTTCCTCCTGAATCCGAGGTTCGACTATCGACCTGACTCTCCTCTCCAGTACCCTGGCGTAGACCTTCCCAGGGAGGCTGAGGAGTGTGATCCACTGGTAGTTGGGACACATCCTCTGGTCTCCCTTCTTGAGAAGGGGAACCACCATCCCAATTTGCCCCTCCAGAGGTACTGCCCTCGATGTCCACGCAATGTTGCTGAGGTGTGTTAGCCATGACAGCCCCACTAAATCCAGAGCTTTAATAACAGCCGCAGCGACTTCAGCCCTATTGATGAGAGGACCCATCTCCAAGTCATCCAACTCTAGCTCCTCCTGGGAATGCGTGTTGGTGGGATTGAGGAGATCCCCAAAGTATTCTTTCCACCGCCGATAACTTTCTCAGTGGATGTCAGCAGGTCCCTATCCACCCCATAGACAGAGTGGAAGAAGGACCGCTTTCCCCCCCTGACACACCAGACAGTTTGGTAGAATTTCTTCGGGGTCCACCGAAAGTTTTCTTCCATGGTCTCACCGAACTTCTCCAATGGCCGGGTTTTTGCCTCCGTGACTGCCACAGCCACGTGTCGCCTGGCCTGCCGGTACCTGTCAGCTGCTTCAGGAGTCCCACAAGCCAGCAATGCTCTGTAGCACTCCTTCTTCAGCCTGACGGTCATCCCTCACCTCTGGTGTCCAGCAGCAGGTTCGGGGATTACCGCCGCGAATAACAATGGCAGCCTTTGGACCGCAGCTCCGAGTCGGTACCTCTCGACCTCTCGCACAAGGTCAAGCTCCTTCCCCATCAGTAAGGTGACATTCCATGTCCCCACCATCAGCTTTCGTAGCAAGGGATCTGACCGCAAAGGCCACTGCCGTTTCCTACCTCCCGATCCACAATGCACCGGACCACTGCGGATTTCTCTTTGGGTGGTGGGCCTATGGGAGGACGGACCAATATCCGTGCTCTGGGCTGAACCCGACTGTTCCCCATGGGTGAGGGCCCGGCCACCATATGCTTGCTTGCGGGCCCCTACCCCAGGTCTGGCTCCAGGGTGGGGCCCCGGTAACCCTCAGGGCAGGTTACTCGAGTCCTTGATCTTTCCTCTTATCAGGGATTTGACCGCTCTTTGTCTGACCGTTCACGTAGGACCTCTTTGCCATAGGAGACCCTACCAGGGGCATATTGCCCCCGACAACACAGATTTTACGATCACAAGGATAATCCTTTTCAGTTTAAATTATTCCTTCATGCTATACTTTTGCACAGCAAGGTCTGTGAATTAAATTGTTTAAATGAGTTTAATTTATGGAAAGAAACATTGCCGTAATATGTTTTAACTATTGCATCGTTACAATGTGTAATTTAACTTGATACAATGAATCAATCTACATCACTAAATACAATTAAAGGTTAAAAGGAAAACATGTATATTTGATTTTGAAATTAACTGATACCTAAATGCACTTCCCGGACATTCTGTAGATTTGAGGTTTTCCTATGTGGAAATCCATTGTCTAAATTGGTCTTTACTTTGCTCCATTGAGCATCAAAGCTCAACGCTTCTCAGTTAATCCTCCACCATTCATCAGTTTAATAACATTATTGAAAAAAAAAAAAGAAGAAATTCCTGACGTCAAATTCCTTTTAGGTAATTGTTGCTTATTTGTTATTTTGAAACAAATGAGAGATTTAGGGCCTATGTGAGACACAGGAGGAATTGACAACAATGAGCTTTTCAGAGATTTAATAGATAATCCAAAAAAAAGCTTAAAACATGGATTAAATCCTACCGGCAAAAATTTTTCAAGTTGGAAGGGCAAAAACAGACGAGAAATAGATGTCTAACCATGTCTGGTTCTTTCAAGTGGTCATCTCCGTAAAATCCCCAATCCCCTTTATTGAACAAGCAATTCCCCTGATGAATTTTGGACTTAATTGGACAAATGGTTGAGAAATTGTTTGAGGAATACCTTTGGAGATTATTTATTTATTTCTGACTTAGTATCAGAAATATACAACCAACTTTTCCCAAAATCAACCCAGTTATTCATCACACTTAGGTATAGTTAAGAATTAAATCCCAATCGATTGAATATTTCTTGAGATATGTCCGTGAGTGTTTTTTGTAAAAAAAGCTCTTCCTATTGAGTAAAATATGAACTACTAAGGTAATATACAATACGTATAAGATAGATATTCTTTAGTTTATTCATATGCACCAATTTGGACTAAAACAGACCAACATTTAGAAAGTTATGTACTAAAAACTATGTTTTTGATAAAAGGCTCCCTCTAGAGTGTGGAATATTAACTATTGGGGTAAATTGTTATGTATACAAGGTAGATATCCTTGAGTTGAATTATATGCACCAAGTTTGGACTAAATCAGACTAACAATTGAGAAATGATGGCCTTTGAATTTTGCGGATAAGGCTCCCCCTAGGGTCAGATATATACAATCAAACTTTCCCAAAATCACTCCAGTTCTTCCTCGCACTAAGGTCAATGTATGGTATATATGTCTTAAATTTTAAACAGATCCATGAGATAGTTTTTGAGTCATCAAGCCAACACGGAGGATCTGCAACGGTGGATGCAGTGGTGATGACAATTCCATAATTTCCCACACGTTTTGAAGACAAAAATTATAAATTAAAGGCGGGCTTGGTAAAACTCAAAATTTTCCACACAGGTAATCTGAAGGCAAAGGTAAAACTCGCACACAAACTGATTTTCCTTTTTCAAGTTTGAAAAAGACCATACCTACCTTGCAAAGAAAAAAAGTATTGGTCCAAAAGGCCTGCAAATTTTGATCAAAATCAATTTAATATCTTTATTTATAAACATTTCATGCCGATTTCTTCATTAATTTATGAGATTATTTCTAATTTTATTTATTAATTTTAATGCTGCAACACACTTAACATCCCCGAAATTCAATCACCTCTGGATAAAACAAAACCGTCCTCTGGATAAAAGTTTTACGGAAATCCATCCAATAATTTTTAACAGACAAACACTCAGTGGTGAATACAGAATTTCCTTGGCAGAGGTTATAAAAAAAAAGGGTGACTTACTTTAATGTACAAATAATGCTGGGAACACAAGGAAATGAAGCTTGAAACTGGGATCGAAGATCCACAACAGATTGGTTAAGCAAATGAAATACAAACTGTGCTCAATAGTGAGGAAGAGATAAGATGACAGAGGTGACAAGAAAGCAATCAATTATCTACAAAAAGACAACAAAAAAAATTAATCCAAACAGTGCATTAAATCCAAATCCAAACATTATTTGTAGCTATTACTATTTTTCATGCAAAAGTTCAGTCTGTTATCACCATTAATAACACAAAGGAAGTCTATCTCCACAACCCAGTGTATGTTCTTCCCTCCTGCATTGTTATTGATTATGGTTCTGAATGGAGTCCCAAACCAACAGGAAACAGGAGTTCCAAATCAATGTCCAATTTCTTTATAAAGGGAATTCTAGCAAGATATTCATAATCATATTTGTCATGGTTACTGAACAAGATAGAAATGCAAGCAATCATACATGTAGCATTTCAGTTATATGGAACATCTGTACATTAAAGTAAAAAACATTTCAAATAATGATTAGCCAAATACTTAAAGATATTAAATCATTTTAAATCAGAGATCAGCCTATACAATGTTTTCAATTCAATGAGATGCTACTTGCATTGAGGTAAATCAAAAATGATATGGCAATCACCCACAAACTCACAAGCAAAATGTTTGTAGACAAAGAGGAGGAAGTATTCATCAATTTATCGAGTGGGAAACAGCACTGAAACACCACTTGGTGCCCCTTGTGGTGAGGAGAGAAAATAACCTTCCAGTTTCTAACATGTATCCTTGAATATTTTTTTAATGAAATGTTCAATGTAACTTTACTGTTCAGGGCTCTGAGTCGTGGTTGTCGGTGTGTGGAAGTGGACTGCTGGGATGGTGCCAGCGGAGAGCCCATTGTCTACCATGGACACACATTCACCTCCAAAATACTCTTCAAGGATGTGGTCTCTGCAGTGGGCAACTATGCCTTCAAGGTGTGTTTAACTTTTGATTACTGGCAGTGTAGTAGTGAAGGTCAATGTGATATTTGAATAACATAATAATAATAATAATACATTTAATTTATAATGCACTTTACATTTGGATCAAATCTCAAAGTGCTACAAGGCAAAAGCAGATAAAAGCATCAATAAAAAAAATAAATAAAAATAAATAAATAAATAAAATAAAATAATAACTATACAAAAACGTGACCAAAAGCATTAATGTTAATTACAGTTAAAGGATCTTGAATAGATTAGTCTGTATAAGAAATAGAGTCGAACAAGTTCCCATGTTTGAAATGGTTATTATAGCAACGAGACAAACAAGTGAAAATTGGGCAATTATGCTCCAATTAGGTCCTCATTCTCTGGTAATATGTTTACAAAGAGACATGAGAGAAAGAACACATGAGGAACAGCTCAGCAGGTAACGACAGGTGGATAGTAGGCTGGTACGTGGATGGAAAGAACTGACCAGAGTGTGTATGCAGGGCAACCAACAAGTTGACAACGAGAATGTCTGATTGGAAATCTTTTCAGCCTAAATAGAGAGCCATATTCAGAAAAATTACCTATGGGGTAAAATTATTGCACAGGTATTTGAAATAAGAAAAACTCTTCTAGGCCACAGACGAGTTGGAAATCTCTTAAATACTACCTACCAATGCCATTCTAACTAAAACATTAGCAATCATCCATCCAATCCATTTGAATGGCTCACAGTCTGCATCATTCTGAGTTTACGGTTTCTGTGCCATGTCTCTTTTCCTCTCAGTTACCATACTGTGACCAAAACCAAATCAGTGTCTTCCCAAATATTCTTTTCTAGATATAACTCGCATATAAAAGAAATCCATTTGAATGACCCCGAATCGGCACTATCTCAGTTACAGGTGGCAGTGCCATGTCTCTATCTCTCCATTACTACGACCCAAAACATAAGGATTCCTGGAAGTGCAGACTATGATCTTTCCGATCAAGGTTATAATCTGGATGTGGATCCAGTCATACAGCTATAACAATAGAATTTCTTTAGTTTTTCATTTCTGGTTATTTTATTTTTATTGACCCAATATTATTTTTCACGATATTTTGCAATGTTGCAAAAAGTGAAAAGTGATCCAGAATCTGCATCATACCACATTCACCTCAGTACTATTACAGATAAAAAATTAATCTCTGACAGTGATGAATGAAATGAAATGTAAGATGTAATGGAAACATTACAAATGCAACATTCTTGGTGCAGATATTAATACATAGTTCTTTTCTTAATAAATGCTTGAAATAAGGTATGATGACTGATGTTTTTCAAACAGTTCTACCATTTGGAACAAAATCAAGCTTTAAACATTAAGTTACTCATAAACAAGAAAGGATGTAATTGAAATATCAATCAAGAAAAGATCGCATTGATTTATAATATTTCATGTTACTCATGTCTCAGTTTTACTAGTGTTCTTGTGGTCTATTTCAGATTGAAACTCTTTGTTGTGGTGCCTATCTTGTTTTTCATTTGTTCATATCTCTTCATATGCTTTGGGCAAACCCAGAATTCTGTTGTAATTTATTGAGAATGGTGGCTAACTGGTGTACCTGTCCTTCGATGTACCTGTACCCAAAACAACACTCCTGTTTGTTTGTTTTTTACATTACTTCAGTCACACACTTCCTACTTCATTGCATTAATGATAACGCTGTTTTAAGTGGTAAAAATCAATCATGTTTGGTAATCCCTTCATGCTGGTATTTCAATTGCTTTCGTTTTTTTTGTCCTGTGGAATTGTATCAACATAATAATTCTCATTGTATGTATATATATATATATGAGTGGGTCAACTGCAATGATATCCAATGAAATTCATGATATATAATCTTAAAGGCAAATAATGTGAGCTAGCCAAGAGCCTACAGCATATTGACAGCCTCATGCTAACGTGAAAAGCTACCAGGATAACGTGGATGTCAGTGGCCTATATGAGCATCTAGCTGCAACTGAATGTTGTGACCTTATGACTTTGTGGATCCATGATCGGGCAAAGCTTAACACACATGTATATGGCAGCAGGTATATTAGCTTTCCACTATGATAATGCTCCACAGTGTTCAATTTCAAACTCACCCACTTGCTCCCACCTCCGCCTCTACTCCATCCAGGTATCAGAATATCCAGTCATCCTGTCAATTGAGAACCACTGCAGTATTGAGCAACAGAGAGTAATGGCCCATCACCTCAACCACATCCTTGGTGACAAACTGCTAAAAAGCACATTGGATGGCAAGGACCCAATCGGGCTGCCATCTCCTGAGGTGAGTTGCTCATTGACCTGGTCTTACTCCACTCCAGTTGGTTATTACTGTCTTTGCATGTTTATTATACACATACGTTCTCTGTGTAGGCCAGAATATACTGTTGAAAGATGCATTAATGCATTTGGAAGGCAACGGGATGTAAAAACTAAACAAAGCACACAAATACACAAAGAATGAAGGCTGTGCAGAGAAGGCTGTGGTTTAAAGATGTAAAACAGATTCCCAACGAAAAATTGTCTTTTCTGCAGTATTTAGGTCAGTATATAAAACTGAGCGTTCTATTGTAATGCAATGAGCGTAATTGTTGCAATATCCTTTACGATATCCTGGCCGATGGCATTATGAAAGCGGAGCATTAGGCTCTCAGTTTGAATATGCACCTGGAGCTTTACTATATGGAGCTTACATGTTCTTCTTAAGTTTGCATGGGTTCACTCTGATGCTCCAATGACACGTACATTTGTTAAAATTGTCCATGGGCTCTTCTTTCAGAATTTCACAAAATAATTTTGACCTACCTTGAAATGAAACATTAAGATTTTTTTTCCTGACTTGAAGGCACTGACGTTGTGCCTTTTTCTAAGATTCTCTGTTCCTGTAGTTTGTTCATGTGTTGAGGTTAAAAACATGTAGCATGCACAGAACCATGAGAAATACGACCTTTGTTTGGAGAATTTGTGGAGATTTGACCACATGCCACCTTTTTAAATCTCTTATTTAAATTGGATGCTATATATAAACCAGGAGTGTTGTTTCACCTTCCTGTTAGGATCTTAAGGGGAAGATTCTGTTGAAGGCAAAGAAAATTGGTGGTCTGGAGGAGAGTTTCAACGGAATTGCAGAAGATTCTCAGGCTGGAGAGGTCAGCGATGAAGATGAGGTGTCTGAATTCAATGAAGATAACCTCCATCGGGAGAGTGTCCGTCACAGGATAAAGGTAGTTCAGGTTGTTAACGGCTGTTTTAGTTTGTCAATGCACTTGACCTGCCTGCTTGACACATAAGCAGTATGCTCTCTTTCAGCCATGTCCCCAATAGCCATAGAACTGTTGATCTACTTTACACCTAATGCGTGTACTGCCTGGTAACCGAAGACAGGTACTGCTGAATTTGGCACAATTAAGAGTGTTGATACAACCCAAAAAATAATAACCAAGCAACAGCATCCTCAATCAGCAATAACAAAGCTTAGCGTGGATGGCAGTTGGCACAGTTGTCAGTACTCTGGAAAAGGAGCAGGAGCAATGGGGTCAGAAACTAGGTAATAGAGCTACAGATGTTGGCCATGAGAGCAGCAACATTCGCCTAAGTCATGTAAAAGATGGTCCCCCTAAAACAATCAGTTTCTGTGTATGACATATCACTCTGCTTAAATTCACCATACTCCCTTCTTCCTCATCCTATGTTAATGGTTAATTCTTTGCTACTATTGTCATGGTAATGTTACATTACTCCAAACGTCACCATCATTTAGTCGCTTATATATATATATATATATATATATATATATATATATATATATATATATATATATATATATATATATATATATATATAATTATATAAAGTAGACCACATAATTATATAAAGTAGTTCTTTATAAGCCTGAAAAGTCAGAGAAATGATGGAATCGTCATTGAAGCCGCCCCACCACCCCTGATCCTTTGTCTTAATGCAATAACTCTATCTATAAACTGTAAACTATACTATATCTATATAACTATATCATAGATCATTTTCAAATTACTACCCACATAGACCTTGGTGCGAGGAAGAACTGGGGGACCTTTATATCTGTTTTTGGGACATTATTTCTCAAGCATTGGTGCTTATTAATCGACTCAAGGACATTTATCTGGTTATATCATTTTTTCCCCCATATTTTGATATAATAATTCATATTTAATCTCTATGGGGAGTTTTTTTTAATACTAAAATTACTGTGGACATAACTTCAAATTTAATTTGAGGAGTTCAATCAGGGGGAGATGTTAGTTTGAACTGCTTAAGATGAGTTGTTGGGGAAGCCGTGAGCTTTAATACTAGAAGCTAGAAGCCATCAACTCATTTATGTTTGAGCAGGGTTTCCACTAGTATCCACACCCATGACGCAACGCTGAGGCAAATTAGGAGGAGCTAAATTTAGGATTGCAGATTAAGCTGAGCCCCGAAATGAAGGCACTCCGTTTGATTAAATTTAGGATTTTGCACTAATCACAATTTGCACTAATCAAGTGATTAGTGCAAATTTTTATTTGCTGTAGAGTCCAGGCTTCTAAATCATTTTTTTTGTCTGCCAAAAACTGTTCAATGGCCTGAAAGGTTTCCTCTTTGAATCCTGAGTAATTTTTTACACTGTGAGGGCTTTTTGGTGGCCTTAAGTAGAGACTGTTATACTGCGTAAAAACCACTCCATAGAAATGCATCCATGCATCCACCAACCTTCTGAGACCGAAAGAGGTGGCCTTTGTATCTCTCACACAAAAATCCGCCTTAAACTATAATAAATGTTGGAGTGGATCTAAAATCAGAATTATTTTTCCATGTTATTTTATATAGTGAGATAGGGCCTCCTCTTTTGATCATGTTTAAACTAGACACATTTTTATGAAACATGATGGAGGAGCTGCTGGTGGCTCACTGGAGTGGTTCTGGGTAAAGCAGTAGAGTGAAGAATTATTCTATCCTCTTTTGCAAATTGTAAGGTAGGATTCTCGAACTATTTAACAGCATAACGGATGTTCCATGCAAGAAATTATTATATTATCAGTACACAGCAATCCAATAACAAATGTATCAAAAAGGAAGCATAGACATATCTGAAAACATATTTTAGTAGTTTTTAAACTGATATAAGTTACAGAACACAGAGGATATATCGGAAACACATTTGAGCAAATCCATCTCTAAATCACTCAAAAACAATAGAATTTAAGTTTATAGTAATCTGGTCAAAGTCTGGATCTGAACCCCATACACTTACACATTTAAACCTGTATTTTGCGTTTACTGTGGTTGCTTTTGTTTTATGTTAAATCTAGTTTGACTATCAACTCCAGATGATTCAGGTTTTTAGCTAGCATCTTTTTGAGACTAAACTAAAATAGTTCTGATAATTTCCTCATCAAGTTTGTTGTCACAGTCCAGCCGACTAAAAAGGATTACATAAACTTATGTCATCCCTCATGAAAAATTCAGAAGATGGAATGGCAGGGAGCAAACACTGACTGATGATAAGGTGATCTGTTTACACCATTAGTGTAGCAATGAAGCAGAGAAAGACATAAGATGCTGAACAGAGTGATCACTGGGGATGAGTGAGCACTCATGAGTGACCACTGGTGACTAGTGGCTACTTCTTTAACTGTGCTGTAATTCTTGAGACATACAGAATATTAAAAAAGAAAGAAAATCCTATTGTTACTGTCTTCATATTCTGTAATGTTAACTCCAGAAGGTCAGTAGATCTTTAAAGAATATTAATGGTTCCTCCGAACAGCACTAATAGTCAGTAATCAACCATGTTTATGCAAAGTAGGGCTAGTACGTAATGCCAGTCTTGGCACTGATATCAGCTGGCAGTGTCTTTGATGATGTCTTAGGTGTCTCTAAAGTTGGCTGCCATGCTGTATAGTAGACTAGACTAGGCCTCCTTATCTGAGGCCTGGATAGACACTCATATTAGCTTTCATGTGCGAGTAGACTGACGTGGCATGAAGTTGCTTGCCAGGTGACACTGCCATACCATTTATCTCTGCTGTCATGGATGCTTGCCTGGCAGCGCCCCTGCTTTTGCTTGGCATTGTCACATCGGATCACTTATACAATTTGAAAGGGGTTGATGCCAGGTTTCCGTTTGCCCTGTGTTTAAACCCCTGACAGGATTCTTTAGTTTCAGAGGGTTTATTTGTGTCTTGGTGATTGAAATAATGGTCAGCTCCAATTTCAGTTCATGGGCTTACCTCAATGAATCTCACGTGACTTGTAAAGTAGACTGCATTTACATAGTATTTTTTCTAGTCTTACTCACCATGGTAATAGTGCTGACTATGGAGTTCAGTAACTTGCCTAAGAAGACTTTGAGATAGAGAGCCAACAACTTCTTCCAAGGTCTAAATTGTAGGGACTGCTGTAATTTGTGCTACCTACTGTAGCCTTTTCATTAAGGGGTTGACTGCTTTAACAAAGCTGCAGTATCAAAGGCCCAAAGAGGTTTGATGAAACATCATCATTTCTAAAACTCCCATAATCTTGCAGATATATGCTCACAGAGTGGTTGTCCACTTATCAGAGGGTCTGCAATTTGACTCCCTGGCAACTATGCATTTCTAAGTATGCTTTGGCAAGATACAAAAGCATAGTTTATTTTAAGGCCATTCCATTGGTATGTGAAGAACAAGGTAAGAAGACAATGGCCCATAGCAGACAACGCAGGAGGTTTTGAACACTGACCTGAGTCTGGCATATCCAGTCTGACTCAATCCGTGTCTGGGGATATATAAAGCACCATTGGTTGATTAAAAAGGCACCAGGATAGAAAATGGGATAGTTTGTTGTATGCAGATTAGATTACCAATTCCAGATATTGGAACCATCTAACATCAGCTAACTATTCATGACAAGAAAATATCGAATCACAGCTTTGCTTTGATTTACTCCTGTTTCAAAAGATTATGGAAATATTGGTTTAGTTGCACCAGACTGTTCCTATAGCGCTCCAGACATAGTGGTATTAGCCACATTCCATGTTTTCTGTCCCCTCGACTCACTGGAGCAGCAACCTCTCTGTGACACTTGGACCTTAGTATGTACACATTTAGCACTGGGCGTACTTAACCACAGCACTAGAATATATCAGTTAAACTTGTCATTTGCAGTGTTAAGAAGTCTTACAATCAATTCCTTTAATTAAAACTGCTCTGCTCTGTTTTTTCCCTTCCTTTTGTTTCTTTCTTAATCGTAATAATATATCTACGAATGGAATATGGTTAAAATACTTATATATTTACTTATACTTAATATCTACCCCCATAGTCATTTTTCATCCTTAATTTTTAAAATTTATTATTTACCTTTTTCTTTCCATAGAGGTCTAAACAACGTCTTTCTAAGGAGCTGTCAGACTGTGTTGTTTACTGCAAAAGCGTCCACTTCGGTAGCTTCAAACACTCCCGCATCCACTCCAAGTTCTATGAGGTTGCTTCTTTCACAGAGTCCAAGGCCCGCAAACACCTGAGAGAGGCGGGTGAGTCTTATCACTCCTATGCGTCTCAGATCTTAAAATTCACGGTAAGGTAAATGCCAATGTATGAATATTAATGTGTTTTTGATACTTCATATATAATTTAGATTTAGATTTTTTGACGTGCTAAGCAGCAGGTCTGGAAATGAACTAAATCTCTTCTATTTTCTCCATTTCAGCGGCTGAATTTGTTTACCATAACTCACGACAGCTTTCTAGGGTTTATCCCAGTGGCTTCCGAACAGAATCCTCTAATTTCAATCCTCAGGAGATGTGGAATGTTGGGTGCCAAATCGGTAATTGCAACTGAAAGACACACTAATCTTCATCTCAAGCAGGCATTCAGACCTCCTTTCTTTTACATTGTTTTCATAATCTTAATAAAAATCAGGTAGAACAACATGGCGAGCCACAGCTTCACGAACATCAATTTCTTATCAAAATAATTTAATTTACACCTCATAAGACATTTCTTCTCCATGGTTCAGATGTCAGATGTGGCTCTTCCTGGCTTGCCCTGTACTGTCTAGTAGTTACAAAAAGCTAACAATGGCTGGAAAACCAGACCTTCAGGGTATTAGCCTTGGGTGAAGTGAGGTCTGATGCAGTCTTGCGGGACGGGTGCATTATTGGCGGGTTAGGGCGCTATTGAACACCCCTGGAGAACAAAAACTAGAACATTGGGACAACCTACAGGCTGTCCCAATTGCCTGGAGGGAACAAGTTCACTAGTTAGAAAATTGGGACGGAAAACGTATATGCAATTTTATTGTATAAAATGCATCAGTTTATTGCATCCGTAGCAGTCCGTGCGCAAGGCTCACAAATCAGTGGGCATGGATTTACAGATTAATTTTTTTTCTCAACTGACAATAGGGGCGCTCCGTGCGATGCATTTTGATTATCAAAATGCAAAATCCAGCAGCAACTTCCAAACACGAAAATGCCTCTCTAATGTCAGTTTTGGGTTGGTCCATCCAGACAACTGTACAAACAAGGCAGCGCAACATGGCGGACTCCAAGTTACAACTCACTCACATAGTGACAAAAATAACTTTTTCAAAATAATATTAAAAATATGTATTTATTCAGCTGACTATACAGAGAAAACACCATTATGAATATCATATTCCATTAATCCAAAGAGATACCCCTACATTTTACACCTTGTTCCTCTAACTAATGTTCAATCAATCATCCAGTCTACTTGTGTGTGGAGAAAGGATTTGGAGAAGGTTTCTGACCATGTCCCATGGAGAGACCTGGAGAATGGTGTGTCTGTACCATTGTAACAGGCTATCTGGTTAATATATAACCAAAGTGAGAGATTGTCTTTATTTCTAGCAGAACGTCAGGATATAACAAAGAAATAGATGGAAGGATAAATTAAAAATAATCCTGTACTTTGAAAGGTTTTGATAAAAGGACACTTGTGTTGTATAAAAGAAAATTATATCAATTTCAGAAAAACACAAGTCTGACAACAAGATAAAAACAATCTCAGCAATGATTAACGATAGAAGCCCGGATTTGACAGATGTTGTCAGTATGATCCCTCTTCTACCTGACTAGTCATAGTAGAAGGTTTTGCCAAAGACTGCTGTTTTACTGGCTGAAATAACAAATTGAATGTATAGGAAACATTAAATTAATCCACTCTTGTAGATTCTCTTTTTACAAAATGAACATTATTCAATCCTTTACACTATGATGGAGACAGCCCAGTTGTTGCCCAGTGCTTGTCATCTCGAACAACTACACGTATCCTCCTCTTTCCAATGCATCGCTGGCATCTACCCCTTATCTACCATCTCAATTCACTACACTGCACTGCAGCTGTTGCTTTTTGCATCCAGTTCTAAATTGTTGCTGGACTGTAGGACAGTGAATAGAGTTACTTCTCTCCACATAAAAGCCAATGTCAAACCTTTCAATCCTGCTGAATCATTGTGTTCCACTACATCAGGAAAATTGGTCATCTCGTCAGTCAGACATGGGAGCAGATCTCATTTCATTTTACATTTGATGAAATTCAAACCTGGACTTATAATATTTTATGTGATGATGTGTTTGCCACAGCATATAAGGCCAGATCTCAGTGTGCCAATTTTACCTTCAACAGATCTTCTTTACTGTTACTCAGTTTGTGGGGAATAAAAGAATACCAAAAACTGTATTTTTTATTGTTTGACAATTGAGTTTAGATGGAAAATAATTCTTATTTCTTTTCTTTCCATTCAGTCGCACTGAATTTCCAGACTGCTGGGGAGGGCATGGATATGAATGATGGCCTGTTTAGTCAGAATGGCAGATGTGGCTATGTGCTAAAGCCCAGTTTCTTGAGACAGGCAGAACAAAGATTTGACCCAGACACCCCTCAGAAACGGGATGGCTACCAACATGTTGTCCTAACTGTACAGGTACAAACAATAAAGCCAGTAGGAACATGTATATTCATGTTTATGTGGATTGTCAAGCATCCAGGTGTCAAAAACAATTTAAGGTGGACTCTCATCCAAGAGCTGTCATCAGTTTTACATGTATTCCCTCCCATGTTTAATATTTATTGCATTCATCCAGTCATTTCATTCATCTATTGATAAGATTGCATTCATGTATTTAAGGTAATCAGTGGTCAGCAGCTTCCTAAAGTCAACATCAAAGAGCATTCTATAGTGGATCCTATGGTCAGAGTGGAGATCCATGGCGTTCCTATGGACAATGCCAAGCAGGAGACCAGATACATCGAGAACAATGGTACAGGAGATCCTACCGGCCCATCTGATTACTTTCCTGATCTGCTTCAGGGAAAGGATGGTTTGATATTTCATATTGTGATTAGTATGCAGAATTCAGTTTGTATAAAGGATTTGTTCTCTCTGCAGGGTTCAACCCTGTATGGTACGACACTTTGCGCTTCGCCATCCACACTCCAGAGCTGGCGATGGTGCGCTTTGTAGTGGAGGACTATGACAAGACTTCTAAAAATGATTTTGTGGGACAGTTTATGATCCCTCTCAGCTGCATGCAGCAAGGTAAGGTTGAAGAAACCAAGTCAAATGAGTAGCCCAAAGTCAAAATTAAATAATTTTGTACTCATCGCTGTGGAAAATTTGGTGAAATGTTTTAGTTCACAAATTATTTCTGGAGCTTCACAGCAAAACAACACTGCAACTGAAAACAAACATGGAAGAGATGTGATCTTACTCTTTAGGCTATAAGCATTAATATACAGCTGTGAGGAAGAAGCACAAAGATGAATGCATGTCCATACAGAACTTTAAGAGACCAACAAAAAGATGAAGGGACAGGTTTGTTGTTTAGATGGAGTACAAACTACTTCAACCGTCTCAAAAACCCTTGTGTAATAATGGCCGTTACTCCACCGGTAAACCGGTATTACAATAATATTATAATTCTTGAAATCATAAATAAATTATATCTCTTAATTTGCCCACAGGATCTTTGGTTGATTAATGTAATTTGTTCTTCTACACCCAAAATGTCACACAGTCCAGGTTCATAGACCATTAGAGGTAATCCCAGATGTCCACAAGAGTATGAGTCTTGGAATCAGATAAATATATTGCTCAGGCCGGTAAATGTAAATGTAAATGTGGATGTCAGAGCTAATCAGTGCCTTAGTAGTATGCAACAAGTGAAATACTTGGATAATGTAAAGCGGATTACCTTGAATAATGGTAAAAATAATGCTCCCTTCACTTTAGAATATATTTTGTTTATTTATGGTGCAATAATTTTCTGTTATCAAGATTGCAATGATCCACCAATTTGTTTGTCCGCATCTCATTTGAATACAAACACTCCCATGGGTACACAATTTCATAAATATACATTAATAGCAGGGTTAATCATGAGATTTTTATCAGTTGTAAATGCATTAAAAATGTTCCATGTGTTGAACTCTGCGCATTGTATGGCAGCACTCTTACTTCAGTATGGCAGATTCCATTCAACTTATAGAAATCAGAAAACAAACCGTGTTCTCATAATCCCCCTATTATTGTTTTGTGTTCTCAGGTTATCGTCACATCCATTTATTGTCCAAAGATGGAACCCATATTCCTCCATCCTCCTTATTTGTACACATCAGGATATCAGATCTGGATTGAACAATCTTCACTTTCCTTAAGAGGCATTAGAAAACATTTGAGATTCCTTCTTTCCTATAGCAAGTCGTATTATTCCTAAAATATTAGTAGTGCTTAATATTATTTATATTTGATGTGGAATTAATACTATGCCAAATGTTTGGTGGTTCTAAGGCATAAGATGTATATTATGTAACTTTTTATGTAACTTAGAGTGTAACTTATTCCTGTGATTGACTTGAACTTGTGTGTGTAAACTTTGTCTATGTTTGTGTAACATCTCTATAACACAAATATTTGTATCGTTAAGAAGAATGTGCCACCAATGTGTTTAGACGAAGATGTATATTTTTGTCAGTATTGTCCTTTAACAAAGAGCACTCTGTGGACATTCTTTCTTCTGACTGGGTCAAAATGCAAAATTTGAATTGCACTTCTATTCCAGTCGCACAAATAGCAACATGGTTACCTGCTTAGAAAATGTAAGGAGATTTTTCCAGCATTAACTTAAGTTAACTTTTGTTCATTGAGTCAGTGTTCAATATTTTGAATGAGAACATTATTTTTGAAATTCATTAACTAAGTTGAAGGTCCAAATTGAGGTGATACAGAAGTAGTTATAATTTGGTTTTAGTAACATAAATTCTGAAGAGGTTCAGCTGGGGGAAAAAAACAAACAAAGATTCTATTTAGTCAAACTTTTAGGAATATTTGTATAGTCCTGTATTCTGGATTTTGATCTCAAGCTGACAGGCTGAGATCATTATGGAGTAGTCTTGTCTCATCTAATGTTATTTTTGTATAGGAGTGTTTTGATATTTTTATATTCTGTACATGCAGAAATACATATGTACCACAGTAATGTTTAAATTTGCTTTTTGTTTTTATTATAGGAGACCTCATAATCATTTGCCACATGTATCTGCAAATAAATGTGATTTTAACTTAATGATGCTGTTTTATAGCTGTTTTTAACATTAATTACTACGTTCTTGAATCTTTTGGACAATATACTGAGATATTCTTATACCAGGACTGGCCCAGCGGGGCTAGCAAAGCCTTCTCTACCAACCCAGAGATGGTCTGAATCAGATAATTATATTTTTATAATCTAATATATCAAATCATGAATGCATTATGCATTATACAAATATTGTTCCCATCAACCTGTTAACGTAACGAAATTGCAACTCTATTCTCAGTTACTGAAGTAACAACTCAGTAATCTGATTAAAAAATATTGTCTGTATTTATTTCTTTGCAAAGGGGAAAGTAGAATTCTCATTTTATTAGAGCAACACTAAAAACCGAGCATCTCAGGTAGAATAGGTTGGACCAAAGTATTGCCAAAGCACTAGTCATACATTTCTATCAAGATCTGCTCCAAATTTGACAGGGTATTTTATTGCCCATGTCCTAATCACTGGTCACATTTTATGGAAATCCATCAAGGAATTTTTGCCGAAAACCTGCTGATAATCGGACTACAGAAAACAAAGAAATTTTGATTTAATGGCTGTTCTCAAACTTTATGATTTATTTTTTGTAAGGATAGCAAAATATACAAAACAAAACAAAAACAAACAACAAAAAACAAAGCAAACAAAAAACAAAACATGCAGTAAACTTTTAAATCCTCCATTTGTGTGATAATTTGTAGGCTGGGTACAGTTACAAAATGAAAAATTAACTGTGTCCATAATTCAATTAAATCTAATGGAAGCCTACAGCTTTATAGTTTTTTAGTAGCAGTTTTAATTTGTTGTTTTTTAACGCCGATGGTGGCGTTTTCAGATGAATATTTGTTTATGTTGAATAAAACCACTTACTGCGTGAAAAAAACATGTGGAACCCTTGTTTGGTGTTTGGTTTCCTACCGTGCTCGACAAGGACACCAGTCATGCGCTTCCTGTCAACGATGGTCAAGTTTCACCGAGTAAAAGCATGTCTTTCTGGGATTCCTTTCATGCTAATGCGTTGTTAAGATTAATGTGTTTTGTACGGCTGTTTTTATAGGTAAACATTCCATAGCTGAAAGATAAATTGAGTTGAGTTCATGCCCAAAGGGATTTTCTAAGTTGTTTCGAAAGTGCCACGTTTCTAAGACTAGTTAGGTTAACTAGCTTAAATTAGCCCACTCTTGATGGCAAACGCGAGGGGCTGAAGGAGAATAAAGTCAGGAAATCATTTAAGTCCAGGTGTGGTTGTGTTCTATGTCAATAATTGAAATCAAACAACGTCAAAAGTAACACAACACTGAAATGCGGATTTTATTTGAAGACGAAACACTTTCACTTCCTTTAGTAATTTAGCTAACTTGACAACGTCGCACGCTGTCAACACCGACCAGAAACAACTCGACCGCCGGTCTCCAACATTTTAGAGTTGAATATAAAGTTCTCTGTCTTATATCAACATGGTAGGAAAGATAAAACACGTCCGTCAGAAGATACACCAGGAGGCAGTGAAGCTTCACAGCACGAGCACTTTCAGACAGACTGTGTTCCCCCAGAGTTTAGAAGAGCCGCCTGCTTCTGCACATCCTCCACTTCTAGAAAATGAAAAGAGTGAGGCTTCGAAAGGTGTCCCAAAGGTAAGATTTGATCAATTGTTTCAATAAACGTGTCATTGAATGTTATAGACTTTAGTTATGCCATAAATATAATAAAGTGGAGGGTTTTGGACCTCTGATCTGTAGCGGTTTGATAGTTTTTAGTGTTAAGCGATATGTGGTAATATTGCGGTTCTTTACTTGTTGGAAGCACAATTTTACGTTTTTCACCCTGAGCTCATATGCCATATGCCAAAACAACATTTTCAGTTTATAGCTAATCTAACTCCATTCTGGATGACCTGAATCAAAACTTGTCATGGATCAAGTCAGATTCATGTTTCGACATTGCTTTTTTCACATTTTTAAATTGCAGTGTTAAATTCAAATGTTTTGTTAAAAAATGCCTACATTATATTGACAACAATCCGTCACATCAGATACTCGGTCTGCCGTAGAATTTTTCTAACTTTAATCTTGATATATCAAGTGCAGTAAAACAACGCGATGAGCCTCAAGAAACGTATGTGACTAGATGGACAAGTTTATAGTGCTGTTAAAAGGGCCCTCCCTTGTTTTCTTCTGCGTTTGTGTGTATCTAACACTAAATTGTGTAGGAACTCAAAACGAAATTTGACACAAAAGAAAGGTGACGTATCCAAACACATAATACAAGTTTTAAATGATACCTGCATTATTGAACCATAAGCTTATCTCACACCAAGTGGGCCAGTGTGAAATGCCTTTCGCCTGCTGAAGAACCCAACCTAAAAACGAAGAAGCTGCATTGATAACTGTTCGCGAGATCTCCTTTCCTCTACATCACAGAAGTATTTCCAAACTCTATTCTTCACTCACCTTAAGTGATGCTGAAAAGCTGGTCCACGCGTTTTTTCTCCTCCAGACTGGATTACTGTAATGCACTTTTCTCGGGATCCCTGATAAAAGTCTTCAAAGACTACACTATGTTCAAGAAAATGCTGCAAGAATCCTGATGACAGTGCGTAAACACGAACACATCACCCCCCCATTCTTCATTCCCTTCATTGGCTTCCCATCTCCACCAGGATTGATTGTAACATCTCTCTCCTTAATAAACAATGCATCCATGGCAATGCACCCCCCTACCTGTAAGAACTACTCACCCCACTGACCTCAACACTATCCCTCCGTTCTACCCACTCAAACCGCCTCCTCCTCCCCTGGACTAAGCTTAACACCATGGTTGATTGGGCCTTCCGTTCTGCTGCCCCTCGTCTGTGGAATGCCCTTCCTGCTGCTTTTTGGTCATATTTTTATATAATTATTATATATTTTTATTAATACTTTCATCTGCTTTTACCTTGTAGCACTTTGAGATTTGATCCATGTAAAGTATAAAGTGCTTCATAAATAAAAAAATATTATTATCTACCTGTGTATTGAAACTCAACTGGGCCATGAGAAAAGACCAAGCAGATGAATAAGTCCACTACGTAATGGATCACAATAAATAAAACTAAAGATCTGGAGTGTCCTTGTCAAAGGTCAGGCCAAGATTCCTCTATAGAAATATGAGGACTGATTTCCAAATATCAGAATAATTTGGTTGCTGTTGATGCTGCTAGCAACAAATGCACGTTATTTGGAATGAATGGCAAGTCATTCCTCCCCTGAATTCAGTAGCTTGTTTTTCGAGGCAACACAACAAGCTATTAAGGGGAGCACATGATTTTTTCATGTTGATGATTAAGTTGTTTACTAACTTTTCTGGTTACTTTACAACTAAAGGCCCACAGTTAGAAAGTTAAGTGCATTAAAATTAACACTTGAGCCTTAATAAGAAGTCTCACTCCTTTTTAATGTCATAGGAAAGATACATTTTATCAAAAACCCAAAATGAATCCGACAATACATCTTTTGATCCGTTATATCATGATTATGGTGGATAATTACTGTGATAGTGTTTAACTTTACTCGTTATCTAACACCTCACAGGCAGAGTGCTGCTTCCCCACTAGGATCTTTGCTGGCACTAAAATAACTCCAGAGGCCCTGGTACAAACGTTGAAGTTTGAAGAACCTCCAGATGTACCTAAACCTGCTCCAAAAGGTAAGACTTGCTCAAAGATTTTTAGATTTGAGGTTTATCTCTACATAAGTTCCTCCCCCACCTCATGATGAATGAATCTTACTCATAGTTCTGCGGGAGCGGTGACTGTTTGAAAGGGACAGAATGGTGCATACTCAGTCCTTATGGAGAAAAATTAGCTAAAAAGAAACAAATATGTCGTAATTACACAATGATTGTCTTTGGTATGGTATTGGCTTATAAATTGTATACTGCTGTCAGTTATTGCTTGAATAAGTAACCATAATAATGGTAACGTATACATTATTTATCCATAATAAATGGAAATTCAAGCGTGTATGTATGTATATATATGTATGTATGTATATATATATATGTGTGTATGTATGTATATATATGTATGTATGTATATGTATATATATGTATGTATGTATATGTATGTATATATATATATATATATATGTATATATATATATATATATGTATGTATATATGTATGTATATATATGTATATATATATGTATGTATATATATGTATATATATATGTATGTATGTATATATGTATGTATATATATATGTATATATATGTATGTATGTATATATATATATATATGTGTGTATATGTACTGTATATATGGAATAATACTGGCCTTTTTATTGGACTGTTTGAAATACTTTTATTTCTAATAAATGAATGTAGTGTCACAGACAACCAAACACATGAAGAGAAACATGTTTCATTTTATTGTTGAAAAACAGTTATACATTACAAAAAGATGATATCTCAAATCTGTATATTTTAATAATGTTAAAATCTCAAAGCTTTATATTTTAATAATGTTAAAAAAAGTTAAAATGTAGAGTATAACTGTTGAGAGCACCTAAGTTGAGTGCACCTGGCTGAGGAGTTACAATAGTTGTAATTGTTTAGATAAAAATATTAGTTCAATTCCTCAACATTCTCTATAGTGTGAAACCTTGTGTTAAGCCCTCTTTTTTTAAATTAATCTTTATATCCTTTATTTAACCAGTAAAAATCTTTAAGATTAATATCTCTTTTACATGTTTCAATTTTTCTCAAATTAAATTGTAAAAATAATTTTCATTTAACAACAAACAGACCCAAAGTGTGTGAAACCATATCCGTTTGTACAATTTATGATATTCCAATCCTCTCTGTGATGTCAGACCTTATCTAAAGGACACTTTGAATTTGGTCAGACAAAATAGTTTGTTGTCAACGTACTTACACCTAAAAATAACTCAATTACACCCGTATATTTCTTTCTAAACTTAATATTCTTCACCCTCTTCCTCTCCTTCGTCCCCTATGCTGTCGGTTCCCACCTCTTCATAATCCTTCTCAAGGGCAGCCATGTCCTCTCTTGCCTCTGAGAACTCTCCTTCCTCCATGCCCTCACCAACGTACCAGTGGACAAAGGCCCTCTTGGCATACATCAGGTCAAACTTGTGGTCGAGACGTGCCCAGGCCTCAGCAATGGCGGTCGTGTTGCTCAGCATGCACACAGCCCTCTGCACCTTGGCCAGATCTCCTCCAGGAACCACAGTGGGAGGCTGGTAGTTGATACCCACTTTGAAACCAGTAGGACACCAGTCTACAAACTGGATGGTACGTTTTGTTTTGATGGTGGCGATGGCAGAGTTGACATCTTTGGGCACCACGTCGCCACGGAATAACAGACAGCAAGCCATGTACTTGCCATGGCGAGGATCACATTTCACCATTTGATTGGCTGGCTCAAAACAAGCGTTGGTGATCTCTGCTACTGATAGTTGCTCGTGATAGGCCTTCTCTGCTGAGATAACTGGGGCATATGTGGCCAGGGGAAAGTGGATACGTGGGTAAGGCACCAGATTGGTCTGGAACTCTGTCAGATCCACATTCAAGGCGCCATCAAATCGCAGGGAGGCGGTGATAGAAGAGACAATCTGTCCAATCAGCCTGTTAAGGTTGGTATAGGTGGGGCGCTCAATGTCTAGGTTCCTGCGACAGATATCATAGATGGCCTCATTGTCCACCATAAATGCACAGTCAGAGTGCTCCAGGGTGGTATGGGTGGTCAAGATGGCGTTATATGGCTCCACCACAGCTGTGGACACCTGGGGGGCTGGATATATGGCAAACTCCAGCTTCGACTTTTTGCCATAGTCAACAGATAGACGTTCCATCAACAAGGATGTAAAGCCAGAGCCGGTTCCGCCTCCAAAGGAGTGAAAGATGAGAAAACCTTGGAGCCCTGTGCACTGGTCAGCCTGTAGAAAAATGATAAATGTTTACTTTGTCAATGGTGGTTACTAAACTTTATTTAAAGGCATTGTAAAAAAAACGGACCAATTTACGAATCCTGTCAAGAACAAGGTCAATGATCTCCTTCCCAATGGTGTAATGACCACGGGCATAGTTGTTGGCTGCATCTTCCTTTCCAGTGATCAGCTGCTCGGGATGGAAGAGCTGGCGGTAGGTTCCTGTACGGACCTCATCTTTTATTGGAAAAAAGAAAAACTATTCATTGTTGAAAGATACTTTCTAATACTTTTGCATCCGAAATGTCTCTGAAAGAGTTTTCATTATCTTACCAATGACAGTTGGCTCCAAGTCAACAAAAACTGCTCTGGGAACATGTTTGCCAGCTCCAGTCTCACTAAAGAAGGTGTTAAAGGAGTCGTCTCCTCCTCCGATCGTCTTGTCACTGGGCATCTGACCGTCAGGCTGGATACCATGCTCCAGGCAATACAGCTCCCAGCATGCATTGCCTATTTGAGCTCCAGCTTGGCCAACATGGACAGAGATACATTCACGCTGCACGGACAAGTGGTTCAAATGTTAAAAACTTCTTGCAGAAAAATTGTTTTCACAAAACAAAATAGTACTCTGAAACAAAGAAACTAAATGTATAGGAGTCAGTATTAGCTGGGCAAGATAAAAAGTTCTTACTTTATCCGTGCCATTTTCCAAATTACTTGTTTTTTGTACCATTTACATTCATGAAGTTTTGGCAAATCACAAATTCATCTAAAACAAGGCTTCCCATCCAGTTGGTTGAAGGTGGGGCTATTTGTACATTCAGCAAATTTGTTGAGCCTGACTTGACAGTGCCATCTAGGAAAAAATTACACCCGTAACGGAGAAACCATATCGTCTAAATGCACAAGAGCAGGAATCTCAGTAAATTAGAAATTGGCTCTTAGTATGGGTTGAGTGGGAATAATGAATCACATGTGGTGGTCACTTGATATACAATTATATACATACAAAACTATATCTGAGGATATAGTTTTGAGTAACAATTGAATAGAGTTATACTTGAAATGCCCACCCATGTTACGTAATGGGAAACAGTTTTCTCCCTGCCTTCCATTTCATGTGGATTTGATACCCCGTGCTGAGGTCTCACATTGACACCTAATAAAGCCAATCAAGAATGATCTCATCATTAAAAATACAATATGTTAAAAATTTGTTGGAGGAATATTTGAAAAGGCATCAGAAAGTGAGTATTATCACAGATAAATATGAAATCGTACTATGACTTACCTTTGCAGCTGTAATATCTAAAAGGGCTCCAAATAACCTTTAACACCAAAAAATAATTTTACCAATTCAGCTATTGTGACCATCGAGTATGAAGTAGCACATTTTATATATATATATATATATATATATATATATATATATATATATATATATATATATCACATTGCTAGTGGTTGCTCATGTGTGGAACCGAAAAGATAAAAGATCCTCACCATGTTTTCTATGCTTTTAAGCAGTCCCTTGTTCACCTGAGATGAGTGGCTGGGGATGTTGTGTTTAGTGGGAGCATAGGAAGCGGCTTTATAGAGCAGCAGTGCTAGGCAACAGCTTTGCATGTTGTGGTAACCAGAGAAACTGGAGGAGCAAACACCATCTCCTTTGTTGAAAGTTGAGAATAAGCACAACAAAATTACTTGAGTATGACCCCCTAACCATGCACGCACGACTGCACACACACACACACACACACACACACACACACACACACACACACACACACACACACACACACACACACACACACACACACACACACACACACACACACACACACACACACACACACACACACACAAATCCAAGGGACACCAGCTGTTATCAAATGTGTAACCAGCAACAATCTCCAGAGTGGCTGTGAAATATGACCCATTATTGTTCCGTCTCCCCTTCCATATCATGTTTTCTATTGTTAGTAGTGTAGAGAGCAAGTAGTGGTTCAAACATGCTCAACGACACTTAAAACAACCTCCTGTTATCCTGCTCGTCCTGCTGATGAAACTTATGATCTTTTTGTTACCACAAAAAATAGGTTGTCTACATATATGAATAATCTTCTTTTGGCTGTTCCCTTAAGGGGTCGCCACAGCGGATGATCGGTTTTCATCTTGCCCTGTCTTATGTATCTCCCTTTTCACACCAATCAACTGCATTTCCTCTCTCAACCCGTCCAGAGATCTACTCTTTGGTCTTCCCGTTTTTCAGCTGCCTGGCAGCACCATCTCAAGCATCCTTTCTATAATACGATAGGTATCCCTCCTTTTCACATGTCCAAACCATCTCAATCTGGCCTTTATTACTTTGTCTCCAAGACATTTAGCCTGGGTTGTCCCTCTGATGTACTTGTTTAGAATCCTGCCCATCCTCATCACTCCCAGAGAAAATCTTACCAATCTCCTACTCTGCTACCTCAACCTTTACTTCCTGGCTTTTGGTCAGGGCAGCATTCTCGAGCCACGCAGAAGGGCTGGTCTCAATACGCTCTTTCCACGCTCATTTCACTCTGAACAGTTGACACAAAGTAAATAAACTCCTGCACCTTCTTAGCCCCTACTCCTTACATCATCACCATTCCACCTGCATTTGCAATTTCCCCATTGTGGAACTAATAAAGGCTATCTTTATCTTTATCTTTATCTTTCCTTTATTTCATTCACATGTATTCTTTCTTTCTGCGACTGACCCTCATTCCTCTTCTCTCCAGTGCATACCACCACCTCTCTAGCGATTCTACCACCTGCTCACTGCTCTTACTGCAGATCAAAATGTCATCTGTGAAAATCATAGTCCATGGAGTCTCCTGTCTAACTGCATCGGTCAGCTTGTCCATCATCATAGTAAACTAAAAGGGGCTCAGGGCCAATCCTTGATGCAGTCCCACCCCCACTTTAAACCAATCTGTGACTCCTACTGCACACCTCACCGCTGTCATGCTGCCCTCATACATATCCTGTACAACTCTTACATACTTCTCTGTCACTCCAGACTTCCTCCTGCAACACCACAATTCCTCCCTCGGCACTCTGTCCACAAAGACACAATGCAACTCCTTCTGGTCTCCTATGTACTTCTCCATCAACACTCTCAAAGCAAGCATTGCATCTGTAGTGCTCTCTTGGCATGAAACCATACTGCTACTCACAAATTTTAACCACTTTTCTTAACGTGGCTTCCAATAGTCTTTCCCAGATCTTCATTGCATGGCGCATCAGCTTTATATCTCTGTAGTTGCTACAGCTCTGAACATCACCCTTGTTCTTGAAAATCGGTAATAGTACACTTTTCCTCCATTCTTCATTCTCCAAGGTAATGTTAAACAATCTAGTTAAATACTCCACCCCTTCTCGCCTAGACACCTCGATTGGTATGTCATCTCCTATGGTATCTCATCAGGGATTGGACTTTTTCGGTACTGCGTTGCATTTTTTGACGCTTGCAGGGACCGACAGCCTGCTTACTATGTTTTGGTTTGCTCCATCGATCACCTCAAGTACTCGCAATTCTGTGATGGCTACCTCAGCATCTCAACGTAATAATAATAATACATTTAATTTATAACCGCTTTACATTTGGATCAAATCTCAAAGTGCTACAATGTAAACGCAGATAATTGCATCAATAAAAAATATTATAAAAATTATATAAAAATAAGACCAAAAAGCAGCAATGTTAATTAAAAGCTATAGGCTCTGCTAAAAGTTTTAGGTCCTTTTTTAAAATGTCTCAGTTGTCTGTGGAGCCCTCAGATGGTTATGGAGGGCATTCCACAGACGAGTGGCAGCAAAACAGAAGGCCCAATCACCCATGGTGCTGAGCTTAGTCCGGGGAAGGAGGAAGCGGTCTGAATGGGTAGAGTGGAGGGATCGTGTTGAGGTCAGTGGGGTGAGTAGTTATTTTAGGTAGGGGGGTGCATTGCCATGGATGCCCGGGTGAGAGAGGAGAGAGATCTTATAAATCAATCCTGGTGGAGATGGGAAGCCAATGAAGAGGGGGAATGAAGAACGGGGGTGATGTGTTCTTGTTTACAAACTCTCATCAGGATCCTTGTAGCACTGTTTTGAACATACTGAAGTCTTTGAAGACTTTTATCAGGGATCCCAGTGAGAAGTGTGTTACAGTAATCGAGTCTGTTGACCAACTTTTCAGAATCACTCGAGGTGAGTGAAGAACGGAGTTTGGAAATATTTTTGAGATGGTAGAAATATTTTAAAATATTGAGATTCTTTCACCGTCTCAAAAATGGTGAGAGATTAACACTTGCAGATGTGTTTGCTGTGGAATTCAAAAGTGATTTGATGGTCGAGTCTTAAGCGGAGGTAGGTGACGGATGAAGAGAGGGGAATGTCGTGACCATGGAAGGTAATGCTGGTTATGGAGAAAGACTGGGTCTGATGTTGGGTGCCTATTAAAATTGCTTTGATTTTGAAGTTGTTCAACTGGAGAAAGTTGTTTTTCATCCACTCCTTTATCTCCTCCAGACAAGCGCGGATATTTGACAGGGGAGATGATGACGATGAGGATGGAGAAGCTGCGGAGGAACATGTGTCATGTGTTTCTTATTTAGATTTGCGTGTCATCAGTGTAGCATGGAATGAGAGTCGATATCGACAGATGAAATGGCCAAGTGGGAGCATGTACAGTTTGAAGAGAATGGGGCCAAGGACTGATCCCTCGGGGACCCCACAGGTGACGGTGTGTGTCCGGGACCTTGCACTTCCAAGGGAAATGTATTCTGTTCTGTCAGTAAGGTAGGATTGAAACCACTTTAGGGCGGTAGCAGTTAGTCCAATGGTGTGATGTAGGCGGTGTAGGAGTATTCCATGGTCAACTGTGTCGAAGGCAGCACACAAATCAAGGAGAATCAGGAGGGAAGGTGAACCAGCATCTGAAATTTGTGAGTCTAAGCAGAGCTGTTTCTGTGCTGTGGGCGGAGCGGAAACCAGACTGAAAGGTTTCTAAGAGGTTGTTGTATTTGAAGTGTCCTGGAGGTGGGCAGCAACTACTTGTTCCAGTACTTTGGAAAGGAATGGGAGTTTGGAAATAGGCCTGTAATTTGCAAAAACTTCTCGATCAAGAGTAGTTTTTTGAGGAGTGGTTTGATTATGGCGGCTTTTTGGGCAGATGGAAGAAAGCCAGCCTGGAGGGATTGGTTCATTACAGCGTTGATCAGGGGACTGATAGAAGAGATGCTAGTTTTCACTAGGGCTGTAGGAAACGGCTCAAGGGCACAGGTGGAGGGTTACATCGTCCTGATGATAACCTCAACCTCCTGCTGTGAGATTTCTGTGAAGCACTTTACACGCTGGGAGATTTCAAACTGTGAGTAAGCAGACTGGATAGGTAGATTGGAGGAACCAGAACGGATTGAGTCAATTTTCGATTTGAAGAAAGCCAAGAAATCATTACAGTGCTCTTCTGTAATTTCTGTAAGTGGGGGAGTTTGTGGTTTAAGAAGATGATTGATAGTGGAAAAGAGCTGCTTAGAATTTCCAGGACTGGTTTTGATAATGTTTGAGTAGAACAGTGACCGAGCCTCTCTAAGGGACTTTGAGTAGACCTTTTGGTGTTGCCAAAAGACTAGCTTGTGGACAGTGAGACCTGAAGCCTTGTAATGTCGCTCAAGGACACGCCCAGCTGCCTTAATTTTCGGTAGCTCACTGATGAACCAGGGGGCTGAGCGGGGAGAAGGTGACTGTTCTAGTTTTTACAGGGGCGTGGCGATCCAGGATGCTACTCAGGGAGTATTGGCTGATACAAAGTTTGCAGAAAGAAGATGTTTGAGGTCGACTGTCATGGTTTCCGGGTTGATGTTTTTAATATTCCTGAAGTAAATTTGACGTTTGGACTTGGTGAGGGGGGACACAAGTGACAATTCCACGGAGACGGCTTTTTGGTTCGACACACCCAGATCGTACACAAGAAGATTGGTGAGAGGAGCATAGTCAGTGATGACTAGACACAGAGTGTGCCCCATGGTGTGGGTGGGGACATAGACAATTTGCCTGAGATTAAAACGATCCAGTAGTTTGAGAAATTTGGATGCAAAACGACATGCAGGGGAGTTGACATGAATGTTCATATCTCCAAGTATTATAATAATGGCAGAGGTTGTGCAAAATGTCGGAAAAGGTTGTACATGTCAGATGAATGCTGGGTTTAGTCCAAATCACTGTGGTAGATGACAGACAGACCACCACAACGACCAGTGCTGCGGGCTTTCTGGAGGTAACAGTAGCCAACGAGACAGGTCTCATTCAGGACAGAAAGAACATCTGGTTGTTGCCAGGCACATCACATCCAGACCCTTTTCAATGTGGTCATGTATGAGGCAAGATTTGTTTGTGAGAGATGTGTATTAAAGAGTTCAATTTTAATACTAGATGGAACAGTGAGTCTCTGTATTGGCCGAAGAATACTGAAATCCACTCCACATTTTCTAACCCGGACAGTGAGTAGCTTTGTTGAGGAAACTCCAGCGCCACTATTGGGAAGAGCGACAGGGTTCTGATGACGCGCCTGAAATGCGAAGGTGCGCACGTCAGACCAAAAGGACGGAATGGAGTTGTCGGAGCGGGAGTAAACAAATTTAGAACAGCAACTTCTGCGAACGTAGCGAGGCCGGCGAAGGAGTCCGAGTTCTTTAATAACTGATATGTACAACGGAGTGTTGTAGTTGTTGAATTTCATCAGTTGGGTGACGAAATAATTTAACATCATGCCAGTCGTGGAGACTAGCTCGTTATTAGCCGTTAGCCATGGACAAGACGCATAAAAGACGTTATTAGCAATTTGTTTTATGGACATGATGCCCAGAAAAAAGAAAGAAAGTAATTAACAGCGGCTTTTGGTGAAAGTGTCACGAGGGGGCAGTGATGAACAAGGCGGATAAACAACCTGACATCAACGACGAACAAACAGAAACTGACATATAAGATGAAACAAACAGATACAGAAGTCTCCGGGTGATGGTACACTTGCAGCAACAGGTATTCAGACCGTCATCAGACTCGGTAGAATTAGTACAAATACAAATACAAATACGAATATAAATCCAAAAGGTTTGCCGGTGATCAACAATAAAGGTATACTTGTCGGTTTATAGTATTGCAGGCTGTAGAACTCTGATGGACAAGCGGCAAACAGACAACGCCAGCGTCCTCTCCCTTCAGTGTCCAGACAGCAAATGAAACGTAGCAATACGACGTAGCAATAGTGTTTAAAACTATTGAGTCTTACCGCACCGTTTTTGCAGCCCTTTTTGTTTGTCTGTCTGCCTGTTCTGCAGCCCTATTTGTCTTAATTTAGCTTCTTCATCAGCACATGATAGTTAATTCTGGCGCCACCTGCTTGGGCTGGGCAAGTGCTAGATACTGTGTTCTACATTTGCTCTTTTCCTTTTTTGTACCAACAGAGTCATCATACACACTACCATTCTTTGCTGTCTTGCTATGCTCTCCCTAGTCACCACCGTGCAGTCTCCAATCTCTTTCAGGTTGCATCTTGTATATAGGATGTAATCTACCTGCGTGCTTCTACCTCCACTCTAATATGTCATCCTGTGCTCCGGTCTCTTCTTGAAATATATATTCACCAAAGCTATTTCCATACTTTTTGCAAAAATCTACCACCGTCTGTCATTCCACGTTCCTGTCCTCCACACCACATCACCACTTCATCTCTAGTGTTCCCTTCGCCAACATGCCCATTAAAATCTGATCCAACCACTACTCTCCCACACCTCTGAATACTCTCCATCACCTCATCAAACTCACTCCAGAAATTATCTTTCTCTTCTAATTCACAATCAACCTGCGCAGAAACGTTCATCATCACACCTCCAATTTCTATCTTCACACTCATCACTCTTTCAGACACTCTATTCACCTCAAGAACACTCTACACATAACCCTCCTTCAGAATTACCCCTACCCCATTTCTCCTCCCATCTACTCCATGGTAAAATAGTGTGTACTCTCCTCCAATGCTTCCAGCCTTTCTGCCTTTCAACCTGGTCTATTTGACACACAGTATATCTACTCTTCTCTCCATCATATCAGCTAGTTCTCTACCTTTTCCTGTCACAGTGCCAACAATTAAATTTACTACTCTCAGCCCACTGCTGCCTATCTTCATCTCTCTTTGTTTGCTGCCACGTCTTCCCCCTCCCCGTCTTCTTTTTCTTCACCAAAAGTAGCATAGTTTCCGCTGGCACCCTGCTGGTTTACAATGCCAGTGGCGGTCGTTGTTAACTAGGGCCAGGATGGATCCGATTTGGAAATCAGTTTCGTGGTCTTTATATTGAATTGTCATGGGTTTCATGTCGGACGCCCTTGGTGACACAACCCACCCCATTAATCAAGGACAGACAATAGAAGTACCCTGGCTTGTGGGTATTTATAAATGCATCATGAATTGTATTCTTTACTTTTGTTCATTAATTTTCAATTAGATACACCAAATTGTAGTGGATATGGAAACTGTTTTATCATGGTGTGGATAAAAGGAGAAATACGGTAGGGTCGATCTTCAAGGGGGAGTATGTGAAGGGGTGAAGAGTGTCCATACATGAATTAATCTTAAAGCAGGATTTCACTGAAGTTGGTTAAGGAAGAATTTACTCAGACTGTTTTGAATCCAACTAGGAACTATTTTCATTCTTGATTACTTTCCTTATTTTTTTTCCATTGACTGGTTTGGAAAAAAGCAACAACAATACTTTCATAAATCATTTCAAAAATGTCATAACTGGTCATTAGTATGTATTTTTGTTTGGATGAAAACTGTTGATTATGCCAGTTTTTTATTATTTCAAAATATTTTTTGTTTCATTATATTAAATTTTAAAGTTATTTCTAATGAATTTATACTCAAAATAATTTTGTGATTAGAAATAAATGTTCTGCAATGTGCTTAAAATTAATACGTACTCTGTAGGGGAATTAGGACATAGTTGTACTCTCATTGCAAATTTTGGCCACTTGATGGCGTGCACAACTTGCGATTGTGCCTTTGCTACAGCAGACAACTACAGGAAAGGTTTTTTAAGGATTTCTGTTACAAATAATTAAGGTTGCCGGGATACCTCCTTCCAACTACTAGCACAGAAATCCTCACAGATTTGAGGAACAACCAAAATCAAATCAAATGGATGGTCATTCAAATGGGTGAGGGGCAGAGTTGGAAGCACACAGTGGCTGGAGATGTATCTTATAAAGGGAATGAAGGATTGGGCCTAGTTGCTAAGCATGCTTTGCTGCAAAAAGCGTCACCAGACCAAGACCCTTCGCTATTTATAGACCTGCCTTGGATATGAATTTAGTTCATGCATGAAATCAGGGTATAGCTGCCTTAGTGTTTGCTTGTTTCTGGTGGAAGACAGTGATGCTGGTGATGTCCTCGTTAATGGTCATTCCTTTTTTAAGTTCCCTTTCCCCTGACAAGTTAACCAGGACATGATAGGCTCCAACAAATCAAGTTTTAAACAGCCATGACATTTTAAAGTCAACCCAAAGTACTGTAACAGTGGTTTTGTTGTTTAAATTTTATTTTCATCATTAAGGTTTTTTTTCTTTGCCCAAAGTATGTTTCTGTGTTTTTAATACTTTTCAGGCAGCCATAGTTGTTCAGAGAAAAAAAATCATAACCATCAAATGGTTGCTACCAATTATTGTTGGAATGTTAAATAGTATAAATTAAGTCAATGAAAAAATGTGAGCAGGCACTGCAATTTTCAGCCAAGAGTCAAGAGGGAAGCAAATAAATAATTTTTATAGCAATTTAAATAGTTGCAGATTGATGCTTAAATCAATGATGTCTTTGAAAATTTCAAAGACATTATGTTAATCACATTTCATAGATGGATACATAAGAACTTTATTAATCCCAAAAGGGGATTTTTCTCAATTATACAGGTATTCTAAAGGTGACTCAAAATTAAGACTTACTATGTAATAGGACATCTTATAGACATATTTAGATGAACATTGTATATAAACATTATATATATACAGGTATATAAATATATACATATATATGTATATACATACACATACATACACACACACATACATATTCATACATACATACACACACACATACATATATATATATATATATATATATATATATATATATATATATATATATATATATATTAACCGTTTTTGTTATTTTTTAAGTAAATGTCCCAAACACTGCAGTGACATATTCCCTGTCAAACATTCGTGTCAAATGTAATGTTAAACATTTGCTGATAGGTTCATTTTCCTTTCATCTATTTCCTGCTTTTGTTATGCATTTTCATTGTTTCATTGCAGTTTGGACTGTTGGCTTTGGTCTGAGACATTGTGATAAACATTATTCACATGAACAAATAATTGATTAAAATAATTGAATCATAGAATTCTAAAAGTCAATAAAATATTTAAAAAGTAAAAACAATGAAAGACTAACCAAAAAATAATGTTATGTAAGAATAATCAGCAGTTTAATCAGTCATAAAAATAATTATTAGTCTTAGCTTTTGTAACAGCCTCTTAAAGTTATTGAAAAACTCTGCTGTACTTAAAGTGCAGGTTTATTACGTTTGCAAAGAAGGTTATGATTTTACCCATATTTACTTGTTAGTTTTGTTTGGACGATGCAAAAAGTATATTTACGAGGGTGGTATGCTGGTATATTGTAAATTTAGTGATCTGTCGTATGGACTGACTCTATCTGAATTTGTTTGTTTTTGCTACCACGTTCTTTTGACCATGATGATGTCAAGGCGGCCAGTTATGTTGTTTTTGTCTTGTAGTCGTTTGATTTCACACCTTCCTGAGGCAGAAATGTCACAACACGCATGCTCCATTATGAAAAAGTCAAATAAGTAGCAGTCAAATATTATGAGCCCTCAATATGGGGTCCAACATTATTAATAGCTCTCAATTATTTAACTCTAGTTGGCACCACAGGATTTCATAAACAGCTGGAAAGAAATGAAAAAAAAGTCCTGTTACCAAAAGAATGACCTGTCGGTCCAGACCTAGGCCAAGTTGGAGAACATAGCTTGGTGAGTGTGTGGAGCGGGCATCGCTGGCTATTCTACAAACCAACCACAGGACATAAACACACAACACCAGTACTCTGCTGGCTTTATTCTTGATTTCATTGTCAAGACATACATACATACATATTCAGCTATGGAAGAACAGATATTCCAGTCTCCAGTGCTCTGCCACAATATTGCCTTTGCACAAATGTATTCAAAAAATTGTATGCAAATGAAGCAATTAACTGTATGTCATGCACACTCAAACCCATTTCCAAAACTTGATGTACTAAAACTTTGCCTTGATATATATCGAATGCTCAACATAATTGTTGGAAGACTGTGCCCCCTTAATGTATTTGGGTAATGTATACTTTTCATATATATATATATATATATATATATATATATATATATATATATATATATATATATATATATATATATATTATATATAAATAATATAATATTTATAAAAAAAAACATTTCAGCTTAAAGCAACGTTATTGGTTCAATTAAAATGAGAGGTATGTTGTCCGCAAGAAATCGGAGCATAAGCAGTGTAAATTGAGAAGTTTATGTAATCAAGTTTATATAATTATCCTTCAATGTACTCTGTGTTTGTTTGATGTCAGTTGCGACAACTGCACACTCTTTAGGTATGCACTCAGTTCATGAAAGATACTTGAAAAACAATTAGGGTTTAGAAGCAAATTCTATTTTGGATTTGTTTTAGATGAAAGGCCATTTAACTACATCCATAATTATATCCCCGAAAAGTCAGTGATGTTATGGTATTGTTATCATTGGCACCACATCAGCCACCGCAGATTTTTCGTGTTTGCTCCAAAAATCTTGTGAATGATTTTCAGAAAGGTTGTTTGTATACTGTATTTCCAACACTAGGGGGAACTTTATCTCCAAAAGCTTTTCGTCCTTTATTTCTCGATCATTTCACTGTGGTGAAATTTTCATTCCTATTTCACTACCGATTAAGTCTAAATTTGCTTCATATGATTCGATTCCAGGACATCAGTCTTGTATATATCATACTTGACCCTAATAGTTAATATTTTACCCAATAGAGGTAGCTTTTCACAGTTTTTTCAGACACAACTTCACATTTAATTTGAGGAGTTCAATCAGGAGAATTGCTTGTAATGCAGAGTAAGGGGCTTTTGGGGGATATACACTTGCTGTCGGGGATTACAGCGTAGGCCTAATTGATGATGATATACATGCTGACATCATTAAGTATGTTACTCACTTTATAAGGGAGTTCATGCCTTCATTGCCTCGTGCAGCCCTGGAGGATAGACTGCTGGACGCAACGAGAATGCTTGCAGTAGGTGGGTTTACATGGACAGCCTAATTCCGATTAGATTTGGATAAGACGTCCAATCGGAAAGAAAATGCAGCACGTAAAATCCCCTTTCCGAATGGAAATAAGCTTTCCGAAGGAGTTTTCATTCATTTGCAAGGAGAACGTCAAAATCCTTTCGGAAAGCTTTTCCGATAGCCAGTCATTGCATGTAAACGCTGTATCGGAACGCTTTCTGTTTCCGATACAGAAAGAGCTTGGCATGTGCAGAAATTTGAGTTGTTTCTGTGCATGCCCAGCGTAATCTTTTCAGCGCCGCAAAACATTTAATATAAGGCAACTTCAAAACAGTACCGGTCTACATCGGTGAGTGATTTATTCATTGCAAATTTGAAATATTATAACATATTTGTACAGTTCCCCGCATGCCCTCTTTGTCGTATTCTTCTTCTGGGCGCAAGTTGGCGGTTGGCACCCAACTCATCGAATCATTATCACATGTCTGAAGGCGTTTCAGATTAGATTAGTTGATCAATCATCGATGCATGTAACCACAAGTCAAGTAAACAGGCGACCAACATTGTAATTCGGAAAAAAAGTTTAATTCGGAAAGGAGAAAAAATTGTGTGCTAGTTCAACAGGAACAGCACTAGCCTCACCATTCAAGCAGAAACACACTTTGAATGGAGCAAGTTATCATTTGTTCATTGCTTAAGACAATATCACAAAAAAATAGAATATTAATGTTTGTCATGATCACAAAGCTACTTACTCCTCTGCCACCTGACAAGCTTTTAGTCCAGTCCAGTGAGCAAGATGTACAGTCTTGGTCGATATAAACTGGGTAGGTGAGGGGTAGTCTCCAGCCGGCCGTAATCACAGCTATCAATTGCATCTACCAGAAGACAATGCCCCCAATGGGATCGGAGTGGTGGTAAAGCTCCGTCCCAGTCACCACCCCTCCATAAATACAGTCAACACTCCGCTGCTCTCTAATGATAGATCAGATTTCTCCACTCTACCCACATCTGTAGTCAGCAGCAGATGCCTATCTTTTCCTGTTGTCTTACTGCCAAGAGCAGCAAAAACACTTCAGCTGTGGTGGCAGATAAAGGCCTGCCAGGATCTCGGGAATGCGTTGAATCTTAGAGATAATGTGCCGGGCTGAACATCATCCAGTGTCACCAGTAAAAGGGATATAAACATTGTATTTTCATACTCTAAACAAAACTATTATTGTTTGGATTTTCATTTGATATCTTCCCAAATAATATTTATCCCTATGAAGTTTAAGATCATCATAGAAAAACTCACTTTTTAACTACTTCTGGTAGTGAATCATTGTCAGGGTTCAAACAAATATTTGAAGGAGTAAGGTGTAAAAACGATATTTACATTAATTGATTTGCAGAAATGATTTATTAACACAGCATAACTAATCGAGAACTCCTTCACCAATCGACACACAAGGTTATATAGACAAAAAATAGTCCAAAGACACGCACACATCAGGTTAACATTTTAATGGAAACATGAATGTACATATATTTTAATAGTTTGTTTATACATCTGTTAATGGGTGGGAACCTTTGTGGACAACCATTGGTAAAGCGGTTGTCTACTTATCTGGATGTCAGTGGTTCAATCCCCGGCTCCTGCAGTCCACATGTCGAAGTGTCCTTGAGCAAGATGCTGAACCCCAAGTTGCTCCCAATGGCTGTTCCATTGGTGTGGGAATGATGGTGTGAATGGTAACCGCTCCTGATGAGCAGGTGGCACCTTGCATGGCAGCAGAGTATCAACACTGTATGAATATTTGTGTGAATGATGGCTCACAATGTAAAGCAATTTCAGTGGTCGAGCAGACTACAAAAGTGCTATATAAGTGTAGTCCAGTTACTCCTGCCTACAGTGAGCCTCAGTGAGCTTTGTTTTATCCAATCAGATTTCTCTACTGTTGTCCCTGGGTGAAACATGGGGCAAGCATCTTTTAGATTGAATGCCTATGGCCGTGAGAATTACCAGGATGATTTTGTTGGTTGATATATATTTTTTGAACCAATCAGATTATGATGTTGTGATTTAGGACGTGTTGTTTATACATGCAATAGTATTCTAGGTGGGCTTGGGCGTGTTCTTAAGTTAGGCTCATCCTTTGTCAGTATTATGTATGAGGAAGGCACTTGTATCTCCCCTGCTCCTGCGGAGCGCTCATTTTCAACAAATTCAAAATTATTGGAGAAATTGGACTTGATAGCCTATCAGCATTGGCCTCCATGCCAATGGAACTGAAACACACCGGTGTCCTTTACAGCTTTGTTGTTGAACTTTTTTTTAAAGAAATGAGGATAGACTTAATCTTTAGATGAGGAGTCCTAATTATCTGTTGATTATTGTGTGCTGTAGATGGTTGCTGATGTTGTGGTGTGAATGAGGTCCAGATTCAGTGATATAGTGGTGCCAGTGTGTCTGATAGCACACATTTTATGACAGCAGCTTGGTTGGAGTCCGTGAGGAAACGCTGTTGAATCTTATTTTCATTTAATGATATTGGTGCTTTCTATGTGATTTTATTAGTAAATGTGACCGGTTGTTGAGAGTTAAATAGTTAGAAATGTTACTTACAGTTACTTGAGATAGGTTGCATCTATTAGTGATCTATTAGTGATGGTTTAACTTCATTTTAACCACTTCATTCAACTAGATAAATGTCACTGTCTCTTTGAATATTCACTGGGTACGTGGTCTGCAACAGCCTGTAGCTGTTGTGTCACAGTGAATAATTTTAGGGTAGCTTAATTGAGGGAGTATAGCGCTGAGGACCCAAGTGGGAAAACCGAGGCCTAAAACTGTAATTGAATATATGATTATTCAGTAATATCCGGTTACTGTGACTTGGACTTCATGGGCCACTAGTTCCTTTCAGAAGGACCATTGCTAGAAGAGCTCAGTAAGAAACACAGTGCATTGTTGCCAATACTGTTCCAATACTATTTCCAAACATCGTTGTACTTGGACCCTCCCAAGTCGATGAAATCCAGCGCTGGGGAGGTGCACACAGACCTGTGGACAAATGGGTACATCCAAGTTTCTCCCAATGGCTCATCTATTGGTGTGTGAATGATGGCATGAGTGGTTACTGCTCATGATGGACATGTCCTGCCTTAAATGGCAGCCTCTGTGTGAATGGGTGAATGCTGACTCGTCTTGTAAAAGCGCTTTTAGTAGTCAAGCAGAGTAAAAAGGCGCTATATAAGTACAGTCCATATACCATTTACAAAATAAATTGACTGACCATGGCTGACAAATTTATATTTTCACTTCGAAATGTTATGCAATTGGTTTGTATAACACACTGTGAGGAATTTTTAATACTGACAAACCTTACTTCCGCCTTGATCCTTCATTCTAAATCTTCAGGTACACATGAGCAGATATGAAGCTCATGAGTTTTTTATTACTTAACATATTTGAAAAGAGAAGTTTTTTTAATATGTAAACAGTTATTTATTAACAGTTGTTTATTTTAAAATATGAAAGAGTTAGCCTACGCTAAATATATTTATTTTAAGTATTTAATCAATTTACAAATGGAAATTTATTTTGGTAGGTAAATGTTCTGTTCTCCATCAGTGTGCTCTCTGTGTGCCTAAGTTTAGTTCAACAGTCAGCTATCTCTCTTAACCTTACTATTTCCATCAAGGAACAGTCCATTGTTGTATTTGGCAGGTTTTTATAAGGCAATGTTTGAAACAGCATCTATCAAAATTCAAATATAATCAAAAATAACTTCATACAAACCTAAAAGTATGACATGGTAGAACTGAGGTATAATGCCATCTAAAAGAAGATACATGAAGGGATGGTAGTGGATTGTGAAGATTCTGAGCATGAATTAAATCGTCATAGTAACGTCCATTACTTTTAAAAATCTTTACACCTTTCACATTGCTTTATAAAGAGCAACACTATATATCACCGAGATGAGGTAAAAAAATAAAATAAATATATTATCAATATAACTAACAGCTATAACCAAATTATACAGTATATGCGTATACACTATCTGTGCCATTTACGCACAAGGAACAGAAGCTTGTTTTCATCCTTTAAATCTCTCAACAAGCCTATGTGATCAAATGTTAATAATTTTCCTTTATTGCTTTGTGCTCTTCTACACATCCACGAAAAAACAAACACAGTTCATGGGTTCATAAAGTGAAATTGTTTGGATTGAAGGAGCCGTTTTCCTGATAAATCCTGAGGCACAGATAGACATACAGTGAAATGTTCATGAGAATATGAGTGTCTAAATTCAAAAGATGGTTGTTTGAAGTTGGTTGCAGGATACAATAAATTTGATACTTATTAAGTATATAATAATATACATTTATCCTTTATAAATCATATACAGTCACACTCAGCACAACATGGTAAAATAATTTCTCTGCATTTGACCAATCCTTTAGAAACGCCTGGGGAGCATATTGGGTTCCGAGTCTTGCTCAAGGAACCTATGACATGTAGACTTGCTGGGTCTTGAACCGGCTATCTTCTGATCTTCCGATTGGGAAGGTCCACTGTACCCGTTGAGCTACAGCAACCCCCCATATAACTGCCAGGCTGACTTAATAGCACGTGGCTGTTATTCAAAGGTGTAATAATCTCCTGCTGCCTAAAGAGAGCAGCCAACAATGCACCTGGACATCCTTATTTTTAAGACTATTACTACCATGTGTCAGAAACCAGCAAGGACAGTTGTGCTGCTCCACCACTGCTTTGCGCCCGGCTGAAGATAGAGCCCAAACTCTTTCCATCCGGCCCAAAGAATGTTAGGATATTCAGGAAATTCACGCATTCAACCTTGCTCCCAAGTAGATGAAGCCTTTTTCTTCCTGATTGTGTCAGTAACCCTCTATACCCATGACAATGAATCAAATATTCTGTCATGTCAATCATACTTCATCCATTCTATAGAATAAGATTACTTTATAACTCCATTCACTCTTCTCTATAGATCCATCATCGAAGCACCAAAACTCCAATTGTGGCAATCGTTTGATCTGGCTGCAGAATGTAACTTTGGAGTTGTCAAACCAGAAATAACCCTGTGTAGATAGATTAGATTTATAAACAGACAGACGGATGCTACCCGGGCTTACTTTCATTGGTCGTCTGTTTTTAGTCTTAGACTAGTATTTTTGTTTGCTTTCTGAGATCCGGAAGTAAAGTCTTTTGTTGAGAGGACTCAATCTCCATCATCAAGATTTTGGAAAAATCAATAATGTCTAGCTCAGTTGTTCCCCAAGAGACTAAATATACATTATGCGTTAATCTGCACTACTAGCTAAGCATGGATAAATCCACAACATGAGTACCCGGTAAACACAGAGCAGACAGATCTAAACCAAAGTTAATTATTGAAACAAAGTCAAGATAATGCAAGCGCTCATCAAGTGCGATTCACCCAATGTGCAATTGACACACTGCCTGATTCGCAGAGAGGATCTGCCCTCTCAACAACTGAGTCACGAGCTGAACGATACAATGACTATTTCGAACCGTCAAAGTACGGATTTGTGCTGCACGGTGCGAAGAAATGGGTTCTGATCACACAGCTGTTTTGTGTCAGATGATTGTCGTGGGAAGGTTTTAACAATAACAATTTCCTAATGATACGTGCCTACCTCGGTGGCATGATCAGAAACTCAATGAGCTAAACCTGCAGATGCAGGGCAACAACACACATCTTCCAAAGCTGGTATATAAAATCATATAATTCAAAAGGAAACTGGAGATGTGGGAGAATCACATGAAATAAGGGATTAAGACTCATTTTAGAGCCTAAAATCAATCATAGAGGTCAATGAGTTGAAAGTTCAATCTTCACTCTGGTCAGATGGACTCTGGTTAGACAAATGATGAGCCCATATATTTCAGCTACTGCTCGTGTCCTCAATCCAGAAGTTGGATTAAATGGGATCAATAGGGCAGAATATTGTGGTTCAGCTACCTCTTTATTACAGGGTGCTCATCGCACCCTGCTGTGCTCATTTAATTGACATGTGGCCCCTCTGATGCAGTCGACTTTTGATTTCCATAGAGCTGGAGCTGGGGCAAATCATTTCATAGAAACAAGGCCAGGCATGATATTTTAATATTTAGTTATTAAAATATTCAATATTGATGAAAAGTAAATGCAACTTAATAATTTTTTTTTGTTTTAAGCATTCCCAGCAGTTCTAGTGTTGCAATATGTTGTAATGAGGATGCTGTAATGTTCTTTTGGTCGGTATATCATTTAAAAGGCACATATACAGGATCAGTCGTCCCAACCAACCAGGGATGACCATGATTTGCTGATATATAATTTAAGCTGAAAGGTTAATCTTGACTTTGTATTAGAAACCAGCGTATCATCAACCTATCGATTTAATTGTCACCATTCACCCTCAGGCCATTTTAAGATAGATGGGCGGCTATATCTCAGTGGGTAGAGTGGCCATGTCCCCCTCTACATGTTGTAGGGTCCTTGAGCAAGACCCTGAACCCAATATGCTCCCTGGGCGCGCTACAAAGGGGCTGCACACTGCTATAATTTTTACAGTTTTAACAGTATTAATTACAGTCATTGCCTTCTGGCATCATGTGTAATAACCCTTTGGAATGCTGCTCGTCATTCAGAGAATAGATTCTAGCCATTCTTATATTCTCAGACATACAGTGGCTGGAGTAGAATGTACACCCAGTTAGGGCTGAAACGATTCCTCGAATAATTCAAGTAAACCTGCACTGTGTTTGAGTGCGCTTCTGCCTTACCTAATCATTACGTCACGTACACGCTCCCACACACCTCAAACTATGAATGGCTGTCTGTTAGATACGGAAGCGGATACACTCAAAGTGGCGCGACACTCAACGAGGAATTGACCTAATTGGTCCAGTACTATCTGCCGGTAGCATGCTAACCCCTGGCATCGGGTTGCAGTCCGTGTTTTGCTAGCTACTCGTTGCAAACTGGATCAACTCTCTACTAGTTGCTTTTTAAATTTAAGTCATTTTTATAATTATTACAGGTCACCTCATCTCCTCTCACTTGTCTCCCACCGGACAGGCGTCTCCCAAGAGACGTATCTCAGCCGGTGAAGGGAGGTGAGCGCGGGAGATTATCTATTTTTGAGGGCGAACAGATGCTTCCTCTGCCTCAAATTAGGGAGGTTAAAAAGTCAGACAAAGACTGACAGTCTGTGATAGTGACTCTGGGGTTCAGTGACCCTTGGATTCTGCACTGCCATAAACGGAGACATAAGGTACGTTTACATGACCCCTTAATCCAATAAAAGAAATGATAAAAAAGAATTAGCCACGTAAACACCACTTTCCAAATGAGAAGCCCTCCTTAATTAATATCTGGACCACAGCAGAGAGTTTGCGTTTAAAACAAATAAAAAATATATTAAAAATGAGAAATAATGACCTCTAGAAACATGTCCAAGAAAAACCGTAAGGAGTCCTGATTGACCGACACTGTGAACAAATTAAAAAGCGCCGGAAAAAATTGCATATTTTAAGAATAAACCCCATAACAACAAATCTGTTATTAGAACTGTTTTATTGCACACGGCAGAGACAGATATTATTGCAATTCAAGCTATAAACATGCTGTTTTGTTTGTTTTTTAAAAGGGGAACAATTTGTTGTTCATTCAATAGACGTATTAGATGTGTTTCAGTTTTCAATATTACTATTGCTCCTGAACGAAGCAAAAATTATTTAATTAAAAAAGAACAGAGCATGCAGTATTTCTTGTTAAGAATAATCAATAGAATAATCGATTACAAAAATAATCGATTTCTAAAATAATTGATTAATGCAGCCCTACACTAACTGTTTTGTTTCATGCCTCAGTAGGTTCTTCCAACAAAGAGGGGAATTAGATATGAGTGTGTCTTGGGATAGGCTTCCGCCTGGCTCAGCAACCCTGAAGAGGATAAGTGGTTACAGAAAATAAATAAATTAGTTACAGCCTGTATCAATTATGTGGTTCGATCCAGGGGTAACTCTGGGATCAGATAATTAGCCATAATGAATGTGACACGCATACAGTGCCTTGCAAAAGTCTTCATGACCCCCAAGTTAATTTCAATATTGCTGGATAATGATATATAAAATTAAAGTGAATATATTTTTTTTACAAGTAGTACATCTCCTTTACTTTGCAAAATCTGTATTATATTGGGTACTCAGTGTTACCTTCAGAACAAACTTATCAGTTTTGTGGTATCTTAAGTGTACAATGATAATGAATCCGAGAGTTAAACATATTTTAATACACAACAACAATTTACATGATTCCCAAGCAGATAATCAAGACCTCACGTCCCTAATGACCCCTACCCACCCACCTAGTGATGTGTGTCATGCATTCAACGACACTCTTTGTATCAGACACTTACTGAAGGTTAAATACTGGACTGAGACTTTTTCAAAACTGAAGTCCAATTACTTTGTATACAATTCACTGGGATTACAATACCTCGATACATCAATGAGAATCCACACAGATATCAGAGATAGAGAAAAATGTCCATCAGAACCAATGACTATAAATTCAGACCCGAAGTAAAAGTACGGTAGTTATTTATGAGAGGGGGCTGATACACTTTGTGTGAAACTAACAGACTCCATGTTAAAACAAAAATTAGTAAAAAAAAAGCTGTGTGAAATGTCTTTTATATGGATGCATAAGTCATCAAAAATACCAGTTTTGTCGTGGTAGAAAACAAACAACAGAAAGTGATAGTTTGGATAAAAACACAATTTTGGAGAAGTGCTAAGGCAGGATGTATGCAATGACTTCTGGACAAGGGCCTCAGAGCTAAAACAGATCATCACAACTAGCAACATTTAAAAATGTTATTGAAATGTCACAGTGTGCAAACATTGTCCTACGTTTGTCCTACTACAAGGAGAAAAATAATCTGCATAGTTGTGTCACAGTGAGAGAGCTTCTCTTGAAGAGTTGTTGCTCCAAAGCCAGTAACCTGTGCTGTCCAGGCAGGGTTCATATTCCAAACTTTGAGACACTGTGATTCAACCGTACGCTAATGGCTGTAGCATCTTGCCGCCAATTCATTTTGCCACCGCCTGTGTCTTTAACACATGCCTCTATTCATGTTTTTGTTGTGGGATTTTCCCTCTGCTAAATGGAGGCTCGCCTGGAATGATGTGTGCTGTCATGTAACTCTATGTGTTTTCACAGGCCCCGACCAGAAGAAAGTGAAGACAAAGAAGGAGAAGATGAAGGAGAGGAGAGACAGGTGGCTGAACAGTGAGTTGGCTATTGCCTTTCATGATGTTGATACCTTTTTTTTTTTTTAACAATAATGAAGCTTGGATGCAAATCTTCAAAACAAAACAAAACAGTTTCAGCGAGGCAGTTTGGTCAGGGTTGCTATTGCATATTTTCCCACCATTTGCTGCTTTGCTTTGACTTTGCATGGACATTCAGCAAATGAAACATTTACTTGAGATTTATTTTTCAAACTTCTGTCTGGTTTTAAGTGCTTCTCTACTCGAACTATGCTGTAGCTGTTTTACTATAAAAAGCTCTGGTTATGTCCACTGTCTCAGTATCCAGCTCATATGGACATTTCACACAATATATAATCCCCTCCCTAACGTCATCACTGCCGCCATTATGTCCCATAATTGCGATCAAGCTTGTAACTGTACCCATCTGCTGAGCCAATCAATTCCTGGTAACACAACACATATCCTGTCCAGGCATATAATTAGGTGCTAATGGCCGTTCGCATCAACCCCACTGAAACCCAAGAGGGCTCCATGTCTGGCAGTTTTCAGTAATAAGACGAGAATTAGTGTTATGTTTTCTAACAGACAAGGACCCGAAAGCAAAAACTCAGAATAAACAGTCGAGCCAAAGAGGTTTTAACACAGATTTATTTTTACAAAAAAAGTAATACAATCCAAATCCAAAAGATGGTGTTCAGTAATTAATCCAAAATGAGACTGAGTTTGAGAGGGCTGACAGCAGGACAGGCAAATATGTATTAATAGGAGACCAGCTCATGGTGACTGGCGGATCCCCAGGACGTGACACAGAAGCCACTGTGTATAACACATGAAACGACGAATACTGGATGGATGACCAGGGCTTATATACTGCAGGAAGCAGGTGTAGCTGAGGAGGAGATTGGGAAGGAGGAGGTTGGAATGAACTAGAGAACAGGTCAGACAGCTATGCCCGAGAGCCACGCATAAAACATTTTTTTTTAAGATCAGGAACAGACAGACGCTACTGTTGAAAGATTTGAGGATATAAGTTTGGGACTGTATATACACAGCTTAAAAAAATTGGGAACACTTAATCACGACAGTATAACACTGATTCAGTTAAACTTCTGGGATCTGGATCTGTCCAGTATGAAGCGTAAGAGATTGCGAATCAGTTTCACCTGCTTTGGTGCAAATGAAAGTGATAACAGGGGGAGAGAAGAGGCAACAGCAAGATAACCCCCAAAAAGGTTCTGGTTCTGCAGGTGGTGGCCACAGACCTTTTCTCTCTCCTAATCTTCCCGACAAATTTGTTAGTGACCTTATCACTACAAAAAGCAGCCCTTTTCCTGCAGCCCAATTCAATTCTCTTAAGAGAGCAGGTTCACACTGAGCTTATGTGACGGACGTGAAAGAGTCTGCCTGCAACATCATCCAATAAGACCAGTATGGTGGTGGTCTGGGGAGGCAGATCCTTGCAGTGCTGTGCAGATCTCCACGTGGAAACCAATGGTACCAATGGTAATGACTGATGTAAGGTACCAGGATGAAATCCTCAGACCCACTCTAACCCTTACACTAGTGCAGTGGGCATTTGTATTGGTGGCATTGAATGCAACACAAACTGTCCAGGGGAATTGTCCAATCTTATCCAGTTTCAGAATTGCATGCAGGCACATAGGGTCAAACACACTACCGGACGACAATATGAGTTATTGTGATGAAATACACACAAGTTAGACTCGCCTGTATTCTCAATTTCACACTTAGATTTTGGGTGTGATGTAGAATCCACATGACATAAAGGCACATTTATGGTCAAAGCAGTTCGTAATTTTGGTTTTGATTTACGGTTTTTACTTCTTCTTGCTCTCATACATACATACATACATCTTACACAATGTATATCAATAACAATTTGAATATCTCATTCATCAAGAGCCAATCTGTAGTTTAAGTGTTCCCTGGAATTCTTTTAGCAGTGGAGTTTGCACACCAGTCAATGCCTAGGTCTGTTCTAGTCCTAACCCTACAAGATACTGTTATGAAATGATCTGTATCAATTAAAGTATGTTTTGACAGCATTCAAGACTTCAGTCTAAGATTAACCATCCAATAGTCAATGTTTTTAGCCCGATTTTTTGACTGATCTCCTGATCCGTGATCACTGAAGACAAACCAAGTCAAGACTTCTTGTTCACTGGTTTGTACGAAAAATACAGCACACAAACCTAAACACTGATGACAGTCATCGGTAGTTACTGTGGGATCCCATTCTTTTGGAAATAATTGGATTTAAATGACTCGTGCATGCTATCATTATTATCCTCCTTAGTGACAGCATTCTAAAAGGGAACCTTAAGTCATACAATATCTTTATGTGTTGTGCTTTACTTGACATCCAGATTAAAGACAGTTTAACCAACAATTATGACTTCCTATATTAACTTGCACTGCGGAGTTGTAAACTCTGTCCTTCAGATGATTTCAAATTGGCCAATTTTCTCGGATTTCTGAGGAAACAATTCATAAATCATGATACATCACAATTGTATTTGATGTTTATATTTATGTGCATACTGTATTGTGAATCATTTACTGTTTTCAGATTAATCCGCACGATTCTGTAATGATAGCCTGGGAGAGGTGTAGGTTGTTCGACCTTGGTGGTGTTACATGCTCTACGTTCTATACGCTATAGCTCTTTATCTGACAGGCTGTTGTTTAGAGACTTGACATCTAATGAATCTATATACTGTAAACTGCATAGCTGTAGATTTTCTATATGTTACAGCGAGAGAGAGGCTTTTTTTTTAAATCATCATTCAGACTGGAAAATGCGTTCCTCTTTTGCGTACACAGGTCTTCAGGGTTTGCGTACACATTTCCCTGTGGTGGGGTTCTGCATGTACCAGATGGAAAACCTCATACGTTTTACTGACGTTGTATTCTTTATTTCAAATGTATTACTTTGTCACATCTCTCTGGTGTGTGCATTCCTCTGTGTCCTCTCAGAAATCAGCTCCATCAAACAAGCCAAGGAGCAGCAGGCGGCCGAGGCCCGGAGGCAGGCCACGCCTGTGGTGGGAGACATGAGGCCCCTGGCTGATGCCCTGCCGGAGCTCTCTCAGCTTATCACCCCCAACACCACAGCCCCCACTGCTCGCAGAAAAAGCAGGAAGAACAAAGTGTAAGTACCAAGGCATCAAATATCAACATGGTGGTCGTGGTCAAGTTTTTGGGGATTAACATTAAAATTAGATGTGGATTCAGATAAGGGTCTTTTTTTGTCTTTGTTTATCTTTTCTAGATAGGAGGATTTTTGACCAGTTTTGTGTAATAGGTTTATTCTTAAAGGATCGGTATCAGCTGATCGATTGCAGCCTGATAAAAAAAAAAAAAAGGAAAAAAATATTATTTATATGTAGTCCAAAATTTGGGAAACATGACAACAAAGATAGAGTAATAACTTAGTTTCCATTCTGTTTTTGGTCAAAACAACACATTAAACCACCTTACAGTCAGAGAGCACAGAACTCCACCATGTCATTGTCAGTAAATCCTGAACAAATCGGAAAATAGTTACCAGGATACGTCATAACAAAATTATGTAATTAATGACTATCAGAGACACATCTATGAGTATACTCAGTATTCATTAATCTGAAAGAATTAACAGCTGGTCATATGAGTGTCTACAATACACCAATTTTATTTTGTATCAACGTGAGGAGATCGAACATGCTGTTATTCACCCGGGGAGTTTTCACTTGATGGTGTCGCCTTACTCCACTTCATATCAAATTCAGTATTTTGAATACATTTCAAGCAAATATTATTTTTCATAATGACCAGTCCAGACCTACTTCTCATCACATATAACCTTTTACCTTTCGCGGAAACACTTCTGGAGATCATTTCAATGACCCCAAATCTGCGTTACCTCAGCGACAGGTGGCAGTGCCATGTCTTTACATTTCAGCGTTATGAATTTGAAGAAAATTTTGGCAAGGATCATCATCTCCAGAATTTATTCAAATCATTCTTTAACATTGTTGGATTTGAGCTATTGCAGTTTATAGTATTTGGTTCTAACTTGGTGGGTAATGCCTACAGTGCTTAGACAGAACTCTTACAATGACATCCTTATAAGATCTACAACACATCAGATCTGACAGAGTCTGACATGGATCCAAGTGATATTCCACATTCCAGAATCTTTAAAATTATAGGACTTGTGGAAAATTCACTACTGTGAGATTACTTGTAATAATGTTGCAGACTTACGACTAAGAACACTTTTGATTCGGCTTGTCTCCAGTTTGACGAATCTTCAAACATGACTGATCCTGTAGAACGCCACCATGAGTTAAATATTGTTTTCCTTGAATAAATATCAATACATTAATGACATCAATGTGATTTTAGAATTTTATAGGTGGATATTTGTGGTCAACATGTCCTATTTAAGAGACTAAACTATCATTGCTACGAAACGCGGTGATATAATGAAGTAACTTAGCTGACTGGACATTTTTGCTCTCTGAGACTAGCTTTGTTGTCGATGCTTGAACAGGACTCAGGCTAATGAAGTATGTTAAAGTGGCTCTGTTTGCTGCTGAACCAAGTTTAGTTTTTTAATTAAGATCTGGGCTCCAGTATCACATGTCTCTCACATTCATCCTGAAATATATCAAGGAATAGTTCAAGACTGGAAATTCTACTATTTGTCCGGCTTTCTGCAGATGGATTTGTGGATAGATTTTATTTGCTTTACAGCATAACAGAATCCAAGTCATCAAAGACATACAGTCACTGCTATTCAGCTAACGGCATAGATCCTGACTTATATGGTGGACATTTTCAAGTGCCGCTCTGCATCTTGAGCTCCAGTCTCCATTTTGATCCTTGGTGGAGCCTCCAGCACTGGGTCATTTATGTGATGGAGTATTTATTCACATGGTCGTAAACGCTTCTCATCAGCCCTGTGCTAATAAGACACGAGTGGAGGCTGCAGCACCAGCCACTAAACCAGAACACCCCTCTGGTTCCATAAACCACTAGGCTTTTTGTACAAGACCTGAATGGTTTATTCTTTAAGTTAGTTTTTCTACAGAAAACATGTTCAATTAATGTAAAAAGTTATAATCATCAAACATCTAATATCCTGTCAGTAATAACAATATCAGAATATATTTAATAAACTTGAATGACATATAACATGTTTTGTAATTTTGTAATATTTGAGCAAATCAAAATAAACACGCAGTGTGTCACTGTTATACCAGAGCTGGATAGATGGAGGAATGACTAGATTGAGGGGTGGATATACATGAAGGGATGGGGGAATGCATGGATGGATGATGGATGTTGAATTTAGAATGTCTTTGGAAATATGTGATGACTTGAATTCACAAGTAACACTGACATTTCCCCAGTTTGATACCTGTTGTTTAAAACAGAACATTGTCTTATTTTGTTGCAGTGGTAAATGTCAACTATCTTTTCCCTGCTTCTTCCCTTTAGGCCAGTCAAGAGACCTGAGCCGACAGATTTCAGTCAAATGAAACGGTCACAGAAACGCAAACTTCTGTAAGAAGCTTTTCCATTTCGATGTTTCTTCCCAATTCTTGATTTCAAAAATCTGAACTGTGGTATGTTTTGCCCTGATCGTAGGGAAAGCGAGACACTTCGGTTTAGTGATGCAGTGAAGACCCTCTCTGCCAAAATGAACCCTCTGGTTGATATCGGTGAGCAGCTGAGGAAGAAGATGAGGCAGGAAGAAGAGCAAGGTCCTGGCTAACTGTAGCAGCAGCTCAACCCTGTGAGGCTGAAACCCCTGTAGACAGGAACCTGATAGCCAATCCTGTCTGAACTGCTGGCTGCTCCCAGACAATGACGCGAAGATGAGTTTTACAAAGTGTGGTGTTAAACTGTAATGGATATCCTTTCAGTTTGGTAATGTACATTTTTTCTTCAGTAAAAATATTACAATACATTCAACAATGAATTCTGAGTATTATTTCAGTGGTCTCGTTCAAATGCATATCTATGTGCTCCAACTCGGAAAAAAAATTCAAATCGTCTTTGTGCAAAGACAACAAACCTACATTGCCTTTTATACTAGTTCTCTTTTGAATGACTTTTCAATGTGCTGCATCTAAAATAAAATCAGCTCCCAAAATTCATCAGCAATAAACATTGCAACTCCATTGATCCATGTAAATCAACATGTCAGCAATACTGCGCCACAAACTGAGTGAATATTACTATAATCAGTAGGCAGATTATCATTCGATCCAAGAAAAGTCTGGAATACTATGGGATCTTCACTGCCACGATCTTCGGCTGTATGTGCCGCCACCGCCACCACATGGCAGGATCGCCTGTTAACGCAGGATCTCAAAAATGGTTTGATGGAACTCCATCTGAAATTTTCAAACTGGACGACTGATTTTGGAAAGGTTGGTCGTATATGTCTGTCACTGGAGGGAACTTTATCTCCCAAATTTTTCGAGGCATTATTTTCTCAACTGTAGGTCTGATTTTAGTCAAAATTTGGTGCATAATAATCGACTTGAGTTGGGGGCTCGATGAGAGGGGGCTTTTCTTTGGAGACTTCGCTTCAAATTGTATTTGTGGAGTTCAATATGAAGATTTCTTGTACAACGATGAGGATTGAGGGATCGGGGATATACCCTTACTGTAGGGGACGACAGCGGAGGGCTCATTTTATTGAAAGATGTAGTAATCACTATATAATGAAGTTGTACGTCTAGTACTTTATCCCTATTATAGGTATTCTCCCTCCCACACAAAAAGTATTGAACTGAGTATATTTCACATAACAAACCAATCTGTCTTCTTGGATATCTTTAAATAAAAAAATCTAATAATAATCTAAAAAAATAAAATGTTCGATTCCAACAAAGTTGGGTGCTGCTTAAAACACAAATCAAACTAGAATTGGAGAGTTCTTACCTCCACTCTTGATGGGTGGTGTCTTTTACAAGTCACATCACAATCACACTGATGCTGCATCACAAGAGGCATTGCACTGCCCAAATCAATGTCATTGCCAAAGAAACAAAAAACAATTCCAACCACATCACATTCCAAGCACATAACAACCAAGCAAACAGAAATACCATAAAACAAATCACTCAATCTAGGTTGGACCATTTTCCTCACAGATTCCAGCTAGGCTGTAACATAGCTGGAATCCAGTCGGCTGTAACTGAGCCGGCTGGATTCCGTTGGTAATGCGGTTGTCTACTTATCTGGAGGTCGGTGGTTCAAACTCCGGCCACTGCTGTCCACATGTCGAAGTGTCCTTGAGCATGATACTGAACCCCAAGTTGCTCCCAATGGCTGTTCCATTGGTGTATGAATGATGGTGTGAATGGTTACCGGTCATTATGAGCATATGGCGCCTTGTATGGCAGCCTTTATCATCACTGTTTGAATGTTAGTGTGAATGGGAGAATGCTCACTCGTGTTTTAAAAGCGCTTTGAGTGGTCAAACAGGCTAGAAAGGCGATATATAAGTACAGTCCATTTACTACCTACCCACACAATCTTTGCTCAAACGCACCGCCAGGGAATAGAATCTGAACATCATTCGCACCAGAAGAAACGACAGAAAACAATACTAGTTAACAGCTAGTAACCTGACCGGCACCGAGGTGGTCTAATGCGGACCACCCAGCACCTCGGCTCAACAAAAAGCACTCATTAACCACAGCTAAGAAATTGTTACCAAAGATCACCAACTTTGTCGTTGCTACTTTTCTATACCTTTCTATATTTTCCATACATACATAAAACCTAAATAGAACAAAAATGCAAATGAATACAAAAACATTAAATTGATTGCTCTTGGTGCAGGTCCGATAAAAAGATACAGAAAATCCATTAAAGAGACCAAAGCTGGTCCTTTGAATACACTGTGCAGTTATCATAATGTGCTGTATGCTTTAGGTGTTCATCAGGGAGAAGAGTGACGAATAGCTGCACCCAGAGCTCTCCCAGCAGCAGAGGGCTCCAGGCTCCTGTGAGACAGCACCCTTTCCTTGTCTGTTGGGAAAAAGGAAGGTGTGCTACATGGAGGATAAAGTGTCACCACAAATTGTATTCAGAACTTAGCTTCAAAAGACCAAATTTATGGGGAAACTGAGGTACCTTGATGGGGGTTAATGCTCCATAACTTCTGCTTGATTTTACATGCAAACACATTAAATATTATGTGTAGAAAACATACATGAACTCCAAACATATTTCCTCCATGAGTCAGATGTCATCAATGCAAATGATTGGGGAAAACGCCAGGGAGAAATTGTGTTTTGTAGGCTAGATTTATTTTTAAATGGGGTGATTTCGTATGATTTCAAATATGAATTGCATGTGGTTACAGTTGTGAAAATCTGTTTTTACACATGCTTAACATGTCACGTAATAATTTGTGCTTGCGTTAACTTATTGAAATATTAAGACAAAAGCCAAGAAACATACATATGAAACATATGAGAGAACATTATCTACATACAACTTTTGTTACAAAGGGGATGATGATTTGTTGCTTTTTTTCCAGTTATTCTCAGTTCCAGGATAATGGATCATTTTAATTTTAGATAACATGCTGCCAAAGATATTTTGGGGAAGGAGCTTTACATGACTGTAAAGTCTTCAAAGACATTGTTAGACGCATTTTGAGTGGATTTACTCAATTGGTGTGTACAAAGCCCTGACCTCAATCCCACAGAACTCCGTTGAGGGAATCAGAATGCTGATCGTGCCTCTTTCAGATTCACAAAATCCAACAGACACACTCCAGAGTCTCCAGAGAGGAGAACCTTCCAAGATGAGTGGCAAGTGTTAAAGCTGCAAAGACAGGTCCAGTTCCCTTTTAATCCTCATGGTTTTTGGAAAGATTATCAAACAGGCACATATAAAGTTGCTGCTCTCCGCTGACTGGTCTCCACATAGTTTGTCTTAAAAATTAGACATTTTCATACTAAATGATTTCTCATATTGTCTCTTATAGGTTAAATATCAGATTGGTTTCTAATTTTTGGACACATTATTTACGGTTACATTATTATTATTATTATTATTATTACTATTTGATATAAGATCTCTCTCCTCACTCACCAGTGCATCCATGGTAACGTACCCCCCTACCTAAAAGAACTACTCCCCCCACTGACCTCAACACGATCCCTCCGCTCTTCACACTAATACCGCCTCCTCCTTCTCTGGACTAAGCTCAGCACCATGGGTGATCAGGCCTTCTGTTCTTCTGCCCCTCGTCTGTGGAATGCCCTGCCTGACCATCTGAGGGCTCCACAGACGACTAACACATTTAAAAAAGGACTTAAAACTTTCCTTTTCAGCAGAACCTATAACTTTAATTAAAATTGCTGCTTTTTGTCATGTTTTTATATAGTTATTATTTTATTCTTTTATTGATGCTTTTATCTGCTTTTACCTTGTAGCACTTTGAGATTTGATCCAAATGTAAAGTGCTTTATAAATTAAATGTATTATTATTATTTATTATTATTATTATTATTATTATCATCATTATTACATATTATGAGACCCTGGCTGCCAGAAGGCGATGCACGGGGCATATCAAATTTCATTGATCTATCTATTTATCTAGCAATAAAAATGTCTCTTCACCCACCACAAGCAACCACCACATTTAAATATGCCATAAAATCCAAGTGAGGACACAAGTCTTGGTCTTAAAATGAGATGTGATCAGGCACATTGTGGCAGCGTTGTTGTTTTCCACAAGTGAACATCAAAAACCTGGTCCACGATCAATGATATAGTATTTCATAGCTGTTTGAAGAACGGTTCAGGTGCGTCTACATAGACCAGTTAACAGCGTTTGCACACATGCATCCATCCACCATTGTCCTGAACAAATTATTTTCACCCATGAAAACAGTAAGACTAAACTAAGACAAGATCCCTCAGTGGGACAAGCCATCGGGGAATAAATTCAAATAATTAACAAACTTAAGCTGTTGTGTCTCATGCGTAAATAGAGTAATACTTCATTGTTTCTGCTGCTTGCCGAAAGCAGCAGAAACAATGAGGTGACAATTCAGGTGAAAAGGTTTTACCACATTAGTCAAGTATAATTTCACCTACCCTCATCCCATGCGTAATCAATCACAATAATAATTGTAATGAGTTTGACCTGATCTAACAAGACATCAATCTATTCCAGAGTCACATGAAATGAACGGCATGCAGATATAGAGCGTTCTCATTGATCTTGTCTAAAAGAAGGTTCCATTTGCATGGCTTTAGTAGATAATGACAGAATCAGCGATAACTTCTTTCAGCCGGTAATCTTGAATACCTGATTGAATACTTGAAAATGGAAAAACATATTTTAGTCACTTTTTTTTAATAAATAGATAATTTCTTATGAACTCCCGTTTACTGTGTAGGAACATGGCAAAAACAAATCAATTATATGCATGCCTATAGCCTTCTGGAAGCCTTTGCTATGATTAGATCTGAGATAAGAAAAACCTAATCAATACAAGGTTGAGTGCTGCTGTGGGCCTTTGGGTCTCATTAATAATGGATACCATGAGAAGAGCACCGTGTCAACTAAAAGATTTCAGAAACCATTGTTAGCAACTTTCAGCCTTGTATTGAATATGGGGATGAATGGATGTGTTTGTCTGTTGCTGTGTGTCAGCAGAAACACTCAGAACACCTCTAAGCTATGTGTGGACTATTCTCTAAGTCTCCTTTGACAGGACTGTTAACAGGCTCAATTGCCAAACAGAGCCTGGCATTGTAGAGAGAATAGACAGAGGTGTTCTCATCACCAGCTGAGATTCAGTGACAGAGCAGGGGGTGACCTCATGTAAACACACAAGACAGGGCCAGGGAAAGGATTAGAGGACAAAGCTGCGACAAATCTCTTGCAGTCCAAATTTGGGGCTCATACAAGACCTAAACATGCTGGAATAACATTGAGGGCAAATATGAAGTAAGTGAAGACAGGTACACACACTACACCACGTAGGAATGATTAACGTTTACAAAAGTATGCATAACCCAACCACGAAGGGGTCACAATCCAGTGCACTTCTAGTGCTGGTCCCAAACCCGAGTAAATGGGAAGGGTTGTGTCATTAAAAGCCTCTTAAGTAAAACCTGTGCCGGACCAAGATGATCTGCTGTGGCGACCCCTTAAGTGAGCAGCAGAAAACAATAAGAAGAAGTTTCCGGAAGTATGAATGGCATTGCTTCACAATCAATGTGAAGGGACATGTAACCCATAAGTACAGCCAATTACACATTCGTCTGGTAGCAGTTTCATACAACACGAATGGCAACAACAAGGCGACGAGGATTATTTACCGTCTCTCAGTAGTGGTAGGTTGTGTGCTCTGCTCAGAGGTTAAGTAGATCCTACACCTCATCATCTCTCAGGCATTTTCCAATCGCTGATCTGTTTCTTGGATTTACCTGCTAAAAAAGTTACAGTCTTAACTCCAGAAGGCTCCAGAATGTGGTATGTAAGCTACAAGCCTCAGCAAGCAACACTTCTGAGGAAGGTACAGCAGATTGAATCCATGTATACCACTAGATGAGATCATAAGAAACCTCCTCACCTCACCTCCACACAACAGCACTCTCGCTGCAGGTTGCAAGACCAGCCAAGTCCTTCTGGCGCCTAACATTGCACATTAAAAATAACATTTTTCCTTTTTATGTGTGACTGCAGAGGAATGCAGCAAACCTAACTCATATGGATCTACCTTTTGTCAACTTAAAAAAAATTAAATACTCCAAATTTTAGTGCAAGTCTTAAAAGTTGGAGTATTTACAGATAATATAGAGACCAGGCATCAATGAATAAAGTAATGCCTTTACTATGAAACAGAGATGAAACTCTATCTGGTTAAAGTGTTATTAAACTATGAACTTTGAAATGATTAGCAAAGTAATTAGAAGGCAGTTTAGTGAAAACATTCATGACAGCCGTCTCAGGAATAAATTCATTTCTACCGGGTCACATTTAATAGCACAAATAAACATACACAGAAGTTATCAAAAAGATGTCATGTATTCATAATACAATCATATTTCATCGTGAACACTGAGATATTTGTTCAAATGGCGAACGCAGATCCTGTGAATGAATCGCTTCAACCCAATGGGGTCTTTGTTGGATTAAACTGGACCTCACCATAGCCCTCTGATTATTAATGCTATAATGAAAGCTTTGGAGAAGAAAGTGTTTGTAGCCTCCTCAAAGCTTTTACATCAACTTTTCAGACAGTGAGAAACTTTCACTGTACTCTCAGATTCAGTGTGAGGGAACCAGAATGATAAGTCTTAATAATATGCATTAATCATTTGTTTTGTATTGTTAAATGATTCTTATAAACTGGTCTTATATGCGCTTTCGAAAAGGGGTCTCATGGGAAGAAGTTATTGTTGTTCCACTAATGGCCAATTTATGCTCAACATTGAACGTGGATACGGCGAGAGCCTTTCATTCACACTCTGATAAAATTTCATCTTTATCGGTAAACATTCTCTGAAAGTCTACAGATAAACACAAAATGGAGTAAGCACCACTGGAAATCAATGGAAGCAGTGTGACCACAGCTCATGTATGATATAGATGTAGGATCGGTATATTATCACAACCTCCTCTGTAGCCATTTTTCTGTGGACAATCATTTGACCGTGACCCTATAAAGCCTGAGTCATAAAAAATAAATTGACAGAAAATTGTTGTTGAAACTGCATTCTTATTCTTTTATATACTTCTGACGAATACATTTAGCATATGTGAGGTTTTAACACGTGACACGGTAAGGTTTTCTTTGGGCGTGGAACAGTTTATTGCCCACAGCATGCTTTTTTTAAACAAAGAAAAACATACAGAACACAACATTTATAAGTAGCTGAAATCAAACTATTTGATTGTATAATATGTAAATTATAATAAACTTGGAAATAAAACTTTTTTTCAATGATATGCATTGATTCATTGTTTGACTTTAATTTTTTGCAACTAAAAATTCATATGAAAAATAAACTATAGTCTATTTCTTCTCTGATAAGGTCAGTTTGTGTGAAAGTCAGTGTGCGAAATGCAATTATAAGCAAGTAAACCATGGAAACCCCCAAATCCTCAATGATAAACATACGACATCTTGCACATAAAAATACTATATATTTAAATATCTAAATCTATTTCATACACACATTTTTTATGCGGTTTTATGATATAGTAAGTTAGTTAATTTTAATGAAAAACTGTATTGCATCAATCCAACATACGTTTATACGGAAGTATCAGTTACAATTAAGATGTTTTCTTACTGTTACTTTCTCAAAATTCTAAACAAAAGTCATGAAAAATCCCATGTGGGTAACTCATGGAATGCAGCCTTGTGCTATTTCTGAAATGTAGGTCTTCAGGTGCCTTCTGTCCCCTGGTGGAATATCTCTTCACTGCTGGATTACCTGTTCACTAGTGGATTATCCGTATACTGGTGGATTACCTGTTTACTGCATCCATCAGGTTTATACTTCAGGGGTATTGAGAAAAAAAATCTCAGTAATGATTAAGAGGTCTCAAAAACTCCTGCATGATATATGATCCAGTTAGTGATCATTGGTTATTCACTGCCACACATGTGGTTCTGTTGACTCACATAAAAAAAGGAAAATTGCAATGCATATGTTTTGGTTCACTTTCGTTTTAGTTTGGTCCATCGTTACAGCACTTGGTTTTAACTGAATGGAAATCTTCAAAAACTGCTTACAAATGCGGGTTAGAAATATTAATCTGTCTGCTGATATAATGTTTGAACATTCATTCATTCATTATTTATCAACCGCTTATCCTGTTCGGGGTCACGGGGGGGCTGGAGCCTATCCCGGCTGACATCGGGCGAGAGTTGGGGTACACCCTGGACAAAAGGGTGCAAATGAGATGAGTTTCACAATGGGAGCATGAATGGAGAAAATGAGCACTTTGGTATCTACATTCCTCTTCTGTACATTTATAAACCTCTGGAGTCTTTTCAGTTCCACGTTGTGATTTGGCCTGACTCCAGATCAGTTCTGCTCCACTTGACCCCAGTCACATAATCTTCAAACATGTCTCATTCATTCGTTTTCTGCGATGCTGGTAAGCCTGACAAAAAAATTATGGTTATATTTCATTGCACATCCAACAGTTTGTGATTTATTTATTCATGTTTTGGTGAATTAAAGAGAGAATTTCAAGAATTTCAATAGTATGTCTAGTGACATTCCTGGTGGGAAGAACACATTCCTCCGGAGTGGGGTTGGTGTTTAATCAGATGAAACGTTGCTGTAGGGTTTCCTCTCTGGCCTGACTGCCCCCTTTTTAACGTCATGTTAGGTTAATTAGTCACGGTGCATGAAATTAAATTGAGCTCATGTCCCAGTAAAGATAGATCTGACACAGTTTTTATGCGTTTATGTTTACGTGTTTGTTGGTTTATATGTCCACTAGAGAAGAACCCATCTCATTTTGATTGGATTTAAATGGCAAAACAAACACCTGACTTTTGTTATTCATTTTAACATTGAGGGATCAGGTTCAGTGGTATTTAACCTAAAAACATGCTGGCGAACAAATTTCCACAAAACATTGTGGATGGTAGCGAGATGGGCCAGACAAGAAAACAAACATGTTGCCACAAGGTGAGTGGAAAATGTCGGCCAGGATGCAGGTTGAAGGTATCAGGGGTAGAAAGATTCATTTAACAGATTTAACTGAATGAAGAATGGCATATGGCCCAAATATAGACTCAAATAGAAATAAATAAATTGAGGGATCAGGAGATGGGGTCAGTGGATGGGTGGAGATGCTCAATTGAGGACAATGAGGTGAAAAAGGTGTTGTAGGCTGGCTAGAAGTGGCAACAGGACTAACAGAGCTGATGAATGGCAGGTGTGCGTCAGAAGAATTGAAGTTAGCCAGGCGGGTTTATCTTCACCATTAGAACCGAAAACAGAAATTTACAAAATATGGTCACTTCCTGTGTTGTTGCTGGGTTTGTCTATGTTTCCAGTAAATTTTAAATGGACTGTACTTATACAGCACTGATCCAGTCTGCTGGAATTCTCAAAGCTCTTTTCAACACAAGACATACAAACATTCACACAGTGATGACAGAGGATACCATACAAAGCACCACCTGCTCATCAGGAGCCTCACAAGTCCCACTAAATGGAGGCAATAATCAAATACGGTTCTGCTTTAATATTTCTGCATTATTAACTTGAGCTAACTTATAAATAATACTGACAGCTTTATGAAACAATTAGTCTTTATTCTACCCTATTGTTTTAGTTTGACAGTCTAATCTATGTAGTTAAGAAATATATAATAATGTTCATGGTTAGTATTAGTAGTATTAAAACTGACCAAAACAGCATACAAAGTAAAAAGTATTCTCTAACCAGTTCACCTGAGAATAGCTTAAGTTTGTTATATTCAGAGGTCCCTCTCTGCTCCTGGTGTCGTTAGAATTTTTGCTCCTCATGTCCTAATTTCACGGCTAACTTCCCAAAATATTTGGGCGTATTTTCTACTTTTTTTTGTACTGGCCACTGTTTTTTTTTATTTTATTGTCTGTGGGACTATAGACATTGATAAACCAATAGGAGATTTGAACTGCATCCTGGGGTCAGTGTTATTGTGTCTGCAGTATGCCCAAAGGCTGTCTTATATCTGTAGTTGACCACTTTAACGTCGACCTGACATTCAGATAGAGCTTAATACTTTATAACCCCAAGCTCATGATGATCCTCGTTATTGTTTGAGACAAGATTGAATACTGAATGACGAATGGGATCGTGTTTATGGAGCTTGTCCTCTATCATGTTTGAAACCCATCACACGTTATCTCATCAGAGCCTGAGGAATGACATTATTCTGGATGATTTTAGAAAGGAAACCTGATTTAGACACTAAATCAATCCAGTGTCTTCAATATACGTTTTGATTATGCAATGCTTTATATAATGAACTCTATATTGAGTGAGTCCAGCATGCCAAACAAGGTCAGAGTGAAAAATATCAAATACTAGAAAAAGCACTCAGAGAGCGCAAACTTCCGCCAACGCACAGCAGGTTGGTTTCGGAAAAAGTCCTGCAGATTTGTCCGTAAATGTCTGAGTAATTGATTACCTGATGAGTCTGTGGCGCCCTGAATGGCAGCCTCGGTAATCAATGTATGAATGTTTGTTTGAATGTGTTGTGTGTATGTATCGTCAGCCTTTAAATCTTCTGACAACTCCAACTAACTCTGGGTATCGTTGAAATAGTCTGTACGCTCGTCTCCTGCGCCTTCCAATTCAGCCGCTCTGTTCAGCCCACTAAGAACGCAGATCCAACATTTAATCAACTCTAGGATATGCCAAAACCTTCCCCTCTGGAAAATTCTATGCAAAACAGTCCAGTAGTTTTTCCGTAATCCTGCTCACAAAAAACAAAAAAACTTTAATAAGCACTCAGAGAGCGCAAACCTCCGCCATGACCTTATAGTACCCAAGGTGCAGGAAAAAATTTGTTCAGATTTCTCCATTAATGTCTGAGTTATTGCCAACTTCGAAACGGCTTAATGTTTATCTTATTTAATTTTAAATGCTGCAAAACACATATCATCCCCAAAATGTAATCATTTCAAGGATATACCAAAACCCACAACTTTTGGCGTACATGTCTACTGTAATATCCATCCAGTACTGCATTTCATGCAAACAAACAAAAATATACGTACATACAAACAAACGACAAATGCACAGGATTGAAAACATAACGTCCCTCGCGCTTACAAAAAAACATAGAAAAGAAATATGGGGGAATACAAAACCTCCTTATAATCTTTGGTCATCTCTGGTGGGGTAATGCGACAGATAAAACTATATACAGGAAATGTTTTTCGTTGTCAAGTGATAGTGAAGTACCATTATATAACACAAAACCTCTATAGCATGTTAAAATTGGATTATTCCATCTGAGATTCCATTGTCGTTGCAAAGGGAACAACGAAAATAACACTATATTAATTAGAGAGCTATTAAATAATAACAAGATGTCAGATACTTGTTATTGTATACAAGACATGATCTATCTTGTATACATCATGTTTTACTTTAATAGTCCATATTTTAGTCACTAAGGGGCACTGTTTACGAAAAACACAGTTTTTAGGACATTGCTCATTAATTATTAATCCTTGGTCCGATGTAGTCAAAATTTGGTGCATATGAATCATGTTAACAAAATCTATATCTTGGTAATATCATACTTTACTCTAGAAGTTCATAATTTACTCACTAGACAGGTTTGTTAAACTTTGTGAGACTGTTTGTCAGGAAGAACTGGATTGATTTGGGGAAAGGTTGTATATTTCTGACACCAGGAGGAGCTTTATCTCCAAAGGTCTTCGAACCATAATTTATCAACTATTGGGACGATTTAGTCCAAATTTGGTGCATATGAATAGATTGGAGCAGATGTGTCTTGTATACTTCGTGTTTTTCTCTACTTCGTGTTTTTCGTTGTTGTTTTTTTTAAAGAAAACTACTGTGGACATTACCTCAAATTTAATTTGAGAAATACAACACAGGGGATTGGGGACTTTTGGGGGATATACCCTTTTAACAGCAAAGGCCTTGTTTAAGAGTTGATTATTTAATTTACTTACATTGACTCAACATGAATATAAATGAATGAATGAAGATTATTGAATATTTTTTTGTAGAATAAGCCACTTTGGTTTACCTTGGTTCATAAAATGTCTAAAATAATATAAATAATATAATAATATCATAATAATGATAATAATAATACTAATATAAATTAAATCAATCACATATTTAGACCCATATATAATTAAACATAGTTTCAGTATGCAGATATGCCTAACATTAATAGTTGTAAAGTGCTTTAGTGCCACATAAAAACTAAACATTATATTTCTCCAGATAGTGGAACTAACAACCAAAATCAATCAATGGAGACTAAAACAGATTTTGCAGAATTCCAGTGGGCATTAAAGGTCTGCCTTACAGAAGGCCTATTTATTATGAAACGACTTTGTGACAAAATCGTGATTCCTCGCACACGTGATACAACACTAGTGTTTTGTTTATTCAAATAGCAAGAGGAACTGATTAGAGGTTTTTCTGACAAACAAATCCTCACCAAGGTCCTCAACAGGAACAGATGTAATTCAATATCTCTTTCCATTCCCAGGTATGACTGGAAGGAGATTGTAAGGAGGAAGTGTTGGAAGAAATACTGATGAGGGATGGAGGGGGGTCGAGGGACGGGATGGGGGGGCGCTTCCGAAGCAATTCTTCACAGTTGAACAGTTGTTATTTATAAAAGCATGATAATGTTAAAAAGTCATAAAGATACATACTTAACATGAGGGAAAAACCCGAAAGAAGAAGTTGGTGACATTTATCATATTTCACTTATACTTCACAAAATGCCATGAAATTTATTCCATCCATGGAGGAGGTGGTGTTTTAATCAACATTTTTCTGTCGGCCTGTTTGTTATCAGAATGCCTTTCAACATTTTGACATGAGTCAATGAGATTTTGTGGAGAAGTGGTTAGGTCACTTCAAAGTTTTTTATTTATTTATTTGATTTAACGTTGTGCATGCATAACCCCATGCTTGTAAAAAATATAATAATAATACAAACCATTTTTAATTTTGATATATTTTACATTGAAAATGTGGAATGTTGTACTCTCAATCACTCTCTCTTTATCTATTTATTTACACTGCTCTTCATTTGTGTATGTGTTGGTTTTTAACACTGCTATCTCACAATCCTTATTTATTTATGGTCTTATTTTTAAATGTTTTCACTTCAGTGCATTACACAGACATACATTCAGATAATGGATGTAGCAGATGCAGTGTTGGGGCTGGTGGATTACATTTTACTTTTTGGAATTGTATAATCTGGGTGGCAGTACTTATGTAGGCCTTAAGCACTGGGTTAAGTCCATGCGTTGGGTTTTTATGCTTGTTTTGAGCATAAACAGTCAAAATTGATGGTTCCAGGAGGAGGAGGAACGTTAACTAAGATGTAGTAAATCCAGATGTTTTGGTTAACATGGGCTACGTGCTTTATGCACCAATCTAGGTGCATTTTTGGTTGATTTCAAGAAGGAATGTCATTAAATTGTTATTGTTACAGTTCTTCACATACATGAAGGCAAAAATGCCAAAGTGACCTCTGTGTGTCTGTGGTCGATGAAAACCTTGGAAACCACTTCAGTTTCACCTTGTGCAAAAAAATTGTATTAACATAAAATTATTGGATGCAAGTGACATATTTGAGTTTGTAATAAAGGTCTTTACTTGATATCATTAGCTGAGATAAATGGAGTACAAGATGCATAAATTTACTTTCACAAGTAAAGCACACAAAACATATACTAATTAGTTAATGTGAGAAATGTATTTTCCTCTAATTTAATTTATAATTCTATTTATAACCTCCACCAAGGAAGGAGGTTTAGTTTTCACCCCTGTACGGTTGTTTGTTTACCCAGAGTTTGGTATTGGCATATTCTAGAGATGATTAGATGGTGAAGTTAAATATTGAATTTAAATTAATATAAAAAATGCCCAATGTCAACTGGGATGGGCTCCATCCCCCCTCAAAAAAACACGAACAAGGTTAAGGATAAGTGGCTACGGATAATGACTTAATGAAGATAAATATAAAACAAAATAAAGAAAAATTAAATTGAATTGAATATTTAAAAAAAAGCCGTTTGGAGTAGTGACATCACAAGGCGGTGAGGATTTCGCTGCGTCCATTATTGATGTCTTGGTTCCTTTGATTTCTTTAATATTCCTTTGGGCTTGGAGCTTGGAGCTTGCTGAGAATTTGAGAGGTTCTCAGAGCGTTTCATTATTCACTTCATTACTTTTTTCTTAACCTTTGTGACTGCTGTGTCTTGGCGGAGGTTTGTGCTCTCTGAGGTCTTTTTCTAGTTTTGAGATTATGAGATGGAGGGGCCAGGTACTCCTTGGACAATTTACCTGTACGTCAGTGGGCCAACACATGGAGATTCAAATTCACAATCACATTCACAATTAGTGGCGATCCAAGTTCCCGCAGAGAACCTGCACAAACACAAAGCTTTTCTGAGGTTCATTTTAACCCTAGCTGTTTTAAACTCGACTAAACATACGAAAAGGAAGTAGGATAACATGTGATAGTGACAGGCTGTAGATTAAATAGTGTGTGCTGCACATTTAAAACTTTCAAGACATCTAGTTGACTGATTTATGCTTTCCTCGTGTTTCCCTTTATTTTAAGAACATTTTTGTTGTTTTTTATACAACTTGTGAGTTGGCGAATTACTATAATGCTAGAGAAGACATACTATTACTATTACATACTAAGAAATACTATTATTATAGTATTTATAAGTTTCAAATGAACTGTGTGTGACTACTTTGCCAAACATATTCAAGATGGCATCGTTTCCTTTATGGAGTTACAATGGAAATCTGACATTTTCAAATGTCTTCTTCTCGTTGAGGCTATGACCCCTCGCGGGTCATACGGGTCTTGTAGGGAACTGAAGCTCATACCTCCACCAAAGCTGAGTATTACTAAACATGTGTGTTCACTTGCCTGATTCATGCCACCATCCTCAACAAAGATGTCACGTGAAAGGTTTCTTCACATTTATTTCTTTACATATAATTAGGGATAAAATTGTCTTTGGGGTGAATAATATCCAGAGATGTTTTACTAAGTGCAAAATTTGCTGAGCTGTTCTCTTTATTTGGATTCTCTTCGGATTGTAATGTCCTCTTTCCTAACCCTTCTCCCATCCCTCTACCAATTTGATAAAAATCTGTTCATCCGTTTTGGCATAATCCTGAAGACAACCGACAAACCAACATATCAAGCAATTTAGTTTAAAATGAAAAGTAGTAAAATGAGGGGTTTCCTCCTCTTTCTTCACCAAAGGCCGTCTTTCTGTAAACTGAAGTGATAACACACAGATAATGACAAAGTTTTTCTTCAGTGATGGTTTTGTCTTCAGGCAAAACAGATTTTTGTCTTAGAATGTAATTATTTTTGCCCTAAATAAGCTGATGATTATTTTAATTTTTTTTAAATGTTGAAACCACTGTACATTTTAATTCACATAACTGGTTCATTCATAACTGGTGAATAAACAGCGGATAAATGGTTTATTTTTGCTAATACAACGTCTACATGTTCTACACAATGAATTTCATGTTCTTAGACATCTTTTCGTAAACTATGAAAACAGGTTCCAATGACCACGATGTCACATAATGGGAAATTCCTTTTAAGAGAGAGGAAACATATCTGTTTAGCTGAGTAATTTATTTCATCAATGTTTGTAGATGTTCATTCACTTCCATTTATTGTCCTGGAATGAAAAAAGAATGAAAAATGAATTGATTTAATCGACCGAGGCAGTGGAGCCATCGTCAGCTTACCGTCTGATGCGTCCAATCAGCGCGTGTGCGGGCGCGTAATGCGCCAGTGTGGCCTTATTTTTCCGCGCCCATCTCTCGGCTCCTGTCCAATAAGAGGAGGCAGGCTGTGCAGCAGCCAGGGAAGACCTCGTTTGCGTGATTTTGGTGGTGTTCTGTGTTTTTTCCCCTCCTCAATCAGCCCATAGAGCTCCTCTCCGCCGTCGGTGTTCTCCTGCCGCATCACCTGCACCTCCACTGACGCTCACAGTGAGTACCGGCTCCTGCTCGCTCCTCTCCTCTCCTCCTCCCGGAGCTTCACTCCTGTCATTCCGAGCCACTGTCTTCTCTAAGTCCAAACTCCCTTTGGAGAATTTCTAAGGTAAACCTTTCTTTGCTGGAAACATTTTTTTCGCCACATATTGCACATTGACTAACACGCATGTTACAGACTAAGGCACGTAGAGCAGCTGGGATGTTCTGGTGGATTTGAACTTAATTTACAAGCAGATGATCAATCTTCACAGCCCTGAAGATCCTGAGGAGAGAACAGCCACAGCGGTTCTATGATCAGCCGCAGTATTTCTCATCTGTGCGACCAAATACCACAGGCTCCGAAGTAGATTTATGGCAGCCACGATTCATTTTTGTGGTAGTGGTAGTTTATTTAAGGAGGTTTGGGTTTACTAATCTGACGGATAAAAAACAGCACTCCTGGAATATCCCCTCTATATCGGAATTTATGGAGTGATTGCTGTGGGACGCAACCCCCCCCCCCCCCCCCCCCCAACAACAAGGTGTGCTTCTTACCAGCAAATGTTTAATTAAATGTACTATGGGTAGTTTAACAATCGTGAAAGACTTGTAATAAATCACATTAGGCAGACTTTTCAAAATCTGATCGATTGGATACAGTTCTGTGCCCACAATGTTTAAAAAGTGGGGTCAAAAATTTAAAGTCCCTTTCTTTTAAACACATTTACAACAATATTTACGATTTAATATTTAGAAATAACGTTGACATTTAAGACTTAACATTTAGATACAGCGTTGAAAGTTAAGGATTTAATATTTAGATATAATATTTACATTTAGATTTAATATTTATATATTACCTTCACATTTAGATATTTAATATTTAGATATGTCTTGTAGCATAATATTCTTGGTTGCACTGTCTGGTGCCCCATCAGTTTTTTCTTCTTAAAATTCTACTCCGCATGGTGCAACTGCTTGGCATGAGCTCTACCTGGCCACATTTCACAAATCATTTTGCACACACGTTTTTTTGTGTGCTTGCTGTTGATATGAAACATGCTTCACATTGGGCTATTTGACCTACTCTTTTTCCATCTAGATTCACACTGCAGGTCAGATTAACCTTTTTTCATATTTGGAGTAAAGTGGTCCGGAACTTTGGTTGATTCCATGTTTGGCCTTGATCAGCGAGTTTTCATCTCCAGACCTGCTGGTGTACTGTTGGGCAGCTCTCATCATTTCAAATGTGCATTTTTTGGTTTAAACTCTGGGTGAATATATTAATAATTTCCAGAGTGAGTGCGATTACTGCAGATTTATGTTGAGTTGAACGGAAATAAAGAAGTATGAAGTATTATGCTACAAGACATAGTTGGAATGGCTTCGGTGTGACTGTTGTTTCATGTAAAACTTAACAAAGATTGATATTTGAATTGTGAATACTGCATTCCTATTGGATTTCCTTTTTTGTTTAATCTTTCAGAGGGTGTAAATAAAAGTAGAGTTCCTTATATTCTATATGGTCATTTTTTCACTCATAACTTTTATGAATGGGCATGTTAAACCCCCTCTTCTTGGAAACATTCATGAATTATGCACAGCACATTAAAAGGCCATTGTAGAATGAAGACGAATCACACTGGGTAATTCCCCTGTAAGGAAAACTGCCTTTAGCTGCAACTGAATGTCTATTTGGCAAATATGTCCGTGCTGTGATTACTTCTGGTCTCTGCAGTCTTGGCTCAAGTTGCCACAGGCTTTTTAGGCTATTTTCTTTCACATTGCCTACATGCACAAAAATAGAGCCAAATAGGCGAACGGCAGAATGCATGCTCACCAGCATGTGGTGGAATTTGGTTAGTTATGAGTCAGTCAGTTGGTGTCTAGTGCACCAGGACTCAATGCGATTCCATTGTATGTGCATAACTTATGAAGAAGTAGAATTGTTGGAGCATATTGCTTAAATATTTGTGTGAGAACAAAGATGTGTGTATTCCTCCGACAAAAACAGTGATGGTGGAAAAGTTGTGATGAAGTAGCTCTTAAGTAAAAAGTTGCGAAAGAGGAGGGTACAATGTTCTCAGTGATAGTCTGTGAGACCATTGCTGTTAGAATATGTATTAAAAAGACTGATGAAAGGAATGCATGAATGCATAGTATGAACAAAGGGCTTACTCCGTATATATCTGTTACGTCAAGAGGAAATGAGGCTAAAGTTTGCCTTATGTCATTTTCAGATCTTCGGTAGTTGGAAACCTATAACTTCTGTACAATGTGCTGGTATTCGTACATACACAGTAAGATGTTTTGTTATAGTAAATGTAGTATATATAATTTATTATAGAGAGCAGGTAGGCTGAATGCTGAACCCCTCTTATATAAATGAATATCTATTCCCTGAGAGGAAATATGTTTCATCTGACAGTACTGCATCAGGAATAAAAAAAAAATACAGGTGGAAAATCAATGATACTTAATTTTCAATCTCATCTTTGGAGCTGATCTGCTGTTAACAAAGAGATAGATTTAACAAGTCCCGGAGTGGTCTACACACCTGTGCTGAACGGAAAAAGTGACATTTTTAATACAAAAAAATAAGAAAAAAATTAATATATGACTTTTTCACAAGGGAGCAAATAGTTCATCGTGAATAATAAAGAATTTGTCAGATGAATGAGAAAGATTTTTTCACTTAAACCCTTACAAAACACACTGGCGGTTATCTTCAGGTTTTTGCGCAGTCACTTCGGAAGATACATTAAATATGGCTACTGGCTGAATCTGCACATTTTCACATTACATTATTTTTTTTTACAAGTATTTTGAATAGTTGCAACTTTTTATATAGAAAACTAAATAAAAGTTAAGCAGATCCTTAAGCAACTGGGAAATATGAAAGCAAGGTAGACTTTCTGGCAATTTACACTTCTCTTCTCTGTAGATCTAGGCGACGGCTTTATAAAGTCACAATTGAGGAATAAATGCCCTCATTGTCCACCACATCGTCTTGTTGTTTGGGATTTCACATGAAAGAAGTGATAGACTGTGATGTTTTCTAAGCTCACTCTGAATCGATGAGTTGCTTCGTCAAACTAAGCGTCCACTTTTTGGCTTTTCCGAGATGTTAAATTAGTATTAGTTTTACTGTCTTTGTCTAAAACTGTCTCCTGGTTATAGTCTCTGAAACCTCTTTTTTTGTAGCATTCCCAGAGTATTTCGTATGACACTCATAAGTATCCCATCATTCTCCTTCCTCCCATCTTTGTTATAAAATCAAAAACAGGTCCCATTTTTTTTTAAACGCAAACAGCTCTTGTCTGTTTACTTTCTCCAATGACTCCAACGTTTTTAAATCAAAATCCCCTCGCACACTGACTATCATCTTTGCTGCCCTCAACCGCAAAACCTCTATTGCCCATCTAGTTGACTGTGAAAGTAATTGATTTTATTATTCTAGTATCAAAAAGTTCAACTCATATTTTCAATTTAGAATGAAATAAAAAGCATCTATCTAATAATATGATATCGGCACGCAAAACATAATCTACTGTGTCAATTGTCTCTTTCCCCCCTCCCCTAGCTATGGCTGCAACTAACGACTATATTGATAGTTGATTAATCGTTTCAATAATCGACCGATTAATCGATTACTCGGACCAATTTCTTCACCTGGTTAAATAAAGGTTAAGTAAAAATGAAAATAAACACACAAAATGCTATCAGCTTTTGAGTCTAGTTCAAAGTTGTCTTAGGCACATGTAAACTAACAGCAAGGCAGCTGGACTTGTCCTTGAGTGGTGTTACAAGGCTTCAGGTCTCACTGTCCACAAGCTAGCCTTTCTGGCACACCAAAAGGTCTACCCAAAGTCGCTTAGAGAGGCTCGGTCACTGTTCTACTCGAACATTATCAAAACCAGACCTGGAAATTCTAAGCAGCTCTTTTCCACTATCAATCATCTTCTTAAACCACAAACTCTCCCACTTACAGAAATGACAGAAGAGCACTGTAATCATTTCATGGGAAAAATTGACTCAATCCGTTCTGTCCTTTCTGGTTACTCCACTCTACCTATCCAGTCTGCTTACTCACAGTTTGAGATCTTCCAGCCTCTAAAGTGCTTCACAGAAATCTCACAGCAAGAGCTTGAGGTTATCATCAGGACGAGGAAGCCCTCCACCTGTGCCCTTGACCCCTTTCCTACAGCCCTAGTGAAAACTAACATCTCTTCCATCAGTTTCCTGATGCTGTAATAAACCAATCCCTCCAGGATTATGTGCCATAATCACACCACTCCTCAAAAAACCTACTCTCGATCCAGAAGTTTTTGCAAATTACAGGCCCATTTCTTATCTCCCATTCCTCTCCAAAGTACTGGAAAAAGTATTTGCTGCCCAACTCCAGGACCACTTCAAATACAACAACCTCTTTGAAACCTTTCAGTCTCGTTTCCGCTCCGCCCACAGCACAGAAACAGCTCTAGAGTCACAGACGACCTATGGATGGCAGCAGATGCTGGTTCACCTTTGAGCCTGTTTCTTCTTGATTTGTCTTCTGTTTTCGACACAGTTGACCATGGAATACTCCTACACCGCCTATATCACACCACTGGACTCACTGCCACCTCCCTAAACTGGTTTCAATCCTACTTCACCGACAGAACAGAATACAATTCCCTCGGAAGTTCAAGGTCCCGGACACACACCGTCACCTGTGGGGTCCCCGAGGGATCAGTCCTTGGCCCCATTCTCTTCATACTGTACATGCTCCCACTTGGCCATGTCATCAGTCGATTTGGACTCTCATTCCATTGCTACGCTGATGACACGCAAATCTACATAAAAACTGACATGTTCCTCCGAATGCCTCTCCATCCTCATCATCATCATCATCTCCTCTGTCAACTCGCCGCGCTTGTCTGGAGGAGATAAAGGTGTGGATGAAAAACAACTTTCTCCAGTTGAACAGCTCCAAAACCGAAGCAATTTTAATTGCCACCCCACATCAGACCCAGTCTTCCTCCATAACCAGTATTACCTTCTCTGGTCACGACATTCCCCTCTCTTCATCAGTCACCAACCTCGGCGTAAGATTCGACCCTAAACTCACTTTTGAATCCCACATCAAACACGTCTGCAAGATCTCCTTTCATCATCTCAGAAAAATTTCAAAACTCTGTTCTTCACTCACCTTGTGTGATGCTGAAAAGCTGGTTCACACGTTTGTCTCCTCCAGACTGAATTACTGTAACTCACTTCTCATCGGGATCCCTGAATGAGCAGTCTTCAAAGACTACAATATGTTCAAAACAGTGCTGCAAGGATCCTGATGAGAGTTCGTAAACACAAACACATCACCCCCATTCTTCATTCCCTTCATTGGCGTCCCATCTCCACCAGGATTGATTATAAGATCTCTCTCTTCACTCACCAGTGCATCCATGGCAACGCACCCCCCTACCTAAAAGAAGTACTCACCCCACTGACCTCAACACGATCTCTCCGTTGTACCCACTCATACCACCTCCTCCTTCCCCGGACTAAGCTCAGCACCATGGGTGATCGGGCCTTCTGTTTTTCTGCCCCTCGTCTGTTGAATGCCCTCCCTGACCATCTGAGGGCTCCACAGACGACTGACACATTTAAAAAAGGACTTAAAACTTTCCTTTTTAGCAGAACCTATAACTTTATAAAAAAAATTAAATGATAAATACAGCAGTTTCTCTGGAACCAAATCAAACATCCTTGTAAATTTAGGAATATAAAGAACAATTGAAAAAAAACAGTCAGGTCTTTTTTGCATTCTGTAGTCAACCACTAGATTAAGGCGAAATTGTTTACAATTGGATGCAGCCCACATTGGAGACGCACTCATGCAGAGGTGTGCACTCGGCAGGCAGTAACACACTTGCAGCAGTAATGAGAAACGTATGCTTGAGCAATGCAACGTGTATGATTTAAACGTAGGGGCACATTTGTAACGTGAAGACTATAATCGTGATTTAATAATAGTTATTTGGTAGTCTCCACCTCATTTACATTTCCCTACATTTCAAAAGTCACGTTAAACCCAACCGAAGTGTAAAGATTTTGCCCTTTAACATTGAGCTAGCTAACTAGCTAACTAGCTTACAGAGACGAGTCTTCATCGTCTACAGAGCCAAAGTGCCTCCTTTTCAAATGCTCCAGCATTACTGACGGGCTCCATGCCAGGACAGGTCCACTTTGCAAATCTAGAAGTTTAGAACATTTTTCGCCGTGTTGAGGGATCGGATTGGAGGGGGTTAGATGTTTTCTGTCGCGATGGTGTTGCCATGGTGCAAATGTTTTCTTCCTTGTTATTACAGGGTGTCAGAGCCGTGTCCAATGACCTCAGCAACTAATCCACTATCAAATAAGTTGAAATTAGTTGAAATTTAATAGTCGATTAGTCAGTGACGTCAGCTGAAACTGCCTCTTACACCCGATAATAATAAGGGCTGCAACGAATAATTGAAAAAAATCGATTATTCGTTCCAGCCCTAGCCATAGCAGGCTTTAGACCATAACTTAGAAGCAACAAGAGTAAGGTTCTGTATGAACCTAAAGTGATAATACAGAAATCAGTGTGTTCCTGTGGCAACGTTTAAAATAAGGGTGGGCAAGTTGAGAGACCAGAGTTCATGTTTATGTGAGGAGTGTGTCGGACTCTCATCCATTTAGCACAATGTCAAATATATCAAATATCCATCCGTTGACTGTGGTTGAGGAAGGAAAAGAGTCAAAATTAATTGAATCCTTTTTTTACACATCCAATTCCACAAAGGATACCTACTGAGAGGGAGTCACCCTGTGGTGTCTCGGTCTAAATCCCAGGCAGAGTAGCGGACTGCAGCGAGGCTCAACTCACAGGGATTGACTGACTGGGTGGTTTCGTAGATTAATACATTTTCTTTTAGATAATTAATGTGTCTACGGCTAAACCCCTCTTCTTACATAAAAAGCTCAAAGTAATTTTCTTTAAGCAGTGGGAATCATGAGAAAGGGGCCTGTAGAGGGGGAGACTTCAGGCAAGCTGAGGACCGACAAATACACAACGTTTGTTTACTGATAACTGGATTGACAGTGTTTACTGTTTCCATCAAATCAGTTTGTGTTTGTTAGGTTTGTCCTTTTGAGTTCATGATTCAATATTAAGATTTTGCGTACATTTTTACTACACTGTTTTCACACTGCTACATTTCAAACACTAAAAGATGACAAATAAATAGCAAATCTGAAAACATATAGACTGTAATCAATTGAATGTATATACCAGAGAAATCCACTTTCTGGAAATAAAAAAAAATCTTCCAGACAAGAAATTTAGAAATTTCTTGAAATATGTACCAGCAACAACACAGTCCATGCATTTATTATTTATATAAACTGAAATAATCTAAAGAACAGAATTGCCAAAAACATTCTTAATTCACGAGTCATCATATTTTTCTGTCCTAAAATAGTCAAGCACAAAAATATATTTAGAATTGGATGAGAGGCAGAATACTCCTTCGAGAGGTTGTCATGAAAACACCAAGAAGAGCAGCCAAATTCTGAACCGTAACCGTTATCTCATCTCAAAATGATTCCAATCTAGCCAGCATCTAACACTGCTGTCATCACCACAACTATACAGCCCCTAATAGGCTAATTTTAATCAGAATATGCTATTACAAAAACTTATAATGTGAAAAGAAATGAATCCTGACTATGATATATGTACTGTACTGCTATAAGCCATGAGACTGAAGAGAACAGGGTACAATGAGTGTGTTCCCCAGGAACCTCTATGATACACAGAAAATAGAAAATATAACAACTATCACAACCCTTTTATAACAAACAAGCATGATCACTGTTCACTTTCTACATCAAAATATTGTAAAGGTGCAAGGAAAACAAGCCTGAGGTAGTAGTAACAATGGTATAAATAATAATGATAATGAAATTAAGAAATGGTGATGGTGATGGTTTTAATACATAGTCAACCTTATTATTTATTTCAGATTATCAGATTTAGAGGTGCACCATTGCAATTTTTCTGACCGCCCAATACCAATTTTGTCCGATTCCGATTTTTTTTTCTTGAATGTTTCAAAACCATATTGAGTAGTGGATTTTAAGTGCTCTTATTTTGAAGGATTAAAGTGGAAGTAAGGTTGGTCGACAGTTTGTATATGTTCTGACTTCAAGTCAAGTCAAAGTTGGGTTGTATAGAATAAAAGGCAGTTCAAATAATCAGTTTAAAATCAAGTAAGATAAAGAACATAAAATACGCATTAAAATAAACATTGAAATGAGCAGATTTAATAGAAATGTCAAAGATCAACTTGAATTAAAAGCCAGGGAAAAAAGGTGCGTCTTCACCAGAGATTTAAAAATATCAAGGCTCTGTGCCGCTCTGATTGGAATGGGTAGACTGTTCCAGAGGTTTGGGTCTGTTACTGCAAGGGCCCGGTCACCTCTGGTTCTTAGTTTTGATCGAGCAGTGGCCAAGAGCATCTGGTCAGGAGAACGCAGTGCTCTAACTGGAGAATGCAGGTGCAATAGCTCAGTTATATAGGACGGTGCTGACCCATTTAAGGGCTTAAAAACGAGCAGCAAGATCTTCAAATCTATCCCGCAGATGAAGCCAGTGGAGAGGAGCCAGTATTTGAGTAATGTGGTCACGTTTTTTACTTCCAGATAATAGGCGGGCAGCAGCATTTTGAACCAGCTGTAGACGGCCAAGAGATGACAGCTCCTCAAAAACCTATAAAGAGTTACAATTATTTAGCCGCGAGGTAATCAAGGCATGTATGACTCTCTCCAAATTCTTGGGAGAGAGATACATCACACTTTGGCCAGGAACCTTAGCTGGAAAAAGCTGGCTTTTAACACTGCACTAATTTGGTTGTGCAGCTTGAAAGATCAAGCATTGACAGGGACAACGCCAAGGATTTCAATAAAAGGTCTATCGAAGGGCGCTAACGGGCCAAGAGAGTTTTCAAGATTGTCCCAGAAGTCAGCAACTTCCGAACACAATAACCTCTGTTTTACCTTCATTTAGATGAAGGACGATTAACAACATCCAGGCTTTTATGTCATCAATACAGTTCCACTAGGCATGCATAGACACTTGCTGTTTATTTTGATAGACAGATACATCTGAATATCATATGCAAAGCAGTTATAGGGAATCTTATGCTTTTTAAAAATGGACCCCAAAGGCAGCATATACAGGGAAAATAGCAAGAGGCCCAAAATCGAGCCCCGAGGGACCCCACAAGTCGTCCTGGTCGTGTAGTGGAAGAGTATTCATTTTGGTGGGCTGAGAAACTCTAATCAGTCAGGTAAGACTGGAACAACTGAAGGGCAGATCCTTTGATTGACTTGATGAATTATGAACACTTTGTCCTCCTCGCAGTGTCTTTCTTAAACTGACCATATGACATTTTGAACAGAAATCAAAGCATTGTAAGCCCTGTTCAGTCCATTATATGTTACATATTTGCGTTGTTCAACAATAGACTGTGATGGATTATCTTGTGCGCAAAAGATATGATGAATTATTTTTTTTCTTAAAGGACAGCAGGTGTTCCGTACATAAATGACTGCATACATACATACAGCGGGCTAGTGGCTGGCTCTGCTCTCGTCCTAGCTTTAGCCACTCTGCCATCGTTAGCTTCTTGAATTATGTATTTAATAGTATTTTCCTCGGGGTGATTAATTTTGAAGTGTCTAAACATTTTTGGAGTTGTTCTTCTAAAGCATATTTTGGCCTTTCTGATGATCAAATTGCGAGCTCTGTGTTTTCTTCATTCACGATGAAGGAAGCTGGTGAGAGGTTTGTAGCTATGGTAGCTCATGCTTGGTGTTTGTGTGCGGCACTTGTGTGTAACCGGAACGGAAGTGACCAAAATGTGGCTGATATCGAAATAAGCCTCCCGGTGCCAATTGATCAGCCGGCTGATTGATCGGTGCACCTCTAATCAGATAAATTCTTGGATCAGATCGATAAACACGTTTCTGTTCTTTATATATGATGAGATGAAAACAATAAAATGCCTGAAATTAGAAATCAATACTTTAATCAATAAAACAACTCTAAACCTCAGCAAAACAAGATAAAGTAAACGAAAAAATATACGTGTGTCAGATCTTTCATATTATATGTATTTCATGTTTTTCTAATTTGCAGTATTTACCAGTTGCTGGGTTTAATCATGAATAGTTTCACATTTAAAAATAGCAGTATTAATTTACTTAACTGGAATCAAGAGACCATTTAACTGCTACAGACAGATTTTAGGGATCCCTGCTTAGTTTTATATGATTTCTTAATTAGGCATAGCATTGGTTCAGAGCAATGTTTCTTGGAGTGTTTGTCAAAGTGGGATAACAGGGAACTTGCATTACTCCAGCTGTGTTTAACGTTAACCGGTGTGTCATATCCAGCTGAAGTTAGAATGTTAGCATATCGAGCATAATGTGATTACCATTCTGAACGACGTCCTCTGCAACCCAACATCTGCACAAATGGTGTTTATGTTGACTGCACAAATTCAAATTTACAGCCTCGATGGCATGCTGATCTTTACGTTCATTGCCTACACCTAGATGCTCATTTGATTCATTAGCTATTCCCAATTGAATTTTTCTAGGGTCTGTTAGTGAACAACAAATGAGAGGGAATGGAGGGCCTCTTCTGTGTTCTTAACATGATCTCCAGCATTGGAGGGAAGCCGCTCGGCTCTGCCCTCATCTCTGTCAAAGATGCTGCACAGGTGCAGAAGCAGACTTTTTTTGACCATGGAGTTCGGTTTAACTGTTTGTTCACTACTCCGATAATGTGAGATATTTAAAATACTGCTTACATCTGTTCCTCCTAAATATAATTATTGAGACATTATTATTATTATTATTATTATTATTATAATTATTATTTAATGAAAACATGCCTAGGACTGCTTTCTTCTTTTGACCAATGATAACTGTGTTTTGTAAAACTGTTTATGAATGTTCAGGTGATGGACTACCTTCAAAGATTATATAGGAAACAATCAAAAATAAGTATTAAATATGTTCTGAAATGTGGCAGAAACACTGAAGCAAAAGAGAACTAATAATAAAAAAGATCATATAAAAAGAATTCAATAATTACCTAGTAAACCTAATCTTGATGCAAAGTTACTTCATTGAAATATTTCTGAACTTCTCAGAAAACGGTTCACCTAAACAACCGAAGAGGATTGGGATTTGTTTAATAAAAAAGAAAAGAAAGAAACCAAAATCAAGCAATATTAAAATGGATTTTATTTTACTTAAGGATTTTGCTTAACTGCAACTTAAGTTGTAGTAAGAATCACATAATGTGATCTAGAGTGAAAGAGAGTCTCTGAGAGTCAAGAGGGTTCTACAGTTTAAGAACAAGAGTCCAAAAGACTACACCCTGGCCAGATCTGTGTGCCACCCTAAAGGTGTTTTCGTGATCAAGGAGGAGGAATTGAGGAATATCTTTGTGTATGATCATTATTCATGTTTCATTTTACTCTTCATAAACCACAATGAGTCACTGGTATTAAGTCAGAGGCCGAGTTAGGATAACTAAGAGGATCAGAAAGCTGTTCTGAGGAGGAAATTTACCTAAAATATTATGGCTTATGGTCTCTAAAACTGTCTTCAAAACATTTTTTAAAATATATTGCACTTTATTATTTTCTAGGATTTTGTCCATAATCATTATTATATGATATATTGCATTTTTCAAAATATTATAATAAGATTCTTACATTATACAACATGTTTTCAACATGTTGCTGTATGAAGTGTGTGCTCCCTGGTAGTAGCAAGGCAGAATTGGTAAACTTTGGTCCCTCAGGACACAACTCATCTCTCTCAATCAATGTGGTCACCAGAGAAACAAGGTTCCACCTCCCTCCATGCTTTTAGGAAACTGAGGTGATAGAACTGTCCTCTTGCTCCTCTTAGAACACACAGCCTCATAGTCAACCTCGCTCACTTGCTGTGTGACCTCAAGGGTCCTTGCCACTTTGAAAGCATTAATAGCTGCACTATGGAAGCAATACAAGTTATTTATCTCCTGGTGCAAATTCTCTTATACTAGTGCCTCAGTTGTACAGGCATAGGCAGTGTTCCTTGGCCTTGAGCAAATGCTCCCGGGACAGCTGCCCAAGTGTGTGAAGTTTTTTTCCAGGTCCAGGATGTACTGAACCTCATTCTTGCTTGGGCTTTGACCCTCCTCCTAGCTTTGTTTCAACTATGTCCAACCCCCCCAGTCGTTTCCTGTCAAAGAGCAGTGCAAATGGAGAAAATCCTGTGACGGCCTTGGGAATCTCCTACACTGTGAACAACAGATATCTACGCATCCCCTATTGCAGTTGCCCTTGTGTGTGATACTCCCTCAGTATGCATGACATAAACAAATGCCCCGGTCAGTCGCAATCTCTTACAGGCATTAGTAAAATTAGGAGATGACCATAAACTGAGCCTTTGCAACACAATTGAGATAGTGTGTACTGCTTTGGGACATCAATATGTGTAGCCAACCAACACTGCAAAGCTTGGGTACTCTGGTGAATGGCTCAATGATGTCCATACCAATCTGCAAAAATGGAACCTCCTTGAATGTTAATCGGTCAAGGTGTCTTTGATGAGGCGTTTTGGTTAACCAAGTGGATCATCGATGATGTACATCCCGAATCCAACGTTGCCTATATACCCCTTGAACACTGTATGTTCTCCCCAGTCCGAGAGGGGGTGTTAATGAGCCCTAAATCACCTGTCTGACCTCCATGAATGGACATTCCCAGGGGGGAGTGTCCCATTTGCATTAGGAACCCTCTGTGGGTGTCTGCTGTCTGAGGGCTTCCCCAAGAACAGGGGCAGCAGGCACACTGCTCTGCTGTTGGCTAGTTGTGTGCTGCTGCTGGCCCCTCCAGAAAGGACTGGGAATCGTCTGTTGGTGTCATCTTGTGCCTGATGATCATAGCTAGCGAGGGTAGCGAGTGAGGGAAGTGAAACAGATTCAGCCTCAAAATCAGCTGGGTCCGTTTCCCCAATTGGTCAAAGAGTGCTTCCACCTGCTGCCGGTGCAGAGCCTTGATCTCCCTAAATATCTAAGACAGCCGTGTCACTGGCTGCGGTGGCTCTGTCAACTAGTGTGTTGGTCCCTGGCGCCAGTGTAGCAAGGTTCGCTGCTACATATGTGGGTTCTCTTATAAGGCCACATGGCATGATGGTTTCTGCAGGCAGATATCCTTATTTTAAACGTACTGTTACGGACAACAACACAAATATGTAACATATAATGGACTGAACAGGGCTTACAAAGTTTTGATTTCAGTTCAAAATGTCATATGGTTAGTTTAAGAACTACACTGCAAGGAGGACCAAGCGTTCATAATTCATCAAGTCAATCAAAAGATCTTCCCTTCAGTGGTTCCAGTCTTACCTGACTGATTGGAGTTTCTCAGTCCACCAAGATGAATACTCTTCAACCACAGCCCCGATGACCTGTGGGGTTCCCTCGGGGCTCGACAGAGCTTTTCCATGTGCTATTTAGCTCTTTCTTACGTATTTTCTCTCGGGTTGTCTTCCTACCCTGGTAATACTGCGGAAGAATCCTGACCTCTGATTAGCTAACTCAAATCAGCTGGTCCAGTCACATCACCTGGCACTGCTCCTGTGAGCCCAAACCTCACTCTCTCCTGCAGCTCAATGTTAAACCTCCACAAAGTGTTATATGCATATGTTTTGGCATACTTGATAATGCATTATCATGAAAAAAGTAATTACCTTTTAAATTTTTCTGATTACATTGTTACAAGTTGGATTTTGGCTGATTCTGTAAGTTATATTTTTTTCAGATGGGGGTGCCTAGGTATGACTCAAAAACTTTCTAATGTTTACTCAGAAATTTTATTTAAACAGTCTCTAACTGTTCCTGTGTGCAGTGGTAGGTCAATACCCATGGAATTGCAGTGTCAACGAACAAAATGAATAGACATTAACCAAAACAGACTTTTTTTCCGTCTTGAAATTCAAAGTCTAGGATTTGTCTCACATTAGAAGATTAGTAAGAAATTCCAATCCCAAGCAACCACAGGTTCTTTTTGGGGCCTCGATTTGAAGAAGAAAGAGAAAAGGGAAATACTGTGACCACAAATATGTTGTGGTAGAACAAACCCCCCACCAATCCTGAAACATTCAAACCAACATCCTGATTGCTTCATAATGTCTTGACTCTCTATCTGTACCTTTGGGTTTTCTCAGACAGTATGTTTCATTCATTGATTTGTTCCACATTTGAAATACTGTCAGTCTGATCAAGAAGTTTTTCTGTGATCTAGAGTGTATATCAGTGGTATGAGATTACAGAAACTCTCAGCAGATACAAGTTTTATCCTTGTGTACAGATACACAGTTCATCATAATTCTCAAAGTCTTGCGTAACTTAATATAAAGTTTATCCACTTCTGACGAGTCAGATCCCGCAGCTAATCTACCACATTTGGTTCAGTCCACTTTTAGTTCATGTGTGTGACTCTGACACCAGCACGACAAATGGGAAGAGACCGGGTGGAGGGTTTCTATAGGCATGACTTTAAGTTTCTTGATAAAATCAACAATGGATTTGCGTGTCGTTTACGTGTTGGTCATATGTCATACATCGTTTCTAACAATCCTAAAAATTGTACTTAACCTATATGTTGGAGCGTATATAGGCTTAAAATATACACAACGTTCTTGTAGATCAATCAAACTTAATGAGAAGTAACGACTCTTTTTAAGGCAAGTTTTTTCCCGTGTTTGCATGTAATAATATAGTTCAGCCTAATATTAAAGCTTTATGTATTTCAATTACATGTAACATTCCAATGCATCTGGATTATGTAGTAGCAAACCACATGTGTTTTAAATAAACCAAATTTAGACCAGTTGAATCCTGCCTCTTCTAGAGTAAGACATATTTAAACCTTTTTCATTTTTTTATGCTGATTTTATGAAATTTCAATACGTATCTTTTAAAAACATGATTGTTTAAATACAATCAAATAGATGAAAGTACTAAAACTTGAACAATGTGGTGATTAATTTTTCCAGTGTGGGTTTTCTCCGGGTACACAGGCTTCCTTCCACAGTCCAAAAACGTGCATTATAAGTGAATTGGTGACTCTCAATTGCCTGTAGGTGTGAATGTGAGCATGAAGATGGTTTTCTATGTGTGTAAAATTGGGGAAAAAGAAAAACCTTTCTGTTTGGATGAAGAGGCAAAAAAGTTGAAGCGTGACATATTTTAATTCATTTGCGTTACCTGACAATGTGCAATCTATCGCTCTAAAAAAAAAACTAATACAACTTTCAGCTTTTGGTGCCTGTAAGAAAAAATAATGGTGCTAACTTATGCTGTTAACTATCAAATGCTTTCTCAAACAAATTAGTACCTTCATGAGAATTCACCATGCTATTCGACAGTATGGACAGATACTCTAATTCAAAGCTACATCTAAATTAATTTAAGAAAAGTCTTGATCAGTATTTATAAATATAGGAAATTCATCTTCAGACATTTTTTTAAAGCCATTTGTGTTGACATCAGCTCACTTGAGATATGCTGCCTCAGTTTCTCAGATGGTGAGGTGAGTATTACCTGAATCCTTAATTTACTCAGCAATATTTTGCCATTCTCCGTTTTTTTCCTTGATTATTTTTGTGTGAGGTCAGGCCCGTTGCACTGTACCTCTGTGTTATAATACTGTCAAACTCGTGTTAATATTTCATTGGAACACTTCTCTGATGAGGTGGAGGGAACCTTGGCCTTCATTAATGGGAGTCAGGCTACCAGAGCTCAGATGCCTAGCTGCTGAATCATTTATCACTTTTTTTACTCCTCACCTGCTTTATGCACTCAGATGCAGTCTACCATAGAATCAATGGGTTGAGTTGAACACATCCTATTTCAGTAGAGGAAGGTTTATATATTTTAACACACATGCTTTTGCTCAGGCACTTGTATGGGAGCGTTGTTAATGTCAAGAATGGTGCAGAAGTAAACAGTGCATGTAATAGCAGCACTGTGCTGCATCAACAGTTTATGATCCGTGCTGAGATATTGGATGTGTTGATGGTTTCATTACCTCTCAACTGCAATACTTACACAAACCCTAGACAAGTGCTACCTTCTACTGCACTTAATCAATCACTCTTACAGTAAACATCTGTGTAGTTGTGATCAGGAAGTTGCTAATGGCCAAAACCAACCTGATAACAAATGGTCCACTAGAACAAGTCATTCTGGAATGCTATTATAACACCAGGCCCTGACAGGCGCTATATGAAGAATATGTGGGGAGGCCTACTTCCATAATGGCTCAAGAGCAGTTGCTGGCTCGGTGCTAAGATATCCATAGAAGGAAGCTACTGTCGCATCTCAGCGCTTCAGTTTGCTGCCTAGGAGAGAGGAACTACATGATATAGAAAAAAAACAAAAACCAGACATTGTCATATTTTTATCATTAGCGATGTATATTATTAGATATATACGGGTTGTCAAGATAACACATAACTTAAAAGAAATTAACTGATTAATCACACTTTGTGATCTCATATCATTAGTGAACACATTGTCTACAATCGCTTGAACACGATAGATACAATTTCAAGTTTGTTCTCCTATACATTTCTTCTCTGTGTGGTGTCAGAAATCTGTGCATTGTAAATTCAAGTTGAGCGAGCGCTTAAGCAGAGTGCGTGAAGGAGAGACAGTGAGTGCATGTGTGCACCAGCGCACTGATCTAAACATTGTTATTTTTTTGTGTATTTTCGTACTAGCAGAGTTGTAAATGAAGTTAAGTTGATCCAGGATAATTCTTTTCTTTAAAATAGAATTGATGTTCTTGCAAAGTAGATTTGTCTCCTCACAATCTTAATGAGGTCTTTATTCCTCATTTCATGCATTTAATAATTATTAATTTTGATGAATTAACGTTGATGAATTAGTTACAAAGCATGCAAATAATTTGATTCATATTTTTAACTGAGCGCCTTACAGCCTTGAATCCCAGTGAAGGCACTGAGCGGCCCCCACCACTAGCTCTCAATACTCTCATAAGTTTGTCTTTATGTTTTCTATTCGTTGATGGCAAAGTCTCTTACTCTGTTGCTTACTCTTGTAAGAAGATATGATCTATATATAATAATAATAATAATAATGCATTTAATTTATAATTCACTTTACATTTGGATCAAATCTCAAAGTGCTACAAAGTAAAAGCAGATAAAAGCATCAATAAAAAAATAAAATAATAACTATATAAAAAATATGACCAAAAAGCAGCAATGTTAATTAAGGTTATAGGTTCTGCTAAAAAGGAAAGTTTTAAGTCCTTTTTTAAATGTGTCAGTCGTCTGTGGAGCCCTGAGATGGTCAGGGAGTGCATTCCACAGACGAGGGGCAGAAGAACAGAAGGCCCGAGCACCCATGGTGCTGAGCTTAGTCCGGGGAAGGAGGAGGCGGTATGAGTGGGTAGAACGGAGGGATCGTGTCGAGGTCAGTGGGGTGAGTAGTTCTTTTAGGTAGGGGGGTGCGTTACCATGGATGCACTGGTGAGTGAGGAGAGAGATCTTATAATCAATCCTGGTGGACATGGGAAGCCAATGAAGGGAATGAAGAACAGGGGTGATGTGTTCGTGTTTACGCACTCTCATCAGGATCCTTGCAGCCCTGTTTTGAAAATATTGAAGTCTCATCGTATCATATTCCATTTATTCAAAGGGATACTTCTCATTATACATACTGTACCTTAAAGTCCCAAGACAGGAGTGATAAGTCTAGCCTACCCTGCGTGCTCTTAAGGACTACTAATCTAATCTCCACCAAATGTCATGGCATTTTAACAATAATATTACTTAACATTCTCCGTGCCACTTCAAATGTTGAACGAAGTTGGAAAATTTTCCATCTCATATTCTTGCTGGATGCTTTCCATACTACTATTTGTTTAAGAGGTTTTCTTATGATAAGTTTAAGAGGGGCACTGGAATGTATCTTTATATCCCTGTTGGCATGTATGCCATTTGCTGTATGAGGCAACATAGATTTTGGTTTATGTGATGTACCTGAAGGCACCAGTACTCTGTGTGTTGAAGTCTACAAAGGACATGCAGACCTCCCATAACTGGCACAAAAAAACTATAGACTCACTATTTTGGTTCAGACTTTAACACTCTATTCAAGCTGTGCACACAATGCACTATTTTAGAAACACTGTTGTAAAATTCCAACTCAAGCTGTTAAACCACACAGTCTGCTACAGGCTGATCCCAAAATAGCAGCACAACTGATTCTTAGACATCCAGAATACAAAACACTGCACTTTTGTTACACCTTTTAATAAAGGCAATTTTTCCTGCCCTTTACTTTGTGTGCAAAGAGTAAAGGACTTAATTTAACAACAAACTATAGTTACCTTTTATTTCTTCTGTTTTTGTTTCCAAAGAAATGTTTTTCCTATTGCAGTTTCATTTAAAAAACAAATGTTTTTTTATTTTTTTTTTATTATTGTTCTAATGCACCGGGTTTCAGTTGCACGAATAAAGCCTGCTACACTGAATGGAACATTATCAAGTAAATCATTTTCTGTTAATTTAATTTGTGCAAAAAGCTATCCAGTAGCCTGAAGCAGAAGCCTTAATCTGCCCTTGATTATGAGATATGTTGGAGTGAGACGTTGTTAAAAAAAAGTTAAGGATTTTATATTTAATGAAAAAATTTGAGCATGGAATTTTTAATTGTCGTTCAAGAAAAGCCTCAAAGAAGTTTAAATATGCGGTCGAGTATGGTTTTATTAATTAATTTATTATTTAACCATTTTTTCCTACATGGAAAGTCCCATTGAGATTAAAAATCTCTTTTTCAAGAGCATCCTGGCCAAAACTGGCAGCAGCAGCGAGTCGAGAACACACATTATACATCAGATAAAAGTTTTAATAGAAATCAATTAAAGCCGTGATAAATTGAGAAGAAACATCCGTTTCATCCATTTAATTTTAAAATGTTCAAGAAAAAAGAGATCTGAATTGAACAAAATCAGGTTGGGCAGATACAATACAAGAGTAATAGAATAATGTGTAGCTCACATGTAAAAATAAATCTTACTTTGCTCTGTACCTTTTAGGGATGGCACGATATTAGATTTTGATATCACGATTATTGTCATAGAAATAACCCCGTGTTCATAATTATCCAGACCATAGCAGGAAACACTGAGCTAAGAGTTTTAATTTGAAAAGAACAGACAGTCTAAGACTAGAGGAGATCAAATTGAAGTTATCATATTTGTACGATAATTTTACTCTCGTACGATTATTGATGTAAACAACTAAACAAACCCCAAACATAATGCAATAATAACACTTCCATGTGGCAAAACTGACCCATCAATAAATCTGACCCGCCCTGCTCATGCACAGGTCCAATGATATGATGGTCAATGCAAATATATGAGTTTTTGGGAGGGCAAAGTAAAACCAAGTATGTAGTAAATTATTAAATTATGAAACATTTTCTCTGGACCTAGTCTGGCTGTGATTTCCATTCCAGAACTTTAAGCGCTGTCTAAAACTAAATTGTTTATTTCAGCTTAATGTGTACGTTTATTTTGCTGTATCAAATTATTTAATTTAGCTGATCAGGGCAGTGGATTTTTAGTTTGACACCACCTTAATAGTACAAATCCAGGGGCTATTTATGTATTTAAAGGCAAATCCCTCTGCATCATGTCCTCTCCACATGAGTTTGTCAGAAGTCAAGGACTTCTGATCCTCTGTCTGCTCCATTTCTTGAACACACTGTGACTGAAGTCGGATCCTGGAGGTGATTTTAAGAGGTTGCAGATCGTGAGGCAGGGTGAAGATGAGGGGAACTCAGGACACTGCCACAAGCTGTTTACACAACCAGAGAGAATCAGTTTTTTTTCTTTTCTTTTTTTCCTTGTATAATGCTTTCTGACAAGACAGTAGTCTCAATGTGGTGTTTTTTTGTTTTGTTTTTCTGAGTTCTCTTTAAGTGCGTGAACTGATGACTCAAAGGCTCTAAAGTCCATCTACCTCTAAATGAGAATAATTGCTGATTGCAGTTTGAGTAATTACCCAAATAAACTATGCTGGTTCATTGCCGTGAGTCTTTGGTCTCTTGTACTTTAAGGATGACAGGTCTATCAATACAAATGTCACATTTAATACTCTATACTAATCACAAACAGTGTGATTAAAAACTAGACTCTGATTCCTCTCAAGCCTCTTTCATTTTGTCGTACAGTCCAACAGCTGAAGTTATCATATCAGTGTAACCTCAGCTTCAAGAAGTGGTTATAAATTAAATTTGGACTCACGACAAGGAACCTAAAATCTAATTATCTGTTCTATCTCCATGGAATAATGTCAGCCTGCATCACATAACAGCAGCTGATGCTCGGCTGCTTGATGTCGTCATGCTTATTTTTGGAAATGGGGAACAAGGAAGATGTGAGCAGTTCTGTGTCAGTGCATCAGATGCAGGCTGGCAGGGGCCACGTTGTGACAGGGAAGGCAGGGCCGGACCCCTGGGTGCTGCTATTGCAGGGAGACAAGGTGACATTGTGTCAAATGTACATTTGGAACAAAGAGGATGTGACTGTTCCTGAAATTATCGGCGCTTTCAAATGGATCATCAACATTTACATATACTCTTGTATTACCGGACTGTAATTATTTAATTCTTGTGATAACACTCTGTGTTACCATTTTGGAAGTTTATGACATACGAGCAAGTGTGGCGACTAAAATGACACAACATATAATTTTCGCTGAGCATTCATTTGTTATCAACCGCTTATCCTGTTTAGTGTTGCAGGGTGCGGGAGCTTATCCCAGCGGACAACCGGCAAAAGGCGGGAAAACCCTGGACGATTCGTTAGTTCATCACCGGGCCGACAAAGAGACATACAACTACTCATACTTACTCCAACGGGCAATTCTAGTGCCACCAATTCACCTATGTTGCAAGTTTGTGGACTTTGGGAGGAAGCTGGAGTTCCCGGAGAGAACCCATGCAGACACAGGGAGAACAAGCAAACTCTGCACAGAAAGGCAGAGGTGGATTCCTACCTGGTACCTTCTTGCTGTGCAGCAGCAGTGCTAACCACTGCGCCACCGTGCCGCCCTTTGACTTAACATTGATACCAATTTTTTCATTTTTCCAAGATTCATCAGGTAGAAATGTAAAAGTGTCGATCAGTGGCCCAAACTCTACTTGTTTTACATGTATTTTTGTTCAACTATAATCAGACATTCTTTTATTTTAGCTGGTCAACTTAATGTTTAGCACTAATTACCTAACTGAGGAGTAGCAATTATAGTTATGTGTTCATAGTTGTAGTCATGTCAGGTGTCAACAACAGCATTAACAATAGTTCAATCACCAAATATCTCAATGTATGTCAAAAAACGTAAAGATAATTCACTGACATTTACATTGGTGAATTGAGTTTAATGGAAAATCTGAACCGAAGGAACCAATTGTGAAAAGCCTAAGGTAAAGGACATAAATAAAAAAATACACATTTTGTGTGTGTATATTCTCAGAAAGAAAACAACCAAATACAAATTTAAGTTAATGCTGACAGACACCCAGGCATATTATATGAGATAACAGGTAACAGATAATAGTTTTTCAGTAGATTTTCTTCTCTAAATATTTGGAAGAAGGCAAGCGCATTAAATAAATAAATAAATATGAAATTATTAATATTAAATAAATTATATTAAACCAAAAAATGTAAATTTTCACTTTGCCTGACTTCCACATTCAGGTCGGTGTCTCACACCTCCATTCTGTGCCTGTCAGTGCCTGCACTGCAACGCCTCAAGGAGAAAGGCCAGTCAGATATGCAAACAAGCCAATGCCCCATCCTCCCCCCTCCTCCTCATCATCCACCTCCTACGTTTGTAAATGACATGTCCAACGGCCACACTGGGTAGACAGGGGAGAGAAGCAGAGACCAAATCCGTTCTGTCTGTGGAAGAGAGCTGAGGGAGTGCAAAAGGCAAACATTTGTGTGGAATGTGTGTGTCAACTTGATTTTCAATCCATATTAATTTAACTAGAAGGAACTCTGATGGTTTTTCATTAGCGTCTGAATGGATTTTCGGCCATTTCTGCTAAACAGGTGAAAATATATAACAATATTAAAAAATTATTAATATGAGAAAAGTTCTCGAAAGAATGATGTAGTATGAAGAAGTAACGAGAAATGTCACTACCTAATCATTTCAGAACGATCATCAATATTGTAAGATTCTTTGTCGTTATTTGAGGTCAACATTTTAAAATAAGCTGTTTATCGTTCAGAGAAGGTTTCTCATCAATTTGGGATACCCCAAAAAAAAATCCTTTATATACAAGATCGATGTTTTTATATCATGCAAGGGGAATGGGGTGCAATGTTTTTCATCTTCAATACTACTTAAATACTGTAAGACATTATCTTTCCACAGACGAACCCCTAAGGAAACATCTCTTAAATGTTCACGCTGGTTCTTAAAGAAAGATGTCAGTAACCATAATGCATCACAGAATTGGTTTGGCAGCACAATGGGGACCTAAAGATTATTAAGTGTGTGATTGTTACACACACTTGGCTCATCGAGGACTGTTTGGCACGTCAGTGCGTGAACCCTAACCCGAAGCCTTTACATTCTATATTAAATAATGTTCAACATATGAGTGTTTCACACACATCACCTCTATGACTTGAGAATTATTTATCATCCTGCATTACATAAAGAACCCACACACATGTCAGGTTAGGCTGTGGGATCCGTGTTAAGCGGTTTCATGACTCGTTCGTCCTCACGGCTTTGAGCTCAGTTCATCATCAACATGTTAGAGTGAATATTTCAATTATGAAATATTCACTTTTCTGACGGTAAACAGAACAGATTGATGTAACAATCGTTGCGTCAATCTTACGTAAACTCCAAGTTTAGGGAATATTTTAGCATAACATTTGAAGTAAGGAAACAACTTGCCTGTCTCTGTCCAAGATTCAAAAAGATCACACATATCATCGACTGATTTCCCCGCAGTGGATCTGAGGAGAGCTTCATTTGGACTTGTGATAAGCTTGTTTTAAGGAAAAAAATTTGTGTACTATTTGGTGTACTGAGGCGGGTTTGGAGTCACTAAGTCGTCAAATTGGAACTCAAAATAATTTTAACTGGCACTGATGACTTCAGAGAACATGATGGTGCTGAAAGCATAAAAGCTCCTAATTTTCCTTCTTTGAGGGTAATAGTCTGTCATCCAGTGATAAACTGTCTTGTTTATTACTGGAGATATTTCTTATTCCTGGTTCATCTATTCACTGCAGCATGACAAGTTCACCTTTCCAAATTGACAAATCTTACAACATCAAGTTATTATAGCCAACAATTACCTTTGCTCAATCCCTGTTTTACATGACCAGTTGTCAGCTATAATAAAATAATATAATTCATACAAAGGTACGGTAAGGTAAGGTAAGATGTTTCTAAGGGATAGTTATGGTCTGGTAAGGCAGCTCTAAGACAATAAAACAGGGTTTTTTTCTCAAGCAAACCGGGTTAGGTTTAGGGGGTTTGTTTTAAAATAAAAGAAAGTAGCCAAAAACAAAAAAGAAAATTAAAACTTGGCGCTCTTATGGTATAACAAAAGTCCTAATTTTTTATTTAAATATTTCCTTTTTTGAATTTCAAATTCAGTAAAAAAAATACTGCAAAATAGCAATATAAAAACGTCTGCGAGAGTGTCTATATCTTCCGATGTCACCAGGAGTTCTGTTCCTGCACAATCTTCTCGCGCGGACATGTGGCTTCTGAGTGACCAAACACTCTTGGCGGTCATCCAGGATTCATAGAACCGTAGTTACATACGTAACTGTTCTATTTCATCCTCATTGAACGCCAGAGGCGGTGCTTTAAGCACTGGATGACTTATATCAGAAATGTCACAAGGAATCCTTTCCAAATTAAGGGCTTCATGCTGTTGACAAGACGGCAGCAACATTTACCCTGTAGAACCGAGCAAAGGTACGTGATGAGGACCAGGTATTAGCAGAGGGGAACCCCCTTCAAGGCAACCCATGATGTAGCCATACTCATGGTAGAGTGGCACTTAATATCCTTAGGCACAGCGATCATTGTGCTTCATAAGCATGTACGACTACATCCACAACCCAATGAGAGAGTCTGCTTCGACAGCGCAGCCCCTTTCCTGCAGCCTCCATAGCAGATGACGAGGTTGTCTGTCTCGCGCAGGTCGGCTGTTTACACGACTCGACACTTTGGAATGATCGCAGCTATTACTACAAATATGGTCCATTTTGGAAGCCCGACAGCAAGTCGCAGCCCCTGGTGGACGAGGGTTTCCTCGAATCCCCAACCCCGGGATTAAGCTAGAGAAGCTAGAGGCGACTAGCCCGACAGATATATGATAAACAAATGCTTACTACTATAATTAATCCACAATTTCGAGAAGATAGAAGGAACAGATCACTCGGGGACAATGGAATACAAAGACACTCTCAGGCTCAATCAGGGGTCACGTGTGACTTTGTGAATATAATGACAGAACCCGTAAGGGCGAAATAGAACCCCCGATCAGAGTCACTTTAACAACCATGTTTCGATGGAAAAAAATAAGAAGAAAAATAAAGCTGATAGATACTTAATAATAAAAAAATATAAAGATATGCCCTCTGTTGTGTAGAATAACAGCTTAGAATCTTAGATCAAAACTGCATCTGTATCTTTTGAGATAAATTGTACAAAAAAAGACCAGTTATACCAGACATCAGTTATTGGAATGATAATGATTCCCGCTAGATTTTGATATTTCTTAAACAAAATCTTGGCCTCCTGTTAGAGCTGGAGGAAGCCCCTCGTGAGTGATGAGAAATATTTGTCATCTTTCCCCTGGTGACCATGAATGTGAGGTGCAAATTGAATTCTGTCTGGTCAGCGGTTGTCATAATACCCTGTACGAAAAAGAGATGTTGTTAACAAAAGTATAATCAAGCTTTGATCCGGGATGGACACTAATATCAGTTTTTACTTTGAATGAACACTCCTGCAGTTCGAATTGAAGGACGGAGAGTCTGTGAACAAAGTGTGGTAATGCAACTGTGGTAATTCCTGGATCACGGATTCCCCGGTTCCCAGCACCACATTTATGTTCATGTAAATGGCAAGAAAGTATGGCAGAGAGAGAGGAGGAGGCGTAAATGGCAAACAGTTAATGGGCAACAGTGAGTGTGTGTGCACGTGGGCTTGGTGTGTGTGTCGGGTCCCGTCAGCAAAGTGTCCCCTCCGGCTATTTCCATCAAGACAGACATTTTACAATACAGTAAGAGACAGCCAATCGAACGGCCTCTGTGCCATTGTAATTCAACTACACCCTGGGGACTGATTCAACAGAGTGGCTCTGCAGATAAAAGCTCTCAACATGAAGAAGGAAATCATGAAAGGACTACTGAAAAGGAAAGGGGCTCAATAGTCATACCGTTATTCTGAAGGATAACTCACCCATTCAATCAAGACAGAGGAATAACATGATTTTGCTACTGAGAACCTTGTAATCGCCACATTTTCAAATCTGTTTTTGGAACGTGTTGGACTCCATAAGCACATCCATAGAATCAGTCATTATACCCAAACTATTATTATTACATTTATTAAATTAGGTGGGGTCAGGGAAATTGTTGATACCTTGGTATTTTATTTGAGCAGAAAATAATAGAATCATTGACAAACGCCAATTTGGTCTTAAGTCAATGATGCAGTGAATTTTTTAGATATTTATATTTACACATTCGATGTGCCCGGTAACATTTGGTTTTAGTCTTCAGAGTCAAGACTACAATTGTAATTCACCTGGGTAAAATAGATTTTTAGGAGTCATGGGAACGTATAAGGATGAATCCTGGGAATTGTATCTTCTTCATAGCACAAAGCACCTACGGCACAGTGCAAGTGTCACTGCTAGTGTCAGACCAACACAGCTGCCATTTTCCCACCCTGAACCCACATCAGGCATATTATTGGTGCTTTACTGTCTTAAGGCAGAAGAAAGTGATGTAACCTTTCACCAACAACAGCGTGATCTAAAGTCATGTCAGTGTTTTTACTGCCATTTGAAGGATCTACGGAAGCAACAACTTTTGCACCACTGTGTATCTTCACAGTATGAACCCGGAATGTGAATCTGACTCTTTGAACAAATGCAGAACATGAATTACCCAACCCTAACCCTTAACCCTAACCCATGAAGTCAGCTCCCAATAAGACATTGATAATTGCACAGGCCTGGCTCCCCTCGGAACTACTAATAGTACCCTACATATCGCACTGTTACGTCTATACACATACTGTAAGTATGTTGTGCAAGTGCGCTCATTATTTTATTTTATTTTTCTCAGTAACGAGCTACTTTCGCAAACCTAAATAGTAACAAAAAATTAACCATCCAAACCCTTGGATGTCATCAGAGGAGGCACAGTGACTGCCGAGATAAAATAAACTCTTCTCGAAAAATAGCAGCACTGACATCTTTGTCTCGGACGTTGCAACATTCAGCGAGCAGTGAAGGAGGGAAACTCTGAGACTGAACAAGGATAAAGAGGATTCAAGGTGAAAATTGAGGCAGGGTTTTCTAGTTCCTGGTACTTACTAAAATGTTGTTGTATCTTTGTCTTGCTGCACATTAACTATTAACAATTGCATTATTTAAGTTAATTGAATAACTTAAATCACAGAGTTGCAATCAATTTTATTTAAGCACTTGCATCGGTTTTTATTTGATCAAAATAGTTTTACATTTAAAATGTATTAATTCACATTCCATTGAATACAAATAAATCTGTTAATTCTGAAAAAAAGCTATGAACCAGGTTTCAATCTGTCTCACTGTAGAACAAGCAGGATTCAGCTGGTTAAAGCTTAAGAGATTGATTTTCATATTATTTTCAGGAAATAACATTGTTGTGAAGAAGAAACCTATTTGAAGCACAAAAGGTTTATTAGAACTGTAACATAAATTCAAATTTTTACTTTCCCCCATGCCTTAATGACAAACATGCATCGTATTAAGTTTCCACAAGATAGAAATACATCTATCTTAAATAATTGGCTCAAATATTTTTTTTGAGGGTAGGCATGATGAATAACACAGCAGTGTTAAGTGTTTTATAAGCATTGAGCCAGTACTGATAAATGATATTGCAGAACTCCTTTACCGTCCCTGTTTTCTTCTTTGTTTTAGTGGCTAACTTTTACAACCTGCCTTTTTAAGAATATTGCTAAGTTGCTACGAAGTTTATGTGGTACTTTATAGCAGGAGGTATTAAGTTATTAGAGAAGATAGTTATTTTGAGTGTCTATCTACTTGATGTTGGAATATTTGTTATTACAGATGGCAGATGACAATCATCAAGAAACCATCAAGCCATCCTGTTTGCTCTATTCAAACTTTAAAACATAGAAAAGAAGAATGAGGTGCAGTGAAGGCCCAACAGTCCTGCTCTGAACAGGCTGCCTAAAAGGAGGTTTGACAGCTTCCTCTGCTGGAGCGGAGGGGCTCTCTTTACTTTGTTGACTAGAAAATTGACTAGACTAGAAAATTGTCTTACAGAGTTATTTGACCATTGGAGGACCAGAGTATAGAGAGCTAAAAAAAAACTTTTCTGAAATCATTGAAACAGAGAATAAGACAATGAACACTTCCTAAATATATCTTTTCATCTGGGGTATTATGGAATCTGCCTCGGCACTGATGTAGCCACATCCACATTAGCTGTGTAAGCTGTATCCACCGTAGAGCTTTTGTGTAACCCGATAACTCAAAAACTATTCCATGGATCATTTTCAAATTTTATACTTCCATACACCTTAGTGTGTGAGAAGAACTGGATTCATTTGGTGAAAGGTCATAGGCCCCTAATTTCTCAACGCTTGGTCCAATTTAATAAGATGTTGGTGCATTTGAATTTGCTGGATGGGATCTATCTTGTATATGTCATATTTTACTCGAGCAGTTAATATTTTGCGAACTAAGGGTCCTTTTTTTTTTTTGTTTTACAAAAAATATTGTTTTTGCAATGTAACTTTCTTAACGTTGGTCTGATTTAGTCTGTAATTGTTCATATTTCCCTCACTAGGGGGCGTTTTTGGTCAAAGTTTTTGGGGCATTTTTGGTCTGTGTACATATATATATCTTTAAAAATAAATGTCTGTCGTAAATCGTAAATGGTATATGGTCTGTACTTATGCAAAATGTAAAAATGGAAATGAATGTGTTTCTTTCCCATTACCCATTCCAATATAAACATTGCCCACCACAAATTTATGATATTTTTGTAGCTTTAAATGGCATATGGAGTGTACTTATATAGCGCTTTTCTAGTCTGCTCGACTACTCAAAGCACTTTTACAACACAAGTCATCATTCACCCATTCACACAAACATTCATACAGTGATGATAGAGGCTACCATGGAAGTTGCCACATGCTCATCAGGAAAAGTAACCATTCTCACACCAATGAAACATCCGTTGGGAGCAACTTGGGGTTAAGTATCTTTCTCAAGGGCACTTCGACATGTGGACCGCTGTGGCCAGGGATTGAATCACAAACCTTCAGATAAGTGGACAACCGCTCTACCAACTGAGCCACAGTCACCCCTAGCTATAGATATAGTCTGTTATAATAGCAGTTAAGTTGGTTAAATTCAACTTCATTGTAACCTAAAGTTACATTGAAGTACTGATAGCTAATTAAGAGCCATTGAGTAATTCAGTATTTTGTTTATTTTTAAATTTTTTACTTAACCTTTATTTAACCAGGACAAAAAAATCAATAATCCGACTAGTCGATAGAATTATCGATTAGCATGTACTATACTATACTATAGTCATTAGTTGCAGGTTTAGTGTCCGGCAGTAAAGATCAATTGCTCCGCTGCACTATTAGCCCCGGGGAGAGACATTGGTGAGGGATAAAGAAATCAGTGACCCTCTGTGTGTTGACATAGTTCGTTCTGAATTCCTGTTTTTTAAGGAAAGTTATCTCCAGTATAAGTGCTACAGTCTCATTGCTGGAAGGCCGTCAGAAATTCAATGTGTTCTGTCAATATAGCATTATGTAACATTTAGAAACAGAATTTAACTGAAATTCCTGATGCTAAAGTGGTATTAGGATTAATTTAGGTCCAGTGGGACGTCGTACATTAATTAATTGCAGCATATCTATCATTAGACAACCTGCATTTAATGAGAGGTATGTATGTGCAGATGCTTATTCATGGAGAATATTGCTGTTTTGTCCTTGTATCTCTCCCGTTTACCTGATGAATGTTTGTATGAAAGGTAAAATTATGCAATGTAATTTGGTATATTTGAGTCATAAGAGTTGCTGAAATGTTTGATTTCAAGACCAATACAAATGTATTTTCTTTTTTTTCTCATGAAATTGGAATGAAATACATACAACTATGGAATGATTACTCACCGACTGACAGAATGTTGGAAACATTGTTGGTATTTCACCCTCCTCTCAACCAAATGACCCCTTTATGTCGTCAAAGGCCATCTGCTTGCCTCCTTCAAAAGCTAAACAAAAGCTTCAACTTGACAAATACTTAATTTCTTCATTTCTAAGCAGCCTCCAACTAAGGACGTTTTTCGACTTTCAAACACTTCAACTGCAGGAATGTTGGCTTACTGCATACATACAGCATTTCAGGATCTGAACTATCATAGAATAGAATAGAATAGAATGTATTCAGTTAGATACATGTTAAGAAACAAAACAAATAAAAAACAACAAAAAAGTTTTTTTTTACAAACTTATTTACATAGTACATAACAAGAAAAAGAATAGGCTGAAACACAAAGCTTATTTTTGTCTATCCTATTCCATCCAAAGAATAACCCAAAAGATATACAACACAAAAGAAAAGAAATATATAATTGCATTGTACTCATTCTACATTAGAATACATAATCCTCCAATATTTAAGAATCTAATCATTATACATTATAATCCCCCATCGTTTGACATTTCAACGTGCTTTTGAAACTAAAGAGCGAGCTTCAGGAGATTCTAACCAAGTTATGAGTTTGTCCCTCATTGTTCATTTCTAAAACTGCAAAAACAGGTGAATGATCACTGACATCAGTCACTAATAGTCCACTTTTTTTTTTAATCTTCCAATCAATTATATTTACAAAAATATTATCAATCAATGTTGCGCTATCCTTGGTTTTTTAAAAGGCTTTACGATTCATGGATAGAAGCTCAAACTGAACATAGTATTAAAATATTCTGCGATCTTCATGTAATCATTAGATTTCAACAAGTCAATGTTAAAGTCACCAAAAACCAAAATCACCCTCTCATTATGGTTTTCATAAAGCTCAGAAATCTTGCAGAACCCTGCTGTCAAATAAACGCAACTAATTTATATGTTTTTAGATATTATAACATGAATTTCAATGGTAATATAGTCCATCCCATTGTCAACAACAATGGCCATTCCACCAATCACCTTGCATTTTAGACCAGCCAGGCGACGTCCCCTCCCCTTTATTAATCCAGTTTTGCTTAAACATTTCATAGCCCTTTAATCAATCTTGTAGTTCTTTATCATCACTCAGCCCGGTCTCTGAAATTGCTGTTACGCTTAACCTTTTCTGAAACTGTTGACGTAATCTTTGATTTTGGGGAAGTTACAGTAAAGGCTCCGGCTGTTGAAGTGAATCAGTGAAAAAACATTCATCTTGGCAGTGAACTTGTCTTCAGAATAGTATTCACATGTCATGATAATATTCTGGTAGAAGCGGGTCTTGGGATCCATGTCATTTTCTTATATATAATACTCTAAATCTGCTTATCCACACATTCTCTTTAACCAGATTTATCAATTGTGTTTCTAACAACAACAACCAAAAATAGGACATTTCACGACTACCTCACCTCACATCATTTTATTTCATATCGATGCAGTTCAGTGTTGTTTCGAATTGACATTACTTCAGCCTCTTTTTGTGTCCCAGTCAGTCTTATCATCACTTTACGGTTCCTTGTCCAGGTATCCTGGATATGCTCTTCCTTCTGCAGGATTCTCGCTTGCCATGCAATGTCAGCATTTCTCATTGTGAGATGATCGTTTACATAAACCCTTGTACCCTTTAGTTTTTTTTTCGCAAGCTTTAGCAACTCAATTTTGTCTTTGTCTTTGGAATGATGATGTTTGGCCTGTTGTTTTGTTTTTTGGGTATGGTGGGACAAGCAGCTATGGTTTTTTCAATGTCTAAAGGAATGTTTTTTCTGTTGAAGAAGTTAATGACCTGCTGTCCAAGGGACTAGAGTTCATCTCTTGGTGCTTTCTCCCCATCTTTGTCACCTGCTGTGACCCGCGCAGAGGTTCGGTGGGTTGTCTCAAGTCCAGATATTACCACGTCTTCCCCCCTTACGTTCTGTTCCAGATCATCCACTCTTCTTTCAGGCTCTTCAATCTTCTTGTCCCTGACCTTTTTCATAGCCTTCAGTAGTCGGACTTCATCAATTAAATCCAGTAGGCCCATCTGTCGGTTTTGCCACTTTGCTTAATTCCTTTATCAAGACGTTCATAGATCTCTTCCATTTCTCCTGCTAACTTCTTAGTGTCAAAACAAAAAAAGGGACAACTGATTTTTGCAGAGATTCCAGTTGTCTAGTACTGCTGGTTGTCAAGCACATGTAATCAAAATGTCCAAAATGCTTCAATGTCAGGGAATTATCATGATATTTGATGGATTTGGTAGAACAGAGAAACTCAGTTCATAGATGTACAGACTGATTATGAAGGCAATATTATAGTATATTCTTAGATAGATATAGATCACTCAGATTGTGAGCAACCAACATCACAACAAAGGCATTGCCATCTCAAGGCATTTCCCAAAAACAGCTGGCCTAGACAGAGATCTTTATTTGAACAAAAATCAACAGTTCTGAGAAAAAAACTGAGGCCAACTCAGGGCTTTTACCGACTCAGGGTTAGCAGCCTACTGGTTGACCAGTGGGATTGAGAGAAAAAGGAGAGCGATTAAGACAGAGTATGAGAGAGTGTGCAAAAGAGAGAGGGGGGAAGAAGCGGGTGGTGCATGGGGGGCATCAACAGTGAGAGCCATTATCCTTGCAGGAAGAGAAGCAAAAGGGAAATGTAGGAAGAGGTCAGGCTAGTAGCATGCATAAAGGAGAAATGGAAAAACCCAGTCTATAAACCATTGAGTCATAGTTAAGGGCTAGCCTAAGCAAGCCTTCACTCTTAACTGGGTTAAATCTTAAATAATGTAGAGAGGTTGTCTGAGACTGGGAGGTTGTTCCTCAGGAGAGTGTCTTGTTAACTGAAGACTTTGGCTCCCATTCTATTTTCGGAGGCCCAAGGGAATTCAGGTAAACCTAGATCAACTGGAGATACATCAGAGACTTATCGGGACAGCATGATAATAGGCAATTCCAATAATTTTTTTTAGTGAGAGAATGTCCCTCATTCTTTAAATGTTATGCAAATAGAGGAAGGCAGTCTGAGAAATTTGTATCTAACGTGGGAGTTAAAGGAACATATGCAGATACAAGAAAACTCAATGTGGTACTTTAGCACCAGCTAATGACTGTTTGAGTTGCTTTTTTGGGCGTATTTGTGATTCCTGGCTCTCAGTTTCAGGAGCATATCTCAAAAATTGTTTAATATTTTTTGTCAAAACTTTGCACACAACAACTGGAATGGTATGGAATAAATATATTTGTTAACATGTTTACAAGTTGAATTTAGGCTTTAGTTGATATATCTCAGATGAGGGTATTTTAGCTTACCTCATAAACTGTTTGACAGTTTTTTTCACCAAAACAATAGCATTTGACAATGAATTTCACTCTTTTCTTTTTACTTGTTTATCTAAATGTCATACACACATGGTGGGTGACCTTGTGCTTATTAAGGTATGCTATATAAAAATGTTCATATTTAAACCTTATAAAAGTTATGTGTTATAAGACAACATTTATCATTTTTCATTTTTGTTTCGAAAAGGAAAGTCCCAAAGAAGGGTTGAAGTGCAGCAAAAAATAATTAATATTGACAGAGTAAATAATGATAAGTGTCTGAATCTTAAAATAAAGCTATAGAAATTGGAATATACTATTTATACTGTATCGTAGGGTTGTTTTTGTTTGATAATCTGCGGTGAAAATGGAGCATTTCAAAGGTGTTAACACTGGGAAACACTGATTAAGGACTCTCCAGGACACAGAAAGTGTTATAGTCAAAGGCACTTTGTTGCGTAAAAACAGATCAGTAAATCCAGGCAGACAAAATTAGAGTCAATGGGCTAAAATGAAGGCGTGTAGAACAGAATAGATAGAAATGCTGGTACAAGCTGGACATACACAGGTGAAGTGTATGAAATTAGAGAGTTTTACCATGATCGGAAAATAGCACACTGAAGGGATGAAAAATTAAATTGTTTTTTGAGGGACAGACTTTTTACAGTACTACCTATAATGGGGGAAAAAAATATACTATTTTAAAGTGCTGTGCTTTTTTGGTGTTGTGGGGAGAAATTAGTGGACTCTTTCCTGAGCGGAGGGACCTCTGTACTGGTATTTTGTGATATATATTTATCTTTGCTGATTGCTATTTTCTTAATTTGTATTCAACGAAAAGTCTTAAATGTGTCTGTGCCTGGCCCATGAGTGCCTTCAGTATTTAAATTTTTATATAGATAAAAAATTTTCTATCTTCTGTTTAGCAATGTTTTCTAATATATCATAATTTGGAAGTATCTCAATATTTCATTTTTATCCACCCGCAGAAACCATCTTGCCTGATATTATCTACTCCTAATTTCTACTGCAGTGTGTGAAACAGAGCCAGACAAATAATTAGCTGAGTATTTCTTGGGTTCGTAGGTAAAACTCTGGACAGGTCCTAGTGCTGAAATCAGATTTTGACTGTCCATCTGAGGGGAAGGACGTAATACAATATACTGCTCTAGCGCCATTTTACGCGACAAATGAACGTAACAGATCATGTACAAACCCCTCAAAGGTTTCAGAATACAACAGCACGTATACTGCAACTCCAATCCAGTTCTTCTTTCCCCTGCACTTTTTAATATCTGTGCTTTGTAACACACATTCCTTATTACAACAAATTATTATTATTAATTAATAATTATTATTATTATAATTCTGTCAATCAATTATATTGAACTGATGGAATAAGGATTGTGATTCTGGAATCCTCTAATCTTGTGATTGTAATGTTTGTGTCTTGAGCATCAGCTTAAACCAATTATGCATATATCGTGTTGAAATATTTGAGGATGATGCGGACAACAGGGTAAGATGGAAATAGATGATTTGCGTTGCCTTCCCCTAAAGGGAACAATAAAAAGACCAAGAAGTTGTTGACGTGTTTGAATCAGCATTTTCTCCCCTTCCAGAGTGATGATTGTTGAGATGCTTAAAGGAGTAAGAGAAGAGGGAACAGTGAAGGAAGAGAGAAAATCACACATGTTCAGTCTCCTTCCAGTGTAGTGGAGCTGCTCCATCTACAGGCATTTGCTGTAACGTCAACTATTACTCTAGATTTGAGGTTATATTGAGGTTTCAAACACACTCAGACTCAGGTGAGACTCAGGTGAGACTCAGGGGGAGACTCAGGTGAGACTCAGGGGGAGACTCAGGTGCTTTAGGTATAACTCTGATTGTGTATTTTCACTGAATTTCTAATTGACGGCATTATAAACAGGTCAGATTTCACCTGATGGGATTTTCTCTAAAACCTTCCTCTAAACCTGCTACTATTAACCTTTATATAGCTATACATTTTATTTATTTACAGTAATATTATTTATGTGAACTTATCATTAAAGTAACTTCCTTTTTTCCCTTTATTTAAAGGCAAAGTGCTGGTGAAGTCCTTCCTCACCCTAAAGAAGACATAAAACAGGTTGGTTGACCCAATGCCCATTTCTTATTCATTGCTTAACCACTTAGAATATTATAGAGATAATTGAGAAAATTGGGACGGCATTCCAATGGTTCCAAGGTTGATGGTCAAAAGGGATATCCTGATTTTATTCCAAAGTAAGAGTAAAAATCTAAGTTAAACCAGTATTTTGTCATAACATCAGATGACTGATCAAAACTCAAGTCCCCAATGCTCCATATAAAACAAAACGACTATATCGATTAATTAATTAATATGGAGTGTTGTTGAGTTCAAGGGTGTCATAGCCTGAGGAAAGTAGCTGCTCTAGTATGAACTTTTAGAGATAGTGTTTAGTTTGATGTTGTGACTGTGTGGTTTTGGGTATCACTCAAAATAATTCTAAACTAGTATTTTTTTGCTAATGAAAATAATCTTGTAGAAATTACTTCTCTTTTTTTTTTGCTGCTTTTATCAAATTATCTTTGACATTTACTTTTCAAGCTGTTGTTAATGCCTAAAATGAGTTTCATCGTTCATGTTGGCCTCAGTCCTGCACAGGTTGCAGAAATGATAATGTTAGCTGCAATACTGACTGTACATGTGTTCAAACGCAGTAACCTCTCGAACGTTACACCGATCAACCATAACATTACACCCACCTGCCTGATATTTTGCAGTTCCTTTTTTGCTGTCACAACAGTTCTGTGTGTTCTGACACCTTTCTGCCAGGACTGGCGTTAACTTTTTCATCAATTTGTGCAAAAGTTTCTCTTCTGTGGAATTGGAAAACAAAGGTATTCCTTCTTTTTCTTGATAGAAACTTTATTAATCCCCAAAGGGGGAATTTAGTTGTTACAGCAGCTCCAACAGACAGACATTTTAAAGGTGAAAAAATTGTCAGACACACTATATACAACAATTATACTAGTATATAATAGGACAACTTATAGACATGTACAGACATATATAACACACACACAAAGGACAGGACATTAAGAAAGAAGAAAATTAAGAAATGAAAGTTTTTTACATTAAAATGAAGTTAGAGTCTCTTGTTAAAGCAATTAGAAGAACACACATGGTGTGTAATCAGTGGATGGATTATCAGATACACAGATAGTGTATAGTGAGCTAGATTAATGGTTGCTTGCAGAGTTCAATGTTTCAGACACAACAGAGTTTCACAGGGATTTGTTGTAGAGTCCGACTGCAGTTGGGACCAGCGGTGGCGCTCTGTCTTACACTGTGGGTATTAGCCGGTGTGTCACCACCAAATCAGCAATGTTAGTTATTGTTGTAATTATGCTGCAGGCTACACACATTATCCTGATGAAACTGAAATTTTAACCAATATCAATTGCTAATTGGACAGAAATCTGAATATTGTTGCCTTACAGTTCATAGCAAAGTAATCAACATAGCAACACTAGCTATTTAACATTCGTGTGACATTAGGTATTAGTATATTAAATTATGGTTGCACAAACCAAAAAAAAATACAAAACTGGGTCTGTAAGATGAAAAATTGTAATTCATTTAGCAGCAGAATGTTACAAATAGGGGGTATGTGATGATCAGAATGCATTATTTCATTGCAGCATATCATGTGTATATCAATCCTTACACATACTGATTGTCAGATAGTCCTTTAATGTTAAGATATCTCCAGTGGAGACCTGATGTCCAATCAAATACCTGCTGCGCTCCTAAGTGTCACAGCTGCGCCCCTTCCCATCTCCTATTTCTGAGTGTCGGATCCACACTCTCAGAAGGGCTCCGACGACAACCAGCTTCATTGAACCACATGTTGTCATTACAATTGACATGATGTGCAGAATGAGAAAAATTATACCGATCACATGATGTCACCTTTTAGAATGTTTTGTTTGGTGCTTGAGCAACTGGCGAGATACCAACCTGGGCAGATGCACATGATGCCTGTTTTTAAATCCACTGCTTGTCAATGTCACTCAGATCATTCGACTGCCCAACACATAAACTGCAAGGACAACATGTTCACTTGCTGCCAAACACATCCCACCCTATGATAGATGCCATTGTAACAAGCCTATCAATGTTATTCGGCCTTTGTCAATTAATGGTAATAATTTCATGGCTTATCACTGTATATTAAGTGTTTGAGACGGTGTTTCCTCAGCGAAGACTTCTGTTTGTATCAATTTATTAAATGTAAATGGCTGCTCTGTAGTACTGACATAATTAACTCTAGCTATCCATGCCTCTGTGATGTTGATTTACACAAATCTGCAACTGTTCGCCTTCTACGTGAAAGTAGAAGTAATGTTGCTGTATCATGGTTTACAACAGAGAGCAGTTTTTCCATATATTTTCTTTACCTGCTTATCCTGAATTGCATATAAGGGCTTAATCCCGCTAACATTTTGCGAGAGGTGGGGATCATTCTGGATTAGTTGTCATTTCATCACAAGGCTGACACATCAACACCAAATCATAGGGCTGCGCAATTCTGGCTAAATGAGAATTTTTTTTTTTTCCCCTTACAATTGTGGTCATAATTCTCTCCACATTTCAATTTTATTTTGTTGCAATACTCTACCTAATTTAGAGTCAACTAAATAAACTAAATTTATGATGATAGGATGTGGAACACCCAAACTCGACAAACAGCTTATGGTTTTATCATTATTTCCACGTCTCAAAAATGGGGGAAGCCTTCATCCCTAGGGTTCCTTAACAATTGTTAAGATACCCTGAAGTGCTGCTATTGTGTCCTTGCATGCGATGTAATTTCACTTTAGCCCTGAGGGGGGCAGTGCTGCCTTTCACAAGGTCATACATCACCTCATACTTATCCTCGATTCTGTCTCTCCAATAAAAGCTCATTTCTATTCAATCATCCTCGTTTAAAAATTTAATTAAATGTAAGAAAATAGTAGGTTTGGTGAAATCTTGCCAAAACAGTGAGTGCAAATTAACAAATCCTTTTTATCTGCATATTTTAAAACTTCATGATCAATATGGCATTTCTGTTGGTTTTAGTCAGGAGGAAATGTTCTAAAATTAAATATAGATAATTTTCTGAGCCTCATCAGAGACAAAACCATGACAATTTCTGAACTGGAACCATCATACATATTTTAAGTGACTACATAATTGGAAATGTAAAATACAGCTTAAAAAATGCTGCATTTTACATTTCACATGATGCAACTCAGTAGCAACTTTTATAATACCTGATTGTACACAAGATTCCTTTCATAATTAATTCCCTGGTCAACCAAAATCCATCTGAATATTTAACTGGCTAGATTGATTGGCGGGGTTGTGAAATTGCAGATTTGATATACCTTCTATTATTATTACTTTTATTATACATAATGCATAGCCAAAGACATACAGGAAAGTAATCTCAATGAAAACTACCCTTTTGTCATACAGTAGTATGAGACTCATTCTAATTGTATATCTAGTGTTATTGTTCATGTAGTTAACTGATTATGTGGTTAACTACAGCAGTAGAATGTGATTTTGTTACATTGCTTCATCATGGCATATTCTTTGCTTTAAAAAGTGAGCAATGTTAAGTTTACAGTTGAAGGAAGCGATTGTTATTTCACTCCTGAACATATTAGGTCCTATGCCAAGAATGCGGTAGCAGTACATTTGGCATTTCACTTTTTTAATACAGCTAATTTTAGTAGTGGCACTTTAACATCTGTAAGTTTGAACCAAGGTAAAGGTTATTTTTCAAATATGTACATTTAATCCTCTAAATTTTTCATTTAACATTGCAATTTTGCAAGTGCTTTACTTAACAATTCATAACATAACTAGGTCCTGTTGTCATTTATGTGGGCTGTGTCTCCCTAAACTTGATTTATTGGATTATAGACTGGCAAGCATCTGATGTAAATCTCTCCCTCATAGAAGATTTATTAAATTGTTTTTTTATCTGTCTGCAGGAAAACTTGTGGTTTGTGTCGAAACCATTTCCAAACAATACATGCAGTGTGAACTACATCAGACCATATCACTGTTAAATACGTTGTTTCTCATTCGTCCCATGGCACACTAATAATAATAATAATAATAATGGCCTACGGTAAACTGATGACCCTAACTGCAACAATGAAGATAGCTGTGAAAGTGTGCCAAAATGGCAAACAGCAGAATGCATACCTTCCATCAAAACCCAACAGTCAATACAAAATCTCATAGTAAACACAAATCAAGGTTATCGGATGGATCATTGTCAAAAGACAGAAAACTGATATATCAACGATGAAAGGGCACAAAAGGAAAGGGGAGCATCGACTTTCTGCAATGAAATAACGAGACAATGAGACACAGCTGGAGGGGGAACACAGGTGCACAATCAAACAGGAAGAGAACAGGAGGCAGACAGGAAAAAACAGACACAGAGAGGGAAGAGCATAAATGAAACACACATGGAGAACACGTAGGAGTGTTATGGAATTAAACAGAAACTAAACAAAGGCAACAGAGGGCTAAAACAGTTCACAGTAAAACAATAAAGGAAGTGTGAAGTTAACTAAACAACATGGATAACACTTTCAAAGTAAAACAGGAAACATAGTGCAGGATGATAAATAAACCTTCAACATAAAACCAGAGAACCAAAACAGATTAAGCCAAGAAAAACTCAAAGAAATAATCAGCTTAAAACCAGCTTTTACAGATAGCTATTTTGTTACCTAATCAGGTTGTTCACGCCACAGTTTTGTTCTATTTGGAGGATTTAAATCTTCATGAACAAGTTTTGTTCTGGGTCCAGGTGTGGTAATATTAGGTATAATAGCAGAAATTGCTTAAATTTAGCAAATATAGCTGATATTTGCTTACTTAAGTAATGGAGTGGTGGGTCATACCATGTACAAAAGACACATGGAAGTTCATAATGCGGCCATTACAGGCAAACACATCACGTTCCCAACGTTGGGCAATTTAGTCACTGGTTTAGCAACATCAGGAGAACCTGGACAAAACCAAAGGTTACAAACTATATTATAGAAAAATAAACAGACATTACCTCACAAACTTAATTTTACAAATTACATTTCAGCAAAATAAATTGATTCCATTTTGAATTAATAACATGTTTTAAACCAACATGATTTATTTTATTCCATTATGTTTCTACTCTGTGACATCAAGGACGACAAGTCTTTTAACAAAACCTTTGAGTTTTTGTGTCTTAGGTCCAACTGATGGTGTTGACATACACTTTCCCAAACAGGAACTTCATTTTCCAGTTATTTTTGAAACGCTTTTCCAAACAAGAAAGCGCTAATATACCGCGTTCACACCAAACGCGATCTCTCTACTGACTTTACCAGTGACACCGTCTGAGTATTTGAAGTTACACAACACCAGTAATGTGAACAAAACGACAACATTGGTCAAGGAAATGGCAAAAAAACCACCATAAAACAAACAATCAACCATTGCTGTTGTTTCTCTTATATTTGGTGGACATCACAGATGCATAAGAAAACTCTGCAGTGTCTGGATTCGACTGTCTAAAGACACACACACAGCTCTGGATGTCCGGTGCTGAGGTCATCACAGTTGTTGGATAGTAGAATAAAATCCTGATATTTATAAGTGATTATACAATACCACCGGATTAAAAGCGATGTTTTTTGATCCTTTAATAGTTCTGCTATTTTCATTACATTTTTACATTCACTTTAAACACTTATCTCATGCTGTGGCAGATCGTATATTTAAAAGGTACTTTTTTTTTTTCCAAGAGTGCTTGCCATTTTGTCACAGCCCCGAGTGAGGATTTTAGATTTGAGGGCTCGGGGGTGCATAATAAGACTGAGGAGGGAGGAGCAGGAGACCAGGAGACATCCCAGCTCATTTATCTGACAGTCGTTCACCACATCGAGTCAATGTGCCGACAGCTCTTTGCCTGCTTCATGGTAGACTGGCTACCATTCCCCCTCCCTCCCCTCCTCTGTCCAAAGTTTTACACACACATTGTGTGTCTGTACTTAGCATTAGGAACAGAGCAGCTCCTGCAGGGTAGCTTGAGGGACTGATCAGAGCCTGAGCCATGGCTCTGCTGCTGGACAGCACTTGCAGCACAACCGCCTACTTCTGCCTGATACGCCGCAGGTTCAAGAGGAGGAGGAAGAAACGCTCCGAGCGCAAAGGTATTCTATGTCCTCTACCTGCTGCTCTGCTCTCGTGTCTGTCAGTCTGTCCGAGTGTCAGGTGGCTAAAGTCAAACATTTTGGAGCGGCGTTGCTCTTAGTAGGATCGTTTGGTTCTGTATCATGAAATGTTCTGCTTTACTCTTATCATGAGAAGATCAGCTGAATCCCAGTGGGTTACTTTCTGACACTGGTTGGTCAGTTTCTGAGCTGAACGCTTTACATACCTGTAAATGTTCTGGTTAGAGTGATTTAAGTTTTTAACTTTTGATCTAACCTCCCATCTCATCAAATAGTGTGATGAGATGGGATTTTTTTTGCAGGCATTCATTCATTCACTCATTTTAAATGTTTTGTACGGAGAAGATTATGGGGAATAACACGTTTTAACGAAAACGCAGTGTACTGAATTACTGCACAAGTATCATTTATGCCTTTGGGATGATGACCCATTAATAAGGTTATGTTAAATCGATACATTTATTATGAATTAAAATCTGATATGCGAAGAAATGAAATTTCAATATTCTTTTCTGAATATATTTGAAGTGGCTGTACTCATAATGTTTTTAGTATTTTGGGTTAAAATGTCCATTCTCACTAAGGGTAGTCTTTGAGCAGTCTGAATATATTTTTATTGTCTCCATCGTGACAGTTAAGTTGCCATGTCTGTTAGCTGGATTACTAAAAAAATATGAACAGATTTTGGTCAAATCTTTTGGAGAGAACAGGCCCTTATTTCTTGTTAGTGATCCACTTAATCTTGATTGAATTTTTTGGTTTTGAATAATCCTGTGGGGGTCAACTTTGCTTGCTCTGTGTGTTTTGGCCAAGCGTTGAACTGGTGTGTCGTCCAGTGTTTACCACCTTTCTCTAATGTTGGATGGACTTCCCTGTAAGATGTACCAAACTTCAAAGTTTGATCTGGTTTCAGGTAATATTTCTGATCTGGATATCCAGAAAATAAGCTACTACTGTATGAATTCTATAATAATGCTACAGACTTGAACTACGATGAAACTGTAGCTGTTGAGTCAGATAGATGACAAATTAAATATCTGAGCTAGTTCCCGAACAAAACCGCCATTAATGAAATTTACATTTTATATATTTTTATCCATCCAACTAATAAAGATTCATGTGTGATTCTAAACTCAAGGGGTAGGTTTTCATTGTTTCAGAATCTATATTGTCAGGGTCATAATTTTCCTTGAGGTTTAATGACAAAATGGGGAAAATGAGCTAACATGGCGAAGGTGTGCCTTCTCGGAGGGCTGTCAAGTTTGTTTATGGTTCATTTGATGCACACATAAATTATACATGGAGAATAAATAAAAATGTCTCACATTAATATCACACTGTTTAGCAAACGTCGTCTGAGGCGTTTTATGTATAACCGAATCAGTGAGATAGAAGCAGGTAAACTGAGTATTAAAACAACTCGTCTTAATTTCTCTCTTAAGTGAAGTTAAGGAGATATTTACATAATTATGGGTATTAGGAAGAGGGGACACTTGAAAAATAAAATGTTTTAAACATCATTTATTTTTAAATGTAAATATAAGAAATAAAAATGAAAATGTGGTTATATAGATATAAGGAGTATGTCTCGCTATCCTTATTCTGGTATATTATATGTACCATTCTACCTTTGACAAACATGCATTCAAATAATGATTTTTCATACCTAACAGTAGGACTTTTATACACGAGAGGGATGTTTGTGAATATAAGGAGAGTTTATTAAACATTAATATTTACATTAGACATCAAATAATTATTATAATTTTATCAATATTTAGGAGCCAAATCGAGAGCATAATGTATGAAGGATATTACATTACATACTACACTTATTGTCTCAGTAGTATTAGTGGGTCACTTACACTAAAGACAGAAATTTGACTCTAGGGACAAGGGCTTCTGCTTGGAGAAATAGCCTTTTTTTGACTGCCGTATAAGGTCAGTCCACTGCATGGCCATGTTGGTGAAGTGTGTGGGTCTATGGAGATTTTGTGGGCAATTACTATGGTTTAATTTAACTAGTTGATAATATTAATGTTGGGTGTATAATATCCCATCAGAAACAAGTCAAAATATTCAATTTGATATATTCCATGAGACATCAAGCGCAGCTCTTAAATAATCTGTAAAATAATCGTTAGCATCGCTAGGCTAATGCCTAACTGCTACATTACACACAAATGTTATGCCGACATCATTTGAACTGAAATTTCATGCCCTCGTGATATTGACTGATGTCCAGATTAAGCGTTGATGCGTTATAAATTACGGACATTTCTATTCTGTGTAAAATTAAACATACATACCAATATGTTGTTGTTTTTTATTATTATTAAAGTTTTATCAGTGCTGAATGTACCATTAGTGGGTAATTCTATCCAACAGAGAACATTTTTTAATATTAATTAGACTAACTATTAACTAGGAATATCCCCGAAAAGTCCCCAATTTCCTGTGCTGTACAAGCTATCCCCGATTAAACTCTTCAAATTAATTGTGAAGTTATGTCCCAAAAACAGTGTTTTTCTTCTTCTTTTTTTACTCTCCCACTAGTCAGTAAAATATGAACTTTAATAGTAAAATATGATATTCACAAGATAGATCTCCTGGAGTTGATTCATATTCACCAAATTTGGACTAAATCGGACGAATGGTTTTTGATATTATGGTTTTAGGATTTTGGAGATAAGGTTCCCCTAAAAGACAAAACAAAACAATAATTTCTGTAAAAAATTAATGATGAAAGTCCTGACAAATAAACCATCTGTCGGCCTTAAATATCATTGATTTCACGTGGGTCCGATGTCCTGTTGTATGTGGCACAATCTTAAAGGTTCCACATGTTCTCAGGATATTTCATGAAGCTTATTCACAGTGTCAGCAGCTTGGATCCTGTCCCCCAGGCCACAAAACAGAAGGTAGCCAAGTACTGTTTGGAGCAGAAGATTTTCTGGCTGTCACAACGCTGATAAAGATGGTACTGAAAGTATTGATTGTGCAAAAATACAAGAAAGAAAATCCCTTCTGGTTAGTGAAGACTGTTACATTTTGACGTAAAGAAAAATTTTCAGCCCAAATGAACTTGCTGCATTGAGTTTAGAGCAAAATCTTTAGATACCTAAGTAGGGACCCTGTATGGAAAACATAAGATTGTGAGGCAGAAAGAATAAAGGAAAGGACCCACAGCTGATGGGGCGATGGTGGATCAGTTGTTAGAGCAGTTACCTGAAGGATGGTGGTTCGTTCCCCGGCTACTGCAGTCCACACGTCGAAGTATCCTTGAGCAAGACACTGAACCCCAACCCCAAGTTGCTCCCAATGGCTGTTCCATTGGTGTGAGCATGATGGTGTGAATGGTAACCGCTCCTGATGAGCATGTGGTGCCTTGCATGGTAGCCTCTATCATTACTGTATGAATGTTTGTGTGAATGGGTGAATGCTGACTTGTGTTGTGAAGCGCTTTGAGTGGTCAAGCAGACTAGAAAAGCGATATATAAGTACAGTCGATATACCATTTAAAGCTACAAAAATATAATACATTTGTGGTGGGCAATGTGTATATTGGAATGGGTTGAGAGAAATACATTCAAAGGACTAAAAACTTTCCTTTTTAGCAGAACCTATAACCTTAATTAACATTGCTTCTTTTTGGTCAGGCTTTTATATAGTTATTATTTTATTTTTTTATTGATGCTTTTATCTGCTTTTACTTTGTAGCATGTTGAGATTTGATCCAAATGTAAAGTCCATTATAAATTAAATGTATGATTATTATTATTATTATTATTCATTTACATTTTTACATTTTGCAGAAGCATTAATTGAATCTTATAGGAAATGCCAGAGATGTCATTATAGTTTGGCTTTATTGTGCCTGCTTCAACAGGTGTTTGCTCTTGAGCTTCCACCCTCAGACTCTGAGCAATATTTCCTGTCTACAAATCTCAAGTATAAGTAATTCTCAAATGAATTCAAATTTTAGCTATTGCTATGAAAAATCCATAGAAGCAGATGAACCGTGATTTTTCTTCTTTTATCCCAATCGCAAATCTTCAGTTCGGCCTAACTGTTATTTATGGAGAGTGTGGTAAACAGTATTAATGTGTAACAAGAGAACCAAGCCTTTGTATATACTTTGCATGCAGGGAGAGTAAAAAGCCCATCATTTCCGTGTCCCTGCTAAGCGGGGTGTTGTGAGATGTACTGAAGTGTGAGTTTAATCTACTTGGAGCAAAAGTGAATTTCAGACGAGGTATAATGTGCTCTGTGAAGCATGTATGGCACAGTTCCGCCAAGGGATGTGTCTGTCGGCCTGCAACCGCATGTCTCTGTCTGGCAAGCAGCCGCTACTCTGTGATGTGGAGGAGTTGATATAGCCCTCTCCACTTACCCTTACCCTCCTCCCTGCCTCAGCTCCACATACCACCTCACTGTATCCTGAGTTTGTCTTTGCTTTTTACACAATTTCTCCTCTAAAATGTCTCCCCTATCCCTAACGACCATCTAAGATCCGCCATCAGAAAGGTGGAGCAGAAGGCACAGCCACAACATGAAGGGGAGGGTCATGTGTCAGTTTTACTAATATTTACTTTTAATTTGGCTAGACTGAAGTCAAGATTTGTATTTGAAGTACACTCGTCCTTTCAGCCGTGACAAATGACCACTATTAAAGATAGGCCATATTTGCTTAAGTTAGATTCTCTTGTCAGGTGCATCAATAGGTAATCCCATAGTGGCTGCAGACACAAATATAAGTTTTCTCTCTGGATTCTCTTTTGATTGAAAACACGTTCCACTTGATTTCAACTTTTCAACAGAAAATTCTTTACTTACATACAGGTTGATATACCTTAATGTGAAAATGCTTAAAACCAAGTCCTGTATTTAAAATAAAGGGATTTTACCGTGATGAAATTTTGAAAAAGAAGAAATAGCGTGTTCATATACATTTCTTTTAACTTGAACTTATCGAAATTAATTTCATGTGATAGCTTTTGCTATTTGCATTATTTTAGTATTATTTTTGCATTTTCTCGTTTCCATGGTTAAAATTTGAATTTGAGCTCATTCTGGGATTGGTTTCCATTTCCAAAGCAGATCTCAAATATCACTCAGTCTTTGCTTGAATAATCTTTCTACACACCACCAAGTACTGATGATGTGCTTCTTGCTCTCATGAGTTTTCCATGAATTTATTTTTCCCTATAGTTAAGTCTGAATGGGATTTGTCTTAAATTAGGGTTTCTGGAGCCTAACTCAAAAACTGTTCAATATCTTTCTAAAAATTCTATGTACACATCTTCCATGTTGATAGATACAGTGTGCAATGGGTGATATATTCAACTGAGTATTTTTAGATGAAAAATCATTTTGCCAAGAATTTGGGCTGTTTTTTTGGAAATGGCCTGATGTTATGCATTTTTTTTGCTGTTTTAGATTTGTTGAGTAGTAACAATAATCCAATCTTTCCAGGGCAGTTTACGGGGTTCCCACTCTTTCTATCAATTACATTTATTTTCCTGTTAACACACACAAACAATTCCAAAGGTGCACTGCACAGTTGCTGATGACTTATTTCTCCAACATGTTTTTGATTTAGCCCTTATTTTGTTTTTGAATAAGTCATCTAACCTCTCAAACAGGCTTCCTCGGTTCACAATGATATCAAAGTCCAACTGTCCTGTGTACAAACTCTCAGGATTACCATGACTGAGATAGATGAGAATTTACTCATTCAAGACCAGATAAATCAGAGAAAAAAAAGGCTGAAATATTTCCCTAAGCTTTTAAATAAATAAAAAATACAATATCAAGAAATTGCTTCATTCAAGTTGTCGGTTTCCTATATACAGTCACAAAGAACTGGTTCGTAATTCGTCATTATTGAAATCTGGTTGCTCTGCTGGAAATATAGTGTTGCTTTCAGTATTTATATAACTTCCATAAATTTCACCAAAGCTAGCATTTTTAAACAGTTTATGATCAATTTGATTTGTGGTGGATGTGATTGGGGGTCTGCTCTGTGTGAAGGAAACTCACATTTTGAATGCCAAGCATCAATCTTTTCCATCTCCACTCCAGTCATAACAGCAAATAGGGCAAGATGTTCCAAAGTCTGGGCACACTTTACGAAATTTAACGAAAAGGAATACATATGCAATAGACACAAAACAGTTTTCGCATGTAAAGTGAGTAACACTGGAAAACACATGAAACAGATCCAACAGTAAATAAAGGATTTGTGCTGCTTGTATGACCGCTTTATCAAAGGGACAGCTGAACCGAGCATTAACTCCTCAATGCGGCTAATCCCCAGCTTCATGCAGGTATAAAAGACAAACAGCCAAGTACAACCCATTTACCTCCGCTAGGTAGAGAAAACCCAGGAAAGAAATGCTGAATGTCACAGGTCTGACAACCGTTTCAATGCTAAATATTTACATCCCTTCGCTGCAGTGGAGTTCAGTCAGTTTAGGTATGATATGTAGTTAGTTAATTAGTTTTTCTTAACTTAATTGCTTACACTGACTGTTAGCTATACCCCTTTGAGAAATTTGTTGTGTCTAAGATTGCAAAATTCCATACATAAGCTCATCAATCTGCAATTAAATTCACATTCACAAGGATGTCAATGTGTACCTGTACCTCACTATTAAGAGAATGACTGAAACGTTTCTTCCTCAATACTTATCATCTTGACTGCATAGCTGAACGGGAGGGCCATGAAGGCAACACTTACAGCAGAAAACAAGACTAGTAATAAAGCAATTTACCTTTTCATAAAACTGCATTTAACTATTAATTTTTCCTTTAGCAAGGAAAGAGAGGACAAATAGTTAGAAAGTGGTGGAGTGAAATTAGTCCTGTGTGATATCTGTGTTTGTAGAACACCTGGAATGGGACCAACGAAAACATGCCGCTCAACATTGTCTGTCTTTTGAAGGCTCTTGAATTTAATTTGGATTTTTGGTTCAGTATTGGATATTATTAGATGATGTTTCCAAATCCATATATTGGCATTTTATTAAGGCAATCTCAAAGTTGCCCACAGCTGTGAGCGTACACAGTAACTCTGAAGGCGCAGACATACCCTGCTTGTCAGTAGACAGCACCAACCTTCCACTCTCCACCTTCCTGTCCATCAGTTCATGGCATCACTAATCCTGAAGCCATGGGGTGTGAAATTCAACATCAGCCCTGAGCTTCATGCTCCCCCCTCCTCTATGGAAGATAACGAAGCCTTGCCCTGGCCTTGACTGAGGTGAGAAGAACAGCGATTGCCATCTGTTGTGCTCGGCGAGGCCAGTGATGCAGAGAGAATGAAGTGGAAGAGGGTCAGTGAATACAGGGGGCAACCTGGAATCTTCTAAGACCTCAAGAAATAATGACCGAGCTCATGCACATTCAAAGTCATCCCAGAGATGTCACAGCAATGAGGAAGAAACATCTTTAATATCGATATATGTAACCGATATTCATGTCCAGAATTACTTTCATTAGCTGCAGCGGTAGGCGTAGCTTCATTTTGAGACTCATATGGTGCAGCAAACAATAAAATGGTTTCCAGAGGAATGCTCTGCATTTGCTTCAAACTATTGTTTAAACATTAATAAGAAGTGAGTAACTCTAGGGAGGTTAGGAGCCACAAAGGTTTTTACCTTATTAGATGCTCAATAAAAACTATGTAGTCTACACTGTGTTTTGCTTAGAAATCTGAACTTCAGTGCTCAAACCCACATTTATCAACCAGTGTGCCATTGCCTATGTGGTACTTTAGGTAGGGCCAGGGGGGTGGACAGAGGTTGCACGGGCCACCCCTAGAATCTAAAAGGCCCCCCCTGGTGCACCCCTACCAAAGGTGCTACGTAATAGCTTGTTTGTGTTGTCTGTCAATTGTATATAATTTTTTAGTCTGTAGTTCTCCTAACCAAAACTAACATTTTACGTTGCTTTGATACCGGCAATATTATCAATATTTCATTTCATCCATGCATATCAGCAGTCACCACTGGGGTTGTTATGGTTTTAGAGCCATTGAAATTAAATTATAAGAACTGAACAGCAGAGTCAAGTCAGTAAATCTTACCAAGTCAGTAAGACCGTAGACATAGAAAGACAACTTCAGCCAACTCAGTTAGCTTAATGCTAACATATGATGGAAATTGCCATTTACATGCTAACCGAATTAGCAATGACAGAGCGACCATCATCAAATGATAAACAATTATGTACAATTAAACTATTTGACTTTAAATACATATTTTTCAATTAAACTTGAGTGAGTGTTTGCTAATGAGACGCTGCTCTGAATATTTTTTAATGATAAAGAGGCTCCGTCGAACTACTACTACTGTATTTTCAACGTTCATGCACCACTTTTCAGGTACACATAGGGTGAGCACACATCAGGCTCATGAGTGTTTTCTTACTTAACATATTTGGAGATGGAACTTCATTTTAACATGTAAATGGTTATCCATAAACAGTTATTTATTTTGGGATGTGGCATAGAGTGAGCTTATACTTCAGATATTTATTTAGAACAGTCACACAAATAGTTATTTATTTGTTTTGATTTACTTATGTCAAAATAAGATGTTTACAGTGATTATTCATTCATAATTATTTATGTTAATCTAAGATCAATGATGGTCATCAATTTTCTGTACATGGAGTAAGTGATTAACTTTTGGCTGACATGAACCCATCCATCACTAATTTGCTGCTCAACCTCCAACTTCAACTTTATCACCAATATCGTTTACACTGTGATATTTATATATTTGTCTAAGTGTGATAGTGATACTGCTCTAGTGCAATAATCTGAAAGACTACATAACAGTTTAAATTCAGGAACAGTCTAGTGTTGTGGAGTTTACTTCTTTCATTGAACTATACAAGGAAACATTTTTTTCAGGGTTTTTGGCTGGTATCGCATATAGCTGTGGGGGACTATAGGGTCGCAAAACAATACTGTGATGTTATTGACATAATAGAATTAATTTGAAAGAATCATGATAATACAGATAATTACCTACCTATTAAATCATTAAAAGTTACCAAAAAAATAGGAAGATGGACCACTGGAGTCCTGGGATATCTGTGTTAGCGTTAAATGTTAGAGATAATGTGTGTGTGTGCCAGGGCATCAGAGAGGCATTTAAATATTTCCAGTGGAAGTAATATTAGAAAACATTTATCGGACAAGATTTTGTTAGTTAGATTAAGGGATTTTTTAACCAAAATATCATCGTATCCTAAAATATTTTGTATACATACCTTATACATTCAAAGTTGAAAATAACTGTATGGAAAATGTGCAAATATGAAATACATGGAAACCGACATCCGACTACATTTCTTCCGGAGGATGATGAATTCCTAAGCATACTGTAACTGCATTTTCTAATTCTTGAATCAGATCCGCACACTTATCACATTTGTCCCTTATAACGGGAAGATCAAGAAGGGAGGACAAACAACAAACTATTCAAATGTTCTTTATCTTTGAAGAATGATCGGCCAGACTTCTACCTCAGATGACCTTGAGCTCAATTAATTAGCTTTATTTCATAAGTGACTTCTGTGGTTGCTGGTGTGTCGCATCATTTACAATACAATACACACAAAAAATATCCTTGTATGTCTTCTCTGCAGTGTGGAAGTAGAAACATTCTTAATTGTTTACCTTCGGGAGGGTTGGCACTTCCCTTTGACCCCCTGTGGAGAGGGCGCCACAGAAGTTTGAGTACTCGCTGTCAGCAAGACAAATATTACTGGGAGAGGAAGAGTGTGTTGTGGTCTGCATGGAAGCCCTTTTGGTTAAGTGTGTGACATCAGCGTGTGGAATTGATAGCGTGTTCGTCCCTGTTTCACAGAGTCAATGTGGAAATGGTGAAGAGACTGCTTAAGCCTTTAAGTGTCATTGGGTGGCAGGCATTTATTTTTTGGATTTCAGAAGTGATGGTGTAAAACAATTAAATTTGAGAGGTGTGTTAATATGTATACCAAATATTTTAGAGATAAAATTTGTTTTATTGTGTACAAGATCTGTGAGTCATGCACAATTTGGAAAACACCAGCTACTTGTGTAACTCTTATTTTAAAGGAACAATTTACCCACAAATAAATATTTGTAAAAATACAGTTTACATCATAATCCAAGTCTGAAATTCCCAATTGATTTGACTCTATTTAAAACCTTTTAACTTCTTACATCTTTAGTGTATAAGCTATAAAGCCCACTCGAGGATGGAGCTCAAACCAAAACATGTACTGATAAAGAACTTGTGATCATTTCCCACACCAACAAATCATTTTGTTAGATCTGAGGGATGGACTTGTTTAGCAAAGCTCCCATCAAGTTCTCATCTAGTGACATTTGCTCATGTTAAAGCTTGATTTCCTTTAAGTACAGTGCCCACTACCAATTTTAGCATGGTGGCCACAAAAATCTAAACCAAATGAATTGTATTTATATTAAGTCCTTAAAGATTGTAATTTTCTCTCCACATCTTACTTATCTTGGTTAGGATAATTTTATAAAATTGTTTGGTTGTACATCTGCAGAAATGTCTTGACTGTAGTAACTTCTTCCAAACAGTACCTTAAGTGGGCCGGTAAGCATCGGTACGCGGTACCGGCACTTCTAGATTTTACCCCGAAGCGTACCAGGAATGCTCGCAAGTTCCCAGGACCATTTCATGTCCTCTTCATATCAGCGTCTCTGGGCATTACCCAGGGGGCAATACGTGATGCACGAATCGTCCTGTTCTCGCTGGCGTTATGTGATGTTCACTTGCTTGTTCTCGTTGAAGTGTAACGTCACATTAATGCTAACTCACGAGTCACAACAACATTGGATAAACGGGAAAAAGCAGACGAATAACGACACAACAGCCTGGCTCCTAAAAGGCACACAGAGAACTCCAACCAGAACAAAGTCGGATGATGACACAGCTTCTGGAAAGTTAAATACTACCGAACCAGAAAATCTAGTTCGGCTGCAGCAAGCTAATGTTATTGCTTCTGCTAACAGCAAATAGCCTGTTGCTATAGCAACGGCTGATGCTACTAATACTGAAGCTAAATGCAATGTAAATAATAATAACCTTGTTCAAGATGAAGAACAACTAGTAAGTAGCCTTTGGAACCTGATTTTTCAGCAATGAATCACCATTAAAGTAGTTTGGTCTATAAAGTTCTTTAAGGTCATGGCTGGTGAAGGGAAGAAGATCTGTTGAGGACACGGCATGTGATGTCCCGAATCATCCAAGATAGATGACCCTAAGATCTGCTGGAGCCTATTGAAAGTAGGTTTACATCTTATTTCTAACGGATAGAGTCACCATTGCCTTATAATATTGAGTGCATGCACAATATTTCCTTGCAGAGTATGATTTAATATTACTGTTTAAGACTTATGTTTTCTTTTGTTTACTTTTTTGTTTTTATCTATATTGTAATGTATGTGTAAACATTGCTGATGTATTTCATTATTCTAAAGTAAAAAACAATGGTGATGAATTCATTTTCAATAAAATATGATATCCTCTTTTTCAATTTATCCCAATCATAGGTTACAACTTTTCTACCTCTATCTCTCTCTCTTTCAGCTGCTGCCTGGCAAAGAAGAGGTGAGAGCTGTGAGATTCTTCAGTCCAGAAACAGACAATTTTCTTAAACCCCGGAACTTACTGTTTCCATTTCTGTGTGTATTAATACTTCTTAGTTATCATGAACATCATGTGTTTGTCCTCTCAAAAAAGTCTTGCTAAATTTATGCTGCCATCAAAGATTGAATTAGTTATAAGATAACATATAATTACTATCCACTTCCATTTTGTTAGAATATATATTAAAGGTTAATCAAACACAACAATATCTCTCTGGATTGATTTCATTGTCAACTCTTACTACTTTTTGTCTGATTCCCTCTCCTTTCCATGTAAGAGACAACAATATGTCTTCTCCAATTGAAGTCAAGTCACCTTGTTCTCATCACCCTCCAGTAGATTCCTCCAGTTCAGGATTGATGACACCAACGCTACTTTATCCAGTTTATATACCCTGTGCGAAACTGGACATTGAGCATGGTGAAGCAGAGATTCTTCATTTGTGTGAAACACTAATAGTAGTTTGTTGAATAAATTAGTTATGTGAAAAACAACATTATCTTTAAGTATATTTTATTAATTCTAGAAATTCAGAATGTTTTACTTAATTATTTGTTGATACTGGCCGCCTGATACACATGCTTACAGGTGACTTAAGTTTAGTTTTTCTGAGGACTTCAAACCCCTAAACTTTCTCTCTCCATGTTAATTTATTATTCCAGTGCTTATTGCATGTCATCTCACCGAGGCTGCAAATTATCCCTAGCTGCCTGATTTTGTGTGTTGCCCGCTGCCTTATTAATTTATTCTCTGAGTTACAGTAGGCAGCACTGTTTTGATTTATCTTGTAATCTGTGGAAAATGTCACATTTCCATGCAGCTGCAGAAGCCCGTGAAAAGTTAAGTGAATTTAAAAGATAAAAGTTCCACAGAGGTGTGGTTTAATAAGCTTTCTATTTGTCCTTCCATTCTGAAAAGGTTAGGCAACTATCACAATGAGTTGAACAAAGTTTACTCAAATGTCTTAATGTGATAGCCTTGTTCACATTCAAAATGTCCCCATCTTCTTTAAATAACATTTGCATATAACAAGCTGTGGATCCTATTGTTTGCTTTAACGTTGTTAAATCATGGAGTATTAGCCCTATTTAATGTTTTGAACTTAATTAGCTTGCAAAGGATGAACTTTTTTCCCACCTGCATGATATAGCCAGAAACTTCCTTTCAGTGTTTCCAAGTTCTTTCTCTATCACCTCCCTCTCATCCACCATCTCACACCTCTTCCTGACCTTGTCAATATGTCACAATCCGGTCTGTCAGGGTACAATCAAAATGACATTTCATGTGGTGAAAAATGGTGTTTGCATGAGAGAAAAGAGGATTGATGCCGGCATTGTTGAAGAAAGTTCTTATTTTTCATCTTGGTCATATGTTTGAGGACACTGTCTGTTTCTCTTCAGGATCCATCAGTCTGCATTAGGCCACTGAAAGAGTTCTCTGACAGGTGTTTTGCCTTCAGAGCAATGACTGTTACATGTCAGAGAGAACCTCAAAAATGAATTTATCACTGTCAGCCGAGTCGCTAGTTACCACTGACCCTGGTATCCAAATTCTCTGTTGTTGATTGGATTCAGGGCTGCACCAGATGCTGACCTAGGCAAAAGCCCGAGAAGTCTGATTTCTGACATGTATGCTAAAAATTGGAGTGTGTTCCCTCACAAGAGCGAACAACAAAACATTACAGAAGATGGAGCCAATACCTGTTAAGTAAGATCATTTGATTTTTCATCCTTTAACGTTTCAAGAATTAAGAATTTTCCAAGCCCTCCATTTCAATTTCATATTGATTTACTTTCAAAGCAGTTATTAGTTTCAATCAATGTTTTGATTTATTTCTTGACAGTTTTACTTAAATCTGTGGCAAATTTTGAAATTCACCTGTTAGTTGTTTTTAAAAATTCTTCACCTCTCAAACTGGAAAGTGTCATTTCATTTAAGTGCTGTGATTTTGAGCATTTTTATTATCTTTATAGCTACAAACAAAGTAAGACTGGATTTTGTCTGTGGCATCTGTTTCCACAGCTGAAATTCAAAAACTGCTGAACATTGCTTCAGCAGTTCAAAAAAATGAAATCATCCACCTGTGCCCTTGACCCCCTTCCCACAATCCTGATAAAATCTAATCTCTTTGCCATCAGTCCCCTTATCACAAAAACAATAAACCACTCCCTCCACTCTAGCCATGTTCCGGCCCCGCTCAAATCAAACCACTTTTCAGAAAACCCACTTTAGACCCAGAAGTCTCTGCCAACTACAGGCCCAAATCCAACCTGCCATTCCTTTCCAAAGTGCTTGAAAAAGAAGTTGCCGCTCAGCTCCAGGACCATCTTCAACAACACAACCTGTACAAAAATTATCAGTCAGGCTCACAGCACAGAAACAACTTTGTTCAGAGTTACAAACGACCTTCTGATGGCAGCCGATGCTGGCTCTCCCTCACTCCTCATCATCTTCGACCTAACTGCAAGACATTCGACCGCCACATCCTCCTCAACAGCCTCCACATCCTATCTCTCTGGAATGACCGAATGCCAGCTTGGGAGGAGCCAAATCGAACACCCATGCTGTCACATGGGGTGTCCCTCAAGGGTCTGTCGTCGGTCTAACCCTATTCATCCTCAACATGCTCCCCATCGGCCGCATCATCATCCATCATGGAATCTCTTTCCATTGCTATGCTAATGACACACAAATCTACCTCAAAACACACCCAACGCTGTCTGCTGCTCTGCCTTCATCTCCGTCCCCACCATCCTCACTCACCTCCTGCCTGGAAGAGATCAAGGCCAGGATGAGTCAAAACTTTCTTAAGTTAAACAGCTCCAAAGCTGAAGCAATTCTTCTCGGCACCCCACATCAGGTCCAGTCATCACTCATAACTACCATCACCTTTTCCGAAAAAGAAATCCCCACCCCACCTGACTGGACCCCCACCTTACCTTTGAAAACCATATCAAACATCTGTGCAAATCATCCTTCTTCTACGTCAAGAACATTGCCAAACTCCGTCCCACACACCCTTTCCAACGCCACAAAGCTCATCCATGCCACTGTCTCCTCCAGTCTGCAGAAACTCCAATACATCCGGAACAGTGCTGCTAGGATCCTGATGAGAGTGCGTTACAAATGATCAAATAACCCCCATCCTTCACGCCCTTCACTGGCTCCCCGTCTCCTCCAGGATCCACTACAAAATCGCTCTCCTCACCCACCAGTGCATCCACAGAAATGCTCCACTCTACCTAAAGGAACTCCTTACCCAGCAAACATCAAGCCGAAACCTCCTCTCACAAAATGGCAACCTCCTCCATCCCCCAGAACCAAGCTCTGGTCCATGGGGGAACGCGCCTTCTGCTCTGTTGCCCCTCGTCTGTGGAAGTCACTTCCAGAAAACTTTTTACTAATTGTAAATTTTAACTGTTTTTATACTTGTTTTACTTTATTTTATGCTCCTGCTTCTAATCTGTAGGATTTTGATATTTGTAACAAATGAAAAGTGCGTTATAACTAAAATGTATTATTATTATTAATATTGAGCACATTTGTCTCAATTGTCATTCATCAATATCAAGATAATAATGAAGGTTGAATCAGAAGCATAACTTGAAGTTGATGATTTGATTGATTTCACTTCTCATCCAAGAGGCTTCCTTAGTTTAAATTGACTCATGGAGAGTCAGATTTTAACCTCCAGAGGTGGCCTCTAGAATAGTACTTAGGCGACTGTTTCCAGAACAACTATTTATGACCCACCTGGTCAACTACGAGGTCAATGTGTGGTCAACTGCACGCTATACATGCTGTAAAAATTATATAATTTTGGCTGCTGTAGCTGACACCCGTGTATTTATATATGTCAGCTATGTACATACATACATACACAAACACACACATACATACATACACACAAACACATACATACATACATACACACACACATACATGCATACACACAAATACATACATACATACACACACGTATACATGCACACACACGCATACATGCACACATACTGGCTCATACACACACGCACACATACACACATACTGGCTCATACACACACACGCATACATACACACATACACTCATACATACACACACATACACTCATACATACACACACACACATACATACACACACACATACATGCATACACACAAACACATACATACATACACACACACGTATACATGCACACACACGCATACATGCACACATACTGGCTCATACACACACACGCATACATACACACATACACTCATACATACACACACACACATACATACATACATACATACATACACACACACGCATACATGCACAGACACCGGCTCATACACACACAAGCATACATACACACACACGCATACATACACATGCATACATACAAGCACACATACATACATGCATATGCACACATACATACAAACGCATGAATACATACAGACATGCACGCACGCAAACATTAACGCATACATGCACACACGCGCATAAATACACACACATACAAGCATACATAAACACACACACACATACAAGCATACATAAACACACACACACATACATACATATACGTACATGCATACATACACACACACATTCATACATACATACATACAATGAACTCATGGCTGGCTCTGCGCTCTTGCTAGCATTAGCCGCTCTGCCAACATTAGCTTCTGGAAACTTTGATTGTTCCTTATTTCGATCTTATAGGTGTCACAAATTTCAAGCTTTGTGTTTCCTTAATTCAAGTTCATAAATGTCCATGTTGCTGAGAGGTTTGTGTCCATGTGTGCTCATGCTTGAGTGTAACATCTCTCACTTTATGTCTGCTAGGAATATTTATCCATTATTCTGTTCATAAGGCAATGCCATTTGAAACACATTATTATGACATACTTTATCTACAAACATTATTACTGCTTTATTAATGAAGAGTGTCACGTGATAGATGTTTGTCTTTAGCCAAACACAAGTATCTTGATTTGGTGTTAATTGAAATGGCATTAAAAATCCAGTTTACTATGTATCAAATGTGATTTTCCCCAACCTTGCTTAAATATACAAAGCACCCGCATTCTCTTGACGCAGGAACAGTGTTTAGTTGTGGTTGATGCACTGTAATGTGCAATCTGAGGCAGGACTGTGTCACAGTGTGAAAGCATAAAGAGAATTTTATTTATTTGGTCCTGCTTGTCGGATCATGATCATGCTGTATTTTCCGTGCAACATGGATGGGATGCCACGGAACCCTTTAACATACATGTCGTTTTCAAATTTATGCCAGCTGTTTATTGTATACAATCTCCTTTTCTTTCCACTCTGTTGCACATAGTTTTCCTTTCCCTCAGTTAATTCTATTCTTATATTATGTTGAGAAAGGCAACCTTATCACCCTTCTTGCACAGGTTTCACACAATGGAACCAAAGACACTTATATCACTGTCACTTCTAATGTCTGGATTCACACAGCTGATTGGCAAGAGGGCAGGAGGCCATATCTGCCCAGAGAGCAGTAATTATACCCAACAAGTATGATGCCTTCGCTGTCACTCCCATTGTCTGTGAGCATCATTGGGTGACCCTTCTAGAGAAAAGCTGATTATGTCATGAACTGTCTGTAATTAGGGTATGTTTTCTTTAAAAAAATAAATAAGAAAATACAAGACAAAAATGTTTGTTCAACCACCATTTGGCACACGGTTCAGTCCACACGGTCCCAAAATGATTGATTAACCGTGATTCATTCAGCAATTGCAAAACTGATCCATGAACCATTATTTGTAGCATCAGTAGTATTTTAATTTTAATTATTTCCAAAATCCGCTAAGGGATATAAAAATAGGTTGTCTATCCGTCCGTTTGTCAGTTAAATAGATTACGGTAATACTAATAGACGGATTTGGATGAATTTTTCCCCAGAGGTAGGTTTTGCGGTTACCTACAGCTGACAACTTTTTGGTAGTTATGTGTGTCGCAGCATTAAGAAATAACAAAATATGCTATTTGACTATTGTTATTGTAGTAGTGGCTTTCTTCCTGATATTCCTTTGCTATTCCTTGCTTCTTTAGGGTGGTGTTTGGAGTTGTTAGATTTTTTGGTAGATTTAGAAGCTGACAATATTATAATATAATTTTATATAATATACAAATTTTGAAATTAATGGAGGAATCTGCAAAAAAAAAATTCCTTAACCTAGGGTACTGTTGTGCCATGTTCCTTTGATGTTTCTTACTGGAGAGGAACAAGAAATGAGGAAACAATGTCTATCTGATGAACAGAAATAATGCAAAAATTGACAATTAGCAATTGGATGGACTTTAAGTAACTGGAATAATGGATGGAATCGGGACTTCAAACAATATGCCTTATCTTTAAAAGTAACAGCTAAACAAAAAACTCACCCCCATGCTAATGGAAAGTTGGGTGATGTTTCTTTCCACAAATGTTTCTGGAGTTTTACCCCAAACAGCAATGCATCATTCTCCTGAACAACTGAAGGAGAAAAGGAATTTTTTTAATGTAAAAAACTAAAAATTAAAGATAAAAGGACTCTATACAACAACTTATGTAGCGCAGTTAAATAATGTGGTGTATGCAAAGTTCAATCCTCTTGCTTTTAGCATTAGTTGGTTGGAGTTTAGCGATGACGCTCTTTAAGAGTTCATTAAGCCTTCCAAGTCTGTTCAGATATCTCTATTTTATTAACATTTTGAGCGTTTTTGCATTTGAAATATAAGCACCATGAAGTAGGACTAGTACTATAGCAGTGGGGCCCATCCAACCAAATTGAGAAGTCAGTGTAAAAACAATATTCCACAGGTGACCTGAGTGAGAAGTTAAACCCTTTCTGCCACCATCTCTGGAAATCAGCGATAATTAACAAATCCTTTCTATCTGCCTCAGTTTGTTTCCTTATGTCCAGTGACGGCACACTGAGGTACACCGTCCTGATTGCCCTAGTGAAATTAATGGTAGCTAAGTGTCTGCTATAGGATGAGTTGGGACATTTTAGAAAATGAGTTGTTGAGGGAAAAGGACGTATAGGTTCTCACTTGGACCTATCAACATAAGTTTGTTACCACAAATGTTCTCAATTGTTTGTAAAGAAACCTTCACAACTAATATATCATGGTTAACTTTCATTGTCGCCAAGTGCTTGCTTAAGGAGGAATTTGTTGGGTCCTGTAGATAATTATATAAAGAGGTTTGTCTAGACCTGCTCTTTCTGGAAAGCACCTTGAGACAACTGTTGTTGTGAATTGGCGCTATATAAATAAAGATTGATTGATTGATTAAATATTAGTATTCACTAATAATAGTTGGGTAAAAATTACCCTTCTATCTTGTCGTTTGATGCATCACCAAAGCCAAACACCAAGCAAGGAAGTGTTAAATGACTTATTGTTAGATTTTTTTCCCCCATATTTTCTAAAAAGGAGAAAAGATAAGAACTTCAAACTTCTGCTTTGATTATAGGAACAGTTCACCCAGAAATCAATAGTCTGCAAAGTAATGAAATTACAGCACTTGGATGAAGAAATAGCCTAACATTCTTCTTTATTGATTTTATGAATCCAGAGAGCTAATCTGATTAATTCAATGATCAGACCATTTTTCACCTGCGTAACCATTTGCTCTTCAACTGTCTTTTTCCTGCAGGTCGAGTGGGAGCTTGGCTACCTCAAAATCAACAGAGGCTACTTACCACAGACGGGGACGAAGTCAAAAACATGAGTGAGTTCCAATTCATGTCTAAACAAGATAATGCTATTTGTCTGTATGGCTTTATATTAGCTTTTTGTAAGATCAGACTTTCATGAGAACTTCTGGCTGAATCCTTGCTTATGTGCAACAAGTGCACCATTATTTACCTCTTAGACTGCCCATTGAAAATACACAAACCAATCCATTTTTTCCAGCTCCAGAATACAGATCAGAGCCTGATCTTGGCGTCAGGGTATATCTACAGAGAGATTTCAGCCCATTTTGATGGCAAATTCTAAGCTTGTCCCTTTGCTCCCAACAGTAATAGTTCCCCACAACGCTAAGATCCATCTGGACTTGGAAAACCGCCATTTTCAGGCCTTAGTTTCATTATTCTTCTGTGTTTTGATTATTAGACAAAACAATACAATCGAGGTACAATCAAATTAATATGACCTTCAATTTTCAAAAATGAATGAATTTTGTGTTTGTCAATTTAGACTTGGAATTAGCACGAAAGTGTCCGTGTCCTTTAAGACTTTAACCAGATAACACATTTTCCGATGTAATTTAGCCTCTGATGTACTGACCCAAGGTTTACTGCTGCATCCTCTCTAAAGACTTTTATTGTTCAGACAGCAGTAGTTCTGTCCCTGTTCTGTGTTGACCAAAGTGAGACCAGGTGGGAGAACATGTGGATTATGCATGACAGTGTAGGGAGATTTGGTCACTGGCTAATGATGGAAATGGTAAAGGTTGTTCAATGGCTTTTTAATAAACTCATAAAATGTTTGTTATAACAATGGCATATCATTTTCAAATTCATTCATTTAGTATTGACCTTAAAATAAGACTTATTCAGCACACAAGACAGTTGACCTTGGAGTTAGATGTGACAAATTTGTATTTCAAATGAATGCTTTTGTTTTCTGAGCTTTTGCTCTTACCGTTTCTATGGAATAACGACAACAAGATATTCCTTCTCCCCCAACAGACCTATAATCACTGCCCCTTTCTTGTTGCTCAGGGAATGTTCTGCTATTGTCTTTTTCATGTTTAATTTCTTTCCCGCTCTTGAATGCTTGCTATTTCCCCTGGTTACAGTGGTTAACAGGGTGTGAGTGAGGGCCAGACTAAACTCTGTCCAGGCACTGTACATTTTAAGACATGAGGAGACAGTACACATTGGAATACGTAAAACTGAATTTGGCTCATTATGGCAGTGTATGAGGGGTAGGGTTCTACTGCATTTCTTCAAAATTAATGCTACTTCTAGGAATCAGAAATCTTTCTAGTCCGTTATTAATTTCTTTTGGTAGAAGTCTAATTAAACACTGTAAACTTATTTTATTTCACTTAGTATACCTCAAGAGGCTGAGTTAAAACTAAGGATGGTTTTCAAACCATGATTTTCCCTTTTTCTTTACACCTGTCACCATTTTCCCTGCAAAATAGTCCTGCAACTTTGATGGAAACAACAATTATCAATGAAAGTAGGAAAATTACTTTCAAAAATTTAGCATAGTTCAGAGCAAAGTAGCATAATTTTAGCCACCGCAAGGCGGATGTTCTTTTCTTTCAGAATTATGCTATAGTTTTTTTTTTCAGTGCTCCACAGAACAGCTACCGCAAACGTCTGTGATTTGTTTAGGTGTTTTTGCCTTACAGGACCCCAGTGTCTTATGCTTTAGGGTCTGCAGTGCTGACCTGCAGTTCGGACTTAGAAGCCTATGTTTTCCTATAGTCTTTAAGGTGGCACAGTGTTTCAACATTAGGGATGCTATCTGCTATTTGTCTTTGATTTGTTTCATTCTAACAACTGATAAATGATTTTTTCTTTTACATAATGAACAATTAAAGCTGAGTCATTTTTCCTCCAATTGTTTTTAGAAGAACCAACATATCAACAAATGATAGTCAATATATAGTTATAGATGATATAATTACATCTTAATTAATATAATTGTATAATTGCTACGGACTGTTTTTTAATCTACATATACAGTAGACAGAGCACATTTCCCTCTCAGCTTATTGGAAATGCTTCTTTTTTAACTGATAAGCCTTAGATAAATATATAAAAGGGGTGTTCTTTTTTCTATTTTCTGTCGTAAGTGTCAGGAAAAACCAAGAGAGGAGATATTAGAGAGATTGGAAAAGGAATATGCAATAAGGGATTCATTTTAGAGGAACAAATTGTGGTATTTTACCAATACTGATCCAGATCCAAAATGGAGCCAGTTCTCAGATGGCATACATTTGTGTTATTTTAAAAGTTGTAGGCTTTTTGCATGTTGAAACAGTTCACTTCGGTGCTTAAACAGTGGTTTTACAAATCGTAAACAAGAGCTCCTTATGTTCTGGTTATTATTATTTCTGTGTCAAATGGCCTTATTTAATCCATGAAATGCGAAAGTTAATATAATATATCTGGTATTTCCCCTCAGGCTTAGACTCATTTTGGAAGAGTTTGCACCCTTGTTTGCATCCCCCATGTTTCCTCACAACCCTTCTAAGCCTACCTTTTATAGGATTGATTTCTGTCCTGAGCACCAAAAGGAGTAACCTATCGAGCCTTTGCTGGAGGATGTTATAAATGGAAATTTAAATTATTTTCCATTAGCTTTGTTAACAGGGTCTTGTGATATGTGTTCCCAAAACACACAAGCTAAAGAAGAGAAATAAATTTAAGAGGAAATTCTCTTTACACAAAGAAGTATAATTGGGTGAACTTAACATAGAGTAATACTACACATCGCTGATTATTTTTATACTAATGATTTGATCACGGATTATTAAATACTGAAAATAGTCATTGCTTAAATGAAGTTGCATGTAAATTTTCTCCTGAATATATATTGGTCCTGATGGTGTGTAACATTTTTGTTGATATTATTTAAGAAATGTGTGAAAAGATAATTCAATATCATTTACTGTTGATGTATTCTCCGAATGTTAAATATTAATTAAGGAACACACATCACTTGTTCAGTTGCAAAGAGAGATAAAGGAATCTCTAAATTTTACATTTACAAGATCCTGCAACGAAGGCATTGTAAGTTACTCTTTCTGGGCATCGCAGGTTCATGCAGCACAGATGTTAAGGAAAATCGGAACTTGGACAACCTCTTCTCCAAAGAGGGGGTTGCAGCCGTTTCTACTCAACTCCCCAATGGGAGTGCTGGGGGTGGGAGGAAACGTCCCTTAGAGGAGGGTAATAACGGGCATGCACATTCCAAGTACAGGCCAAAGAAGCGTAAGAAAATCCCTGGGCCCATTCTCCCCAAGAATGCCCTGATGCAGCTGAATGAGATCAAGCCAGGGCTTCAGTACAAACTGCTGTCTCAGACCGGGCCAGTCCATGCACCCATCTTTGTGATGACTGTGGAGGTCAACGGGCAATTCTTTGAGGGTTCAGGTCCTACAAAGAAGAAAGCCAAAATGAATGCAGCAGAGAAGGCCCTGCGCTCCTTTGTCCAGTTTCCAAATGCATCTGAAGCCCATATGGCCATGGGCAGGACTCTGTCTGTTCACACAGACTTCACCTCGGACCAGGCTGACTTTCAGGACATGCTTTTTAATGCCTTTGAGACATCCACACCTGTAGATGACCCATTTTACCTCACATCAAACACCAATGTTTCCTTCAACTCTTTGGGTATAGAATACCCAATACTACCCTCTCCTGTTCCAAACCTGGTCCAGCCCCCCTTACCTCCAGCCCCCTCCACCTTCATCTCTCCTACAAACAGCAAGAATCCAGTCATGATCCTCAATGAGCTGCGACCGGGTCTAAAGTATGACTTTGTGTCAGAGAGTGGGGAAAGCCATGCCAAGAACTTTGTCATGTCAGTGATGGTAGATGCTCAGAAATTCCAAGGGTCTGGGCGAAACAAGAAGCTGGCCAAGGCCCGGGCAGCTCAGGCTGCTCTGTCTGCTCTGTTTAACATGCAGCTGGATCAGGCTCCATCAAGCCAACCTATACCCAGAGAAGGACTGCAGCTCCACTTGCCACAGGTAAGCATGGCCGAAGGTAATTGACCACTAAAATTACCCATTATTTCATTACTTTGCTTTGATGTCAAATTACATAAAGTTTAAAAAGTACGTAAGAGTTGAGTAATGTGGAACTGCATATCTGAACCAAGTACAAACAATACTACTATTTCCATTCAGCCTGCAAAGCCAGCAAAAGTTGGTTTAAAACAACTTTCCAATGATATTGAAAGCTGTGTTAAAAATAATCTTTATTTTCTTCTCTACCCAGATCTGAAAAAACATTTAATCTTTTTTTTTGCCTTCAATAAGCAAGTTAAAGTGGAACTCATGCCCTGAACTTATACCCATTGTAACCAACATTTGAGACTACTGTATTTGTAACAGCCGACCATTCACGTCTTGTGGATCCAGATCCACACCAAATTACGCTCATAGACGCCAACCAGTGAAATATGCCTGATATTTTTCATCAAGATGTCGAGAATTGAAAGAGAAATATTAAGAAAATAATAAGATAATTTTTTTTCCATGGATCCACACATTAATTTAACAGTGTCTGTTCTGGCCCAAGACTCATTCTTCAATCAAGTTTCATGGAGAACTGCTCAGTAGTTTTTGCATAATCCCACTAAAACGATTGATATCATAACTCTTGTAACGATTAGAACAAACTAGAATAACACTCAGAGGAAGGCGTTCTCTACAAGCAAAACTGTTAATGAAGTCCAACCTATGTATAAATTGTGAAAATTTCATATTTTCATGCTACCACGTCTCTTTTTTGATTGAAAAGAGAACATTTTTGGATTCACTTCCCGGTTTGGATCCGCACCAAAATTCAAATAATGTTACACAAAACTGCTCACAGCCCAACTATCAAACTAACAATCGGACTCGGGGGGAAAACCTATCTTCTTTAGCGCAGCTAATAATAAGACCTTAGAGAAGTAAATGATGAATGGCAAACCCAGCTTTGTTCCCTTTCCTTTTTAATTGTTTAGCGGTGCTCGCAATTATTCTGTCTGAAATGTAAAACCCATTATGTAAATGACAGACACATACAAATAAGCTATTTATAGATATTTCCTGTTTCCCTGAGGCATAATATAAATAGGCAATAGGATCTGATGAATGTTAAGTCATATTTTCCCAAAAGTGGTTTCAGTATCGGGCCTTTCAGACGCAGTGTGTCTATCCAATACTCTTATGTGAGCAGGTGTGTTACAACTTTAACTTTTCACAGAACAAATGAAAAAAGGCAACTGTTCCAATTTACCAATAATAGTCATTTTAATAATAATATCAGTCATCATCATAGAGATTTATAAAAGAAAACAAAAAATATTACAAGAATAAATGTTTAATAATAAGAGAAAGAACCAATGAAATAATAACACTAAAGTTTTATGTTTACAAAAAAAAATCATAAAATCTGAACTTTATTCTTTTCATATTTTAACTTGTGTTTGTATATAGATTATCTATATGTGAATTGTCATGTTTTACTATTGGCTCTAATACTCTTTGATATTTCGTAGATTAGTGTAACACTTAACATGAAGAAGCAACATGGGATTTTGTGGTTCTGTTGTTACCACTCTCAAATTATTGTCTTTTGAACAGCAGGAGCCAAGCTCTGCTTAAAGTTACACATAGTCCTCTAATAACTCTTAAATCTGACCATATGTGTGGACAGAAGAGTGGTTGTTATCCAGCCTGCCAAAACCATAAAACAGTCAGTCTGTGACCTTGTATCCTACTGTAGTTTCTAAAGTGCTAGTTTATTACCCTGTGGACAATAATAAAGTATACAAAATAATTCATATACCAATTGTACCTATAATCTGTTTCCATGTTAAAAGAAGGATCAATATTTGTCAGTATTGACATTATTTTACCACAGAAGTCAAAGCAGTGGACATTAGCTTGCTCCCAACTAAAGAAAAAATTCAAATTTTTAGTGGTGAACTGATTTCATGGTGAAAATGTTTGTGAATGCTATATCTCATGTAAAATGGCATTTCAGTTTTATAACATCACCCTCTTTTTATAGATGTATAGACAGTTTTGGACCAGGGGAGTCTGTTCTAGGATACTCCTTAATATTTTATCTGTACTGCAAGAAAATGAAACTAGAATGATCCTAGTTTTCAGAACCAGGTTTTTGTGGTACTTTAAGAGTAGGTGTATTTGTCTTGTGGGTTTTTTGTTTTTTGTTTGTTTTGTTTTTTTATTAAAAAACATACAAACACAAAACCTTTGTGAAATATTAAACTCTAAAAAATAGCCTATAACTAAAGGAAAATCAATCCAAATGTAGAAATGTCTATTTTCTGTTGATTTTGCTATACCACCATCCAGCTCCCGTCATTTCAGCTGACCTATTGGAAGCACAAATGCAAAGCGATAAAAAGTCTGCTGTTGGCATTTAGTAGTCAGAACTGCACGCCATTTATGTTCCAAAAGCCGTCACTACAGTCACTCTCTGTGTTTGGAGCAGAAGTCCAAAGTTTTCTCCTTTTTTTTTATTGAGCTGGCTATGGAACAATTGTGGGGTCGTTTGAATTAGGTCATATATTTTCTCTGTTAGGGTTTTTTTTTCATACCCTTCCCATTTACTGATTACCTACCTCCTGCGTGATTCTCTGGTCCTTCCTGATTGTTTACAAACGTGTCTGAATCTATCCGTCCCAGTGCCTTTTCTCTGTCTTGCAATGGCCATTGTCTCACTACCCCTTCTATATACAGTGAAACTACTGTGAAAAATTATTGGAATCCCTCCTTTATTCTACTATTTCTATATCGTGTAAACTTTGTCCAATCTTAAAGAATTTGACATAAAACATCCTTCATTCATTATGTACCGCTTATCCCGTTCGGGGTCACAGGGGGGCTTGAGCTTATCCCAGCTGACAATGAGCGAGAGGCTTGGTAAACCCGGGAAAATTCACCAGTTCAACGCATGAGTGACACTTACAGACATAGACCCACTTACACTCACTCCTATGGGCAATTTTAATGTCACCAATATCACATGTTTTTGGACTATTGGAGGAAGCCGGAGTTCCCGGAGAAAACCCTCGCAGACACAGGGAGAACATGCAAACTCCGCACAGAAAGGCTGGCAGATGTGGATTCGAACCCAGTACCGTCTTGCTGTGAGGCGCCACCGTGCCGCCATGACATGAAACAAAAGCAACCTAATCGATAAAAGAATTTATGTTTTAATATGTCTAAAAGGTTATTCAACACTCACTTAAATCACCAGTGCGAAAAATTTACCCATCCCCTGATCTGAATTCTTAAATTATTCTGATCATTCGATAACTGGAGATCATTCTCCGACATCTCCAAACTCTTGTTGCGTGACCTGCTGTGATGAGACCAGGATAAGCACTTACAGAAAATGAATGAATGATTAATTCAATTCAAAACATACTAGCTTATAAGCTTTCAGTCACATGTCATACTGGTGTCGGTACTGTAACATTTAATGATACCCCATACATGTCTTATGAAAGACCAAAGATCCCCAATCATGGTTTGAAGATGGAGATGGCTTCAGCAGGAACAAGTTCAATATACTGGGAACCTATTTACAAATAAACAAATCCCTGGCTGTAATCGCAGCACACCGATAAAGGTTCTATCTTAATTACCATCCCCTTCTGAGTGATATTCATTAACACCACTGTTCATTTGAGTAGCATGTCTTTACTTCCCAAGCTGAAGCAGAGGATTTGACTTGTTTAAGCTGCTAAGAACTCTGCCTGTCATTCACACCAGTGCAGCATTCCTAATTGAAATAGTCAAAAATAGTTCCAGTGTAGATAAGAAGAACTTTCACTTTCTTTTCATAGCTTTGATGTCTTCTTCTGTTTGTTTTATTCATATTAGGAGGATTTTTGCTGAAAAGAGGAAATGTTCATTCTTCACCAGTGTGAAGAATGAACATTAAAGTGTCTACGCATTTTCTGGTTTTGGGGGTCTACTTCTGCTTTAGGTTTACTTTATGTTCTCATCTCATTTGTAATCTTTCCTATTCTTGGAATCTTGTTTCCTTCATTTTTCAATTTCAGCTTCAAGCTTAATTGATTGTTTTCTCAGATATAAACAGTTAAAAGAGACCATAAATCCTATTTCAAGCTTTCAAAGTTTTTCTTGACTGAACAACTCTTAAAAACATTCTTCATGGAGTGTGTGGATATTATGGTTACTAGTTCAGTGACGAAATCAGTTGAATTAGACGGTGTGCTCACAAACATCTACTGCTTACTTTGGTAGGCAAGAGACGGCAAACTCACTTTTTACATCACTGTGAACCAAATGGAAATCAAACTGCATGTAGTCCACTATGTCTGAAGGGCTCCTTGCTGTTTCAGACAGCATTTGAGTTTGTAGTCCTTCAACATTTATCAGGAAATGCTGAAACCATGTGCTCATATATGGCCTAGAACACCTCTGACTGGAGTCTGAATTCCAGTCCCAGCCCCATTTTTCAATTCAAATTTTTCTGCTCAAGTGGGATGTGGTTATCGTGTTGAATTGCACTCATAATTAAAGTGACCTGTATCAAGCTCTGATGTGAATACATGAGCATTTAGGCATTGATATAAACAAATTTCACATTTGTTAGACAACTCAAGGTATTCTTACCAAAATGGATATTTTAGCAGTGTTGTTTGTTTTGCGTGTTATTTGTGTCTGGGCGTCAAGCACTTCATCAGCTGTCGCTCTAACCCAGATCCATTATCTCCTAGATAATATTCATAGCATACTTTATCATGGTCATGTGACATGAATGAACGATCGGATTAGAATGTAAAAAATTCAAAATTTAAAGAACGTGGGGGGGAAAGTTTGGTTCTCTCACTTTATCCTTAAGTGATAATGAGATATTTTATTTCAATGCCTCAGCCGTAGTGCTTACCAAAAGGCTGACTTAGCCTTAAATGCCATACGTTCTCCCATTAGACACCATGTATATGGTTTTACTGTAAAATGAAAGTAATATCTTTTCGTTAGAAAGAGTATAATTACATGTGATACCATCAGACAAACTTAAACTTCGTTGATTTCATGCATTCTAGTCTGACATCCTGCTGTTTTCCATCAGTAGGTAGCACCATCTTGTTTACTTGCCTCGTGTTCTTGTGAGATTTCATGAGCTCATTGGCAGGATGTCTGACTTGGGATGAAATGTTCGTGTTTTTTTTATTTTTGACCTGCAGAATTAAGCTGGAGAAAGCCAAGGACTGTCTGGGGCAGTTTTCAGTTGTTAGAAAGCTGATGAATTCTGTACTAAAATTGATACCAACACCATCAAAGAATTGACCTAGCTAGAATAAAAGCTTAAACAATTTTTTACCTCGTTTGGTAACCTCAGAATGCTCAATTTTCACCTCTGATTTTAAAAAGCTTCACACCCAAACCTGAATACTCAGATTTTCCAGAAAAACACCCTCATCCTTCTACCAAGGTAATTTGAAATCTGTCTGGTTGTTTTTGAGTAATCCTGAAACAAATAAACAAACTAAGAGACACGGGTAAAAACATAGCCACTTTGGCAAGAGTACAGAATAACTGAATGAGAATAAGCTTCAAGGAATTATGATAAATAATTGAAAAAATAATGAAGGAAAATGACCTAGTTCTAAATGGAAATTAAATAAATATACTGGATTTGGTCGAGCCATTTCTGAACTCATGTTGTAGGGTGCATTCTGCCCCCTCAGAATGCTTACGGTGTATTCTGCTAGATTTAGTCAGATGACATGAGGCCCTCCTTTTCTTTGTGGTTTCTTATATTCCTTTATATCTCTTTGCGGTTTTGACTTCATCTGCAATAATCTTCTTCATGCTCATGAATTTGTTTTTGCGGCCATCTCAGGTCCTGGCGGAGGCCGTCTCTCATCTGGTCATCGACAAGTTCAGTGAACTGACGGACAACTTCACGTCTCCACATGCTCGGCGGAAGGTGTTGGCCGGTGTCGTCATGACGACTGGTATTTGTTTGTTTTAAGTAAAGAGGCTCTTTCGGAAAACCCTCCATCTATGATGGAGGCTGTAACATCAAAGAACGAGGGGCCCAGATACTGGGACACATCTCAACATTTACAAATTCAGGTTATTCCTGAGGTGTTTACTAAACCTTCGATGCCCAAAACCAACTTACCCTGCATGTATAAGCTAAGAATTTATGGTTAATTATCTTAAAACCATCTGCAGTTTGAGGACGTGTTCTTGTGATTAGATATCTCCTTAACATAATACACAGGATTTGTATATCAGAATAAAAAGAATGATCTCGATATTTGGCAAATATGGCTTAATTTAATCAAAAAGGAACGGGTAGAGATAATAAAAACCAAAACCCGAGAAGTACAATACCCATTTTCAAATTTCTTTTTTTCAAATCTGAACTTAAGAAAAAGAACACCTTTAACTTATGTACACTAGTTGTTTTGATGACTGATGTGGGTTTACTGATGTCTTAGGTTGATAGGAGATTATTTGAATAAGTATTTAATATGTAGAAAAATCTCCCATGAAAGCACACGTGATGAAGCAGATAATAAACACAGTCCCTGTGTTGGAGGTCACTGTGGAGATGTCTTCCTGCCTCTCCTGTGAGCAATGGTGCAAAACAGCAAAGGCTACAGATTACTATCTCCAAACAAAAACAAATAAAAGACTTAGGTGATGTGGGATCATGGGAGTTGTAATCTTCATTGTTAAACAACCACAGTTGCTGCTGACTATCCCACACAAATGGAATTTTTAACATTTAGTAAAAAAAGTTCTGGTGACTAGTGGCAAAATGAAATAGGCTGTTGCTTTGAATAAGGTTAGTCATCAGAAGATTACATTTTCCCCCAAGATCCCCTCATAACATTGTACAATAAGTGAAGCAGTAGATGACATATCCTCCACCCCTTCAGTGGTGGAAGATATGTCATGTACTGGTAGTAGTGATAGTAGCAGTAGTAGTAGTAATAGCAGTATCATTAATTGTAGCAGTGGTAATAGTAACAACAGCATTAGTAGTAGTAGTAATAGCAATAGCATTAGTAGTAGTAGTAATAGCAGTAGCATTAGTAGTAGTAGTAATAGCAGTAGTAGTAATAATAGCCGTAGCAACATTAGTAGTAGTAGCAGTTACATTAGTAGTAATAACAGTAGTATTAGTAGTAGTAGTAATAGCAGTAGTAGTAGTAGTAATAGCAGTACTAGTAGTAATAGCGGTAGCATTAGTAGTAATAGCAGTAGTAATAGTAATAGCAGTAGTATTAGTAGTAATAGCAGTGGCATTAGTAGTAGTAGTAATAGCAGTAGTAGTAGTAGTAGTAATAGCAGTAGTAGTAGTAATAGCGGTAGCATTAGTAGTAATAGCAGTAGTAATAGTAATAGCAGTAGTATTAGTAGTAATAGCAGTAGTATTAGTAGTAGTAGTAATAGCAGTAGTATTAGTAGTAGTAGTAATAGCAATAGTAGTAGTAGTAATAGCAGTAGTAGTAGTAATTGCGGTAGCATTAGTAGTAATAGCAGTAGTAATAGTAATAGCAGTAGTATTAGTAATTGCGGTAGCATTAGTAGTAATAGCAGTAGTATTAGTAATAGCAGTAGTATTAGTATTAGTAGTAATAGCAGTAGTAGTAGTAGTAATAGCAGTAGTAGTAGTAATTGCGGTAGCATTAGTAGTAATAGCAGTAGTAATAGTAATAGCAGTAGCATTAGTAGTAATAGCAGTAGTAATAGTAATAGCAGTAGTATTAGTAGTAGTAGTAATAGCAGTAGTAGTAGTAGTAATAGCAGTAGTAGTAGTAATTGCGGTAGCATTAGTAGTAATAGCAGTAGTAGTAGTAATAGCAGTAGTATTAGTAGTAGTAGTAATAGCAGTAGTAGTAGTAGTAATAGCAGTAGTAGTAGTAATTGCGGTAGCATTAGTAGTAATAGCAGTAGTATTAGTAATAGCAATAGTAGTAATAGCAGTAGCATTAGTAGTAAAAGCAGCAGCAGTAGTAGTAATAGCAGTAGCATTAGTAGTAATAACAGTAGTAGTAGCAGTACTAGTAATAGCAGTAGTATTACGAGTAAAAGCAGTAGCAGTAGTAGTAGTATTAAAAGCAGTAGCATTAGTAGTAGCAGTTGTAGTAGTAGTAATAGCAGTAGCAGTAGTAGTAATAGCAGTAGCATTAGAAGTAGCAGTTGTAGTTGTAGTAATAGCAGCAGTACAATTAGTAAATTATTGCCTAGAGACGGATTTGAACCAGGAACCGTCTTGCTGTTAGGTAACTTTGCTAATTACTTAGCCACGTGCTGTCCAAATGCTACATAAAACATAATATATCGTCAAATTAAATTTCAAAAACTGATAATCGATTACAGTATCAAAGTATATTGAATTGTAGCTTGTATTGTGTAATTTTGTAGATGTTTCCAGATTCCAGCCAATGGTTGGGTCAAACAACATGTAACCACACTTACCAGTGATGTCATGGAGTCCCGAAGCCCACCTTAATTTGAAAAGATTAATTATTATCCATTCATCTTCTTCCACTTATTCAGGATCAGATAGTTGTGGTTGCATGCTAAACGAGGTATTCCAGAAATCCCTCTCCCCACAAACACTGTACAGCTCTTCCTGGGGAATGCCAGCCTAGATTAGACATTTAATCCAGTGAGTTCTGGGTCTACTCTGGGGTCTCCTCCCAGTTGAACATTCCTGGGGCCCATCTCAACTAGCACTTTTCGATTTAAAAGGTTTGAATGTAGATCCTCTCAACATCAGGGGAGTTGATGTGGTGGGCTAACTTGACACTACTTGCCCCTGACTGTCTCAAAAAAAGCCACAGGAAAATGGCAACATAATAGAGCTTTGATGCAGACAAAATTTTGGAATCATCTCCACTTTTGTGAAAGATGCCCTCTAGCAAATACGTATTTTCTGATTCAACTAACTGAAGCGTTAAACCTATTTGAATAGTTATACAGCAGTTTATGTTTGATTACATGAAATCACATAATTTGCACTTTCTGTCATACAGGTACTGATGTGAAAGAGGCCCAGGTCATCTGTGTGTCCACAGGGACAAAGTGCATCAATGGTGAATACATGAGTGACAGAGGTTTGGCCCTCAATGACTGCCATGCTGAGATAGTGGCTCGTCGCTCACTCATCAGGTACCTGTACTCACAGCTGGAACATTTCCTCAGGTTAGTCACTCCCGTTAATGTGCATCTTCACTCCTGCTGAAAATGTACATGTCTAGCTAGCTTTAAGTCTTCAAAAAAGTCTATGATATGTAGGACTTTTATGTATTTTCACCAATATGAAAAGGGATCAGATCATTTAAGCTTTTTTTTGGTTTGTGTCCTGTAACTTATTACTTTGTAGTAATAAGCATCATAGTCGATGCTTATTGATTGTTTGATAATTGATGTTTGTTTTTTTTAGACTACTCACCCAGAACTAGACCAGACAAGTTAAACACTTTGAAGATTTAAATATCATTAAATTAATTCAGATCATGCAACAAGGTTTTTTCTTTCTCCAACCTGCAGCATTGAGTCCAAAACTCTGTCTGTCTATTTTCACATTTTAACGGTTACTCTCCAGCCGGTGCGACACACTGCATGCTATTTTTTATGGTGTTATATCAACTCTGTGTCTCCAGTAGTCACGAAGAGGAACATCATCAATCCATATTCACCAAATGTGGCAACCGACAAGGGTTCAGCCTGAAGGAAAACGTCCAGTTCCACCTGTACATCAGCACCTCCCCCTGTGGAGACGCTCGCATCTTCTCTCCTCACGAAGCTGCAGTGGAGGGTGAGTAGACAAAGGATAAATGTTGTTCAGAATGGCCTGAAGATAAGGTATGCTATACAACTTTCAGATAGAGTGTATCAGACTCTACAATCAGTCATTATCTTTTCACCCCAATGCAAATTCTGTTGAAGTTAGTTAGATAGTTTTAGAGCTTCACAGCAAAACAGTGTCACAGCATTTGCTTTTAAAAAGTAGACCTATGCAGTCGTCTCCAGCAGTAACGTTAAGTCAAGTAGCTGAACCATCTCCTTAGGGGAAAATTCTGCATTAGTAGAACAATGTGTCTCTGATTTGATGTGAAGCTCCCAAAATGGTTTGTGGACAAAGAAACGTAACATCTCATCATTATGTGGTTGGGTAGACAGTGACTGGATTTAAATTTCTGAGCGAACTGTTCCTTTAAACATTTAGGTTTTAAAATCACAATACACAGTGAACTATAAGGCAATCAAGGAATCTATATGATTTTCTGCTTTCCTCTTCTCTCAGATATGGGAGACAGACATCCCAACAGGAAAGCCCGCGGGCAGCTTCGCACTAAAATTGAATCTGGTGAAGGAACCATCCCAGTCCGTTCCAGTAACACCATCCAGACGTGGGACGGGGTTCTTCAGGGTGAGAGGTTACTCACCATGTCCTGCAGTGACAAGATTGCCAGGTTGATTTTTTTTCTGCCTACATTTGTAAAATGTGTTATAACTGTGACATTAAGCAGGCCAGCATGTCACCAGTGAGGGATACCCACTAACCCTGTGGAGTTTAGGTCCACTGTGTTTTAGCAACTGCCAGAATAGAAAAAACTCACGTTGACAAGCCCGTAGTGTAAAGCTTTAAGCTACCTGTGTCAACAGCTGTATTTATTAATGGAACAATGACAAATACGATGATAAACTTTATTAATGTAGAACTTCTCTGACTAAAGTGTTTTACAAGGAGGAAATAAGAGAAGACATGAAACACAGCAAATACAAACTAATAAAAAAAACATCATGATTAAAACATGTAGGGAGGTAATGTTTAATGCCATGGAGTAGAATGATAAGTAAAATCATTCAATATTTGAGCTTATATAAACATCCTCCTACCATCTAGTAGTTTCCCTCAGGATATCTCTCACGCAGCGACTGGCAGTCTTATCTGGTAAAGCAAATGATTAGAGGTCTTGATCCATAACAATCTCAACCTATTCTCGATCCTCAGATGGGGCAGAAGTCTGGCTCACTGGCTCGGAGCCAGGCGTGGTTCAAAATAGATATGCAAATCAACATGTACCACTTGTGGATGTGCTACTTAAACTAACATCATCTAATCTGAGACTTTAATTTGATTGGTCATCCCGTTTCCCCATTAAGAAATGTTAAGATGAATCTGATGAGAAATCCGTTAAATCAGACTTATTTGACAGAAATATTGTTTTTCTGGATTGATGGGATTGAATGAGAAAAAATAATATTTCATGCATTTTCTGTTAGCATTAATCCTGATCAGGGTAACGAGGTGGCTGAAATCAGATCAATCATAAATTGACAGTGAAAAGAGTTAAATGGAAACATTTGACATTGAAAATAACATCAACACTCAAAATCAAAACAACGAGGGAATCTTTGTCACGGAAAAACGAGCACACAGCACACCGTCTGAACAAACTAACCAACACATTATATATAATGTAGATGCTGTGCAAATTGAGGCATGCAGAGCTCTGTACACCCTCTTGAGGTGTTAAAAGGTATTTTTGAGCAAAGCAGCAGGGTTTCTGATGCTTATGTGCATCCCTAAAGAGGGGGAATTATCTCAGCATCATCTGCAGTCTGTCCGCAGCAGATGTCAGGTGTCATTAGGCCACTGGAACTTTGATTAGGCTCCTCAATGAATCGCCAGGAGGCCCCTCAAGACTTCCCCTGAGCTGGAATCATAATTATATTTTCAGGATAATTACGTCAAACTACTATGTTGATTTTTGTAGGTTTGTATATCTGCTGTTGTAGCGCCCCATGATTTCTGTTGTTCACTTTACAGGCCAAGAGGAACCTAATCAATAAAGTTTTTTAGACATCTTCAATGTTTTTTTTTTGATAACTCGATGATTGATTTGTCCTCTTTAAGGTGGAATGTGGTTGGATTCCAGGGCTCTCTAATGAGCTACTTCACCGAGCCCATCTACTTCTCTAGCATCATTCTGGGGAGCCTGTACCATGCTGACCACCTCTCCAGAGCCATGTACCAGAGGATTACTGAGATTGAGGACCTACCGCAGTCCTTCTGCTTAAACAGACCTCTGCTCAGCGGTGAGAGGCAGATTGCACTTTTACAGATGGCCAACTTCAACTGATCTGTCGCTGGTTTTCAACTGACAGGGGTGGAGGGTTGTATTTTGGGCATAGATTGTGGAGTGGTTCTGTGGGAAGGTGTGAAATGTTTTTATTATTACCAAACAACAATTAAAACAAGGGTTGGATTATTCTTAAAAACAATTATCTGCAGTTTGATAGTTAGTCAAACGCAAAGACAGACCAGTTTGTAAATATTTACAATTTATTTTCACTCCCATTGAGCCTTGAGTTAAGACTCAGGTCAGACTCTTTTCAGATCATAGTAAATTAGAAATTGTAATCTTAAGCTTTAATAGCTAATGAGCAAATAGCATGGTTTGACATTATTTTAATTAGGCTTACAAAGAGAACTCCTGATCTGTTTCTAAACATTTATGTACACATCAAAATCAAAATTTGATTAGGTAGTAGTGGGTTTTTTTTTTTTTTTTAATAGCCCTTACAAATCCAAAAACGTGACAAGGAACCTTAACAGATCAGACAAGACTACCTACAAGAACTAAATGTGCAGATGATTAAACAGGGACTGTTTTTCACAGTAGGAGAAGTAGAATTGAAACTAAAAAAAATGAGGCAGATTCAAACTTAACCAAAACCATGAAAATTGCTTCACCTTTTAAAGGGTAAACAGGATCGGATCAAATCGAGGCTTTCTTCCTTTTTTGTGTGTATGGTAAAATTAAAAAGCATGCACTAACTCAATTCTAATGAGATTTGTATCTTAAATGTCAGTTGGTGCAATATAGCAGCAACAACAAAAAAAAAATCCTGGGGAATGGCTAATCTGGAATTCAAACTGGCTCTATGCTACAAGCTTTCTACCTCCACAAGATGAAAGCCAGTTCAATGAATCCTGTTCGCCATCTTCTCATATTCTGCAGGAATAAGTAATGCAGAGGCTCGTCAGCCAGGAAAAGCACCCAACTTCAGCATAAATTGGACAGTGGGAGACCAGGCCCTTGAGGTCATCAATGCCACCACAGGGAAAGATGATCTGGGTCGACCCTCCAGGCTATGTAAACACGCCCTCTACAGCCAATGGGTGCATCTGCATTGCAAGGTAACACGCAGTGAGAAAATTATTATCATGGCTGGGGGGTTAGTTAGTTAATTTCATAATATTAATTAATTTTAGAATATGTCAACTTGTGTTCTGTGTTTCATTGTTCTTATTAGTTTCAACTGTCTCATATTAACCTCCTCTGTATTTATTCCCGGTGCGTTCCCTCTGCAAGTTTTCGATTTTTCGGCACTTCCTGCATTTGTTGCCCAGTTTCCAGTTTATCAGGCTATTTAATTTTCATGTCTCGTTATTCAGTTCAAACTGTTCACTCCAATCAGATTTGTTTTTCTTGATGGTTCACGTTCATGATTATAAGCGACCTGTGTCTAACTCTAATGTGAACAAAATTACATGACAAGCCCGAACCCAACAAAAAACGTATTTGTGAAATAACTTATGGTATTCTATCTGAGAAAGCAACAGTAATAATGAATATGTATTCCCAAGCAGATGGTGAGCAGCTGGCGATCTGCACTATTGTTGTCAACCCTGTGGCAATAGTGATGAAATTTTGTTTCATTATTTTGTGCCATTGGTGCGAGCGGATGTCTACAGCGCTTAGTACATGCTTGTATGCAAAAAGCCGCATGAATGTCCGAGCTGACCTTTGCCATTCATGTTGCATGACCCTGAAGATGATATGTATCTGTTCTTGGACCAAATTTGACAGTGACTAAAATCTGAGAAGAGCCAAATCTGAACACTTGAGTAACTTCAGCCTGATAATATATGAAACTTGCACCAGCGTCCCTTTTCCACATGTTCTGACTCTGTCTGTCCGTCATGTACTTTGGTAAATACTTTTCTTTTTTTGTTGGGATTATTCATTATAAAACAAAACCTAGTGTTCTAGCGGTTTTTGATTATTTTTCGTGTTACCATGCCAGCTACTATAACCTCCTATGGTAAGGTAATGATTTGTTCATTTTACATTCTTATTTGTCCCATAGTCACACTTGGCTCCTTCATTTTGAACTAAATGCAACATGGATAAGAGGTTCAGTACTAATACATTACCAGTAAAAGGTGATACAGTACACTTGATTCCAGGAAAGATCCATAACAAAGTGCAGACCAATAATAACAAACGTTAAGTATTATTATCATTCCTTTATATTCTAAAGATGACAGTATGAATTAAGACCAATAAGCTCATAAGTTCAAGAAAAGAACCATTGGTAAAAACCCAGATACTGTTAACAGGAGGATGAGCGGATGTAGTTTGATATTGTAATGAAAATACCTACAAATAAAAGGTGATATCATACCAGGAATAGAGACTGGCAAGGTCAAAACCAGAAAACTTGACAGACATGACGTTTAGTGAGTTTCGGGTTACAAACTGGTCAAGTTCATCACAGGAGTAACCCATAGAGACAAAAAATGGTTTGCACACATATTCTCAGTCACTAAATTCACATTTCAATAATATTGCAAATTATTTGATAGGGGGAGGAAACCGAAGTACGTGGAGGGAACCCGCCCAGATCATGGAAACTCATTCCCAAGGGCTTCCCACTATGCCACTATGCTTCCTTTAAACAAAGCAGTAAAGCCGAAACATTAGGGAGGAGAGAAACGTTCACAAACGGTGTAAGGCAGACTAAAGAAGAGCTACTTTGATTGACTTGATTGACATCAAGTCAATCAAAGAGGAAGGTAAAACTATGATAGGAAGTCTGAAATGAGGAAAAAGAAATTGCAAAAAATCTGCCTTATCTGCCTCTTTAAGTTTTGTCATCAGACATTAAGTGATGCACCAACAGCCCAATGTAGTTTTATGACTGCATTTTTGACATCTGTTCATCTTGTGTGTATGTGTAGCTCTCCTCCAACCTGCGGATCAGAACAGTGAGGCCAAGCAGCTATCACGAGGCCAAGCAGGCTGCGATGGAGTACCACACCTGTAAACAGACGCTCTTCAGAACCTTCCACAAAGCCGGCTTGGGCGTCTGGGTGAAGAAACCTATAGAGCAGGACCAGTTTGCACTCACCATCTGAGTTAGTGCTGGGCTGGTGATGGTGTTGTCCGTGTAATGGCTTTACTTACTGGAACAGCCTTTTGCAGTTTAAGCTGACCGGAAAGATTCCATCAGGATTGCCGTGGACTGGACTGTGTTAATGGGAAGAAAGAGATGTAAAAACTCATCGATTTTCCTAATTTTTATAGCCCATGGTACCCCCTCTCAGCCAGCACTATACAAGGAAATACATACTAACCAAAGTATTGTTAGTTATAAAATTTTATACATAGGACAAATGTACAAACTATTGGAAAATAATCTTCTTATTTTAAATGGCTTCTTGTTTATCTATAAATATATGTATATGTATATACATATATGTATATTTGTTGTGCAACAACAGATTTGTCTTTAATGTTAGTGTTGGGACTCGCACACAATACAAACCACAAGGGTATTTTAATATAATGACAGAATTTAAGACTTGTTCGTCCATATACTTAGCAACAGTATATCGTGGCCCAGATAAGAACTAAAGAAATCAACCATGGTGGCAGACATTTTATGACACACCAAACGTGAATACTCGTACAAATGTCACATAGGGATCGTTTTGTTTAGTCATGACCAGCTGATTGCTGGATGAAAGTATATATATCCCTCCTTTTGATCTTTGCTGCTACACAGAGTTAATTCAGGAAGCCCTGTCTTTCCACATTCACCTACAGTGAGCATGTTCTCCATTTCTGCGTCAATGTCTTGATGTGTGACAGCTGGAGAATGGCAAGGCATTTAGGTTACAAATTCTCAACTCATTCACATTGCACAATTTTGCTTCACTGGCTTGACTTGTTTTGGCTTTGTATGGAATCACACCTTGCATAAAATTTGCTTCACATTTGGTGTGAACACACCATTGAAGTAAAGGAATTTCTGACTGACAGATGGCAGAATCTGTCTCCTCAGATCTTTTCATCCTTAAAGTTAGAGCTTATTTCTTATAGGTGGAAAACACCAAACAGCAGAGACGTCAGGTATTGCAAATTCTTACTATTATTATTATTATTATTATTATTATTATTCACATTGGACCAAACAAAGAAAAAAATCCATCTTTGAACAGACATGTTTGGCCTGATCACACATTAAGACTGTTGTGCTATGTTAAATTAAACCTCACACAATTATAGGCACTGAAAGTCAGCAAACAGTGATTTTATGGGTTGCCTACTGTAAACTCAAACCCTTCTATTGTTGTTATTGCTAACACTTAACACAAAACCATTTCCGCAACCTCACCAAAGATGATATGAAATGAAATATGTCATTTTCTTTTTTTGTAAATAGAATATTCATTTTCCTTTCCTGTTTTATTGCTCGTGTACAAAAGTCATGTCACAAACCATTCAATTTGAATGGTGTGATAATGTATAAAGAGCTTTTATGTATTCTTTTTTACTGTAAGACAAAACAAGAATTTAAAAATAACCACTTGTCTCTATGGTAAGTGTACATTTTAACTTTTAAAACAGTCTTCGATTAAAATTTTTCAAAGGTGTTTATTTTACTGTGAATGGCCTTTTTATGTAAGTTGCACGCAGGGCATATTCACTCTTTTATTGATTAGATTCAATGTAAATGGATTTTTTTAAATATATATTGGGATTTTATCCAGTGCTTCAACTGAATTGCTGCAAATATGTCTTTACTATGAGTTTCTGCTAACCTGTTCTTGTCTCTGCATACCTGGCTAAAGGCTCTGACCCTCAGGGGTTTTTTCACGCACTTTCAAAAAAGGTGATAACAATGACTATTTTCCATTGACTTTAACTTACAAGTGAATGGATGAATGGGATAAAAAGGGTCCAATGAATGCTTATCATCCCTGTCCACATGCATGTTGGTGGTTGGTTAATTCTGATAAATCTACTTATATTTTGATTTGCTCCATAAAATATGCCAACACATGGGGTGGGAGGTCTAATGCATGAGCTTAACCTGTATAGCATGATAACTATAAATATAAAATACGTAAAATATGTAGCGTCAAGTCATCAATAAAATGCTATTACAGTCATTTTTTGTGGTTGTATTTGCTTTTGAATAAGGATTCATTTTTAAATAAGGACTGACTCCTACCAAAATGGTGTTTTATTTACAGAAGGTGCTACCATGTTGCAGGTGTAATCGTAAAGATATGTGCGAACAAGAAAAGGAAACACCTAAGCAAAACTCAAAATCATTTACAATAACTAATCAAGTGGCCAAACAGCTACACATTGATACTCTCCCTTTAAGAGCCAAAAGAGAATTCTGAAATAGACTCTGCCCTAAGCAGGAGACAGGCCACGACAGGCTATACAAATACAGCACGTAAACGCACCGACTCCCATAATGTATTAGTCAAAATCTGTTAATATTTTCTGAAATCCAATAACAGGAAAAAACAATAGAAGATTCAAAAGGCAGTTCTTTATCCATTTGTTGGCCTAAAGTGCAGATTAGTCTAACACATGTAGAAACTGGGGGGAATTTGTTAAAGTTGTTGAAATACCTATTTGTAACATAAGTTATCAGTCTTCATCAGCAGATGGATTTTGTCCACTGACCTGGAGTTACATCTCATAGCACTGAAGTAAGTGTCTGTTCAGTCTCTATCCATTAACAATGACTGCAAGATACATCCAAGGGATGTACATTACAACCAATGAAAGGTGAAACGCATGAAATTGATTATTTAATAGAAAATGGCTCCATCTGTGGGTGAGATATACCTGTTTGGGAAAAATGAGCAAGCATAAGGATTGGAGCGACTTTGACAAGGGCCGAAATGGGATGGCTGGGTCAGAGCATCTCCCATACTGCAGGTCTTGTTTAGGTGTTCCTGGTCTGCAGTGTTTAGTACCTAACAAAAGCTACCTGAAGAAAGACAACCCAAGACACACATGACCAAAAGTTCATGGGTGACCAAGGCTCAGACATAAGTCCGAGTTTCCAAGGCTGCATATGGGGATCTATGATTGATAAAAATATTAAGGACGGCTCTGATAGAATAGTATCATAACACAAAGTGTAACACAGCTTTCTGCATATGGAGCTGCATAACAGAGTGCCCACGCTGCCCACTGTCTAGGATACACAATGGGAAGAAGGTAAGCCAGTGTAATGTTATCTTTCCTAAATCTCATTAGGTCCCCTGGCCCTTTTGTGTTTCCTGCATCACTAATTGTCCCAACAGTCTCCAGCTGTATATTATTTACCTAAACTCAAAGTGTAAATAGTCTGTCTTCCCCTCCCAAAAGCTATAGTCTGTGATGTTCCCCCATTATCTCCTTACCAGCATTTCACATTGTGTGTTGGGATTTTTGACCAGCCTGTTTCAGACTTAGATTTGACTTCTGGCCTCCGGTTCCACACAAGTACACCGATGATACACAGGAAACATTGAAATATGATTAATAATGATGACATCCAGACTGCATGACTGTAAAAAAAAAAGTTAAAATCGATGACATTTTGTGTGTAGTCACCAACCAACCTCTGTTTAAAAATAGATAAATTAATATTAATTTATTAATCAAAAGTAATTCTGTTGCATTTCCATTTAATCACTCAACTGCTTCCTTTCATTATGGTCAGTAATGATGCATATTCACAACAACATTTATTTACTTTATGGTTAGCCTCCATAATATTTAATCAAAATATTTTGTGAAATAGGAGCGATTAATAGATATTATAATAGATAATAGAGCATGTATTTTGTACTTTTACTTTTGGCAACATTGCATTCACTGCTCCTGCTCCTTTTATGAGAGTGGAGATGTAATGTCAAAATTATGCCTTTCTCTTAATTTATCAATCCTAGTGAGGGCTGCCCTGCTTTTGCTATTTTTGACCTATAGCCAAGCAGCGGCTGTTTATCTGCTGCCATTTAAAACTGGGCAACCCACTATCTCCACATGGGCTGTCGAGGCCTATTACTTTGTGTCATATCAGCCAACAGCACCTGTGCAACATGAGAGAGCTAGATAATCTCACTTTGGATTACGTGTCCTCTGTGCATCACCCGAGGACAGCCAGTTTCCGTTCAAAAAAAGACAGACCATTATATGCTTTTTCCCTTTGAGTCTTCTGGCTCCATTCCTCTTCATAGTCCATGTACTACTGCAGGTAAAGAAGTTGATTTCTGAGCTGGGGGACTTGAGCTGATTGACTGTGGCCGAAAAAGGAAGTCAAAAAGCTTCAAGGTGAAGTGGGAGTAGTGAAAACTTTTCATACTTCTCCACCTTCCCAATTTATCTTCAAATTATGTTCCCACTCATCTCTGACATGCACCATATGAAAAATACCTTGTCCCCTTTCCTTTAACCACCCTTTAACCAACAAATGTATCATCAATCCAGCTACAACACTTACCTCACCAAGTAAATGTTGTAGCTGGATTGATGTTAAATTTGTTGTTCCAGGCTTCACACTAAAACCAACCAATCAGCAGCACTTCTGGATTGTGATGCCATTCACAGTGGGCTGTGCAGATATCGGCCCATCAGAAAAAAAAATCTGCCCATTTCACAGCCAAACAAGCAGGAGTTGCTCATTTCAGCATATATGACGCAGACAAAGTCTAGGTCAAAGTCAAAGTCACCTTTATTGTCATTTTTCTCACATGTGCCAGAGATATGGAGAAACTGAAATGACGTTTCCCTCCATCCACGGTGCAAAAATGCAAAAAACATAACTATATGTACCAAATAAGTACGGGCAAAGAAGCTGTTGAGGTTGTTGAGAGGAGAGATGTTACTTCCACAGGTCTGTGGTGGGGGGTTTGTAGTCCGTGATGATCTGGATGCCCTGCCACAGACTCCATCTGTCTCGGCTATTCTTGAAATGGCAGGTTACCTTCTTTGTGAAACACTGTTTGGCTTTCCTGATGCCGCGGGACAGTCTGGCTCTCCCTTTTCTCAGAGCAGTTCCGTCCCCGGCTCTAAAGGCCTCTTCTTGGGAAATCCACATGTTGGTTTATTTTTGCAAGTAAAGTCTTTAGGTTTCCATGATTAAAATTAACAGGCTAGGATGACATTCCCATCTGGGTGGACTGTTTGATGTTTGCTGATGGCCTGATACGGTTCACATAGAGCCCCTTCTCTATCCATGTTGACAAAGAACATATGCTTCGATTTTAAGCACATTTTTGAGGTTTGGGAATTACTACTACTACTAACTTATATTTCACTATTGTTGCTTTTATTTAATGGAAAGAAATATGTGTGAAAAGTAGTTGTTACTGGATAGTAGTTGTTATTAGCTTCACCTGCTAAGCTAAACTAAACATTAGCTCTACCCGCTAAACTGTTTTGGGGTTGGATCATTTTTATATGTATTTAACCTCAGTGGGTTGCATTTTTATTGGGAAAAAGTATGTGTGGAAAAATATTTTACAGGACTTTTGGTATTGTTAGCAATACCTGCTAAGCTAAGCAAGCCCTGGAAGGCAGCTTGCTGCTGAAATGTTTTGTATCGGAGCTAAGCCATGGTCTGGCATTTTTTATCTGAATAATCAACATTACTGACCATACAGGCATCTTGGCAATGTGTGCTTTAACTGTTATTAGTATCACAATTGATAGCATAAGCAACGTATTGCATGTGGAATGAAAACTTGAGGACTCATCTAGGCATCGTTAAACTGGACTACAACCTGGTTAACCATCATTAAGTCCAGGACCAGCACCACGACACATTCATCCTGAGTTGTCTTGGTGGTTCTTCATTTTTATTTGTTATGTCTATAATTTTTTTGCTCAGATTGAATTTTCTTGATATTTTACATTCATAACTAGGCCTTTGGTATTGTCCTTGACGGCAAGGGAATATCCCCCAAAAGCCTGCAATCCCTTGCATTGAACAAGCAATCCCCCTGATGAACTTAAAGTTATACATGAAAATAACGTTGAAAAGGTCCCCCTAGTGAGTATAGTTATAGATAACTATTAGAGTACAATATGGTGATATAAACAGGATATATCTCTTCGAGTCGATTCAAATAATTTGAATGAAATCAGACCAACAGTTGATAAATTATGTTGTCTGCATATGCACTTTGAGATGTTTTTGTATGAGTCATTGGTGGCATTCACAACTAAAAATGTAAAAGTTTTTAAAATGAGAACATGTGGTAGCAAATGTATGCATGCCAAATTCCTGTGGGAAATCAGTTATAACATTCAAAATATGAGTGCATATGAGCACATGACCTTGGAAATTCCCCTAGGATGCAGAATCATTCCAAATATATAAATATCAATTTTTCTCAAATCATATCGTAGGCCATTTAAATTTTGCTGGAAGCACTTTATATGGAAGAGTTGTACACTAGAAAAAATGGGTTAGTGCCAAATTATGGCAAAACATCTGAAATTGTGTTGATTTCTGTGGATAGATATTCAATAAATGATCTTACTGTTGATCTTGTTTGCCTGATCCTGAACCTCTACTATAGTTTCTACATAAAAACTGACACATGTTTCTCCGCATCCTCTCCATCCTCATCATCATCATCATCTCCCCTGTCAACTCTCCGCGCTTGTCTGGAGGAGACAAAGGTGTGGATGAAAAACAACTTTCTCCAGTTGAACAGCTCCAAAACCGAAGCAATTTTAATTGGCACCCCACATCAGACCGGGTCTTCCTCCATAACCAGTATTACCTTCTCTGGTCACGACATTCCCCTCTCTTCTTCAGTCACCAACCTTGGTGTAAGATTTGACCCTCAACTCACTTTTGAATCCCACATCAAACATATCTGAAACATCTCCTTTCATCATCTCAGAAATATTTCCAAACTCTGTTCTTCACTCACCTTGAGTTTGTCTCCTCCAGACTGGATTACTGTAACACACTTCTCATCGGGATCCCTGATAAAGGTCTTCAAAGACTACAATATGTTCAAACCACGGGTGCAAGGATGCTGATGAGAGTTCGTAAACACGAATACATCACCCCCGTTCTTCATTCCCTTCATTGGCTTCCCATCTCCACCAGGATTGATTATAAGATCTCTCTCCTCACTCACCAGTGCATCCATGGCAACGAACCCCCCTACCTAAAAGAACTACTCACCCCACTGAACTCAACACGATCCCTCCGTTCTACACACTCAAACCGCCTCCTCCTTATCCGGACTAAGCTCAGCACCATGGGTGATCGGGCCTTCTGTTCTGCTGCCCCTCGTCTGTGGAATGCCCTTCCTGACCATCTGAGGGCTCCACAGACGACTAACACATTTAAAAAAGGACTTAAAACTTTCCTTTTTAGCAGAACCTATAACTTTAATTAACATTGCTGCTTTTTGGTCAGGCTTTTATATAGTTATTATTTTATTTTTTTATTGATGCTTTTATATGCTTTTGCTTTGTAGTACTTTGAGATTTGATCCAAATGTAAAGTGTATTATAAATTAAATGTATTATTATTATTACTACTAAATGTTACTTTATATGAAATAGGAGTAGATAGTAAACATACAATTTACACGAACACCCATTCATTTTAAAATACTCAACACAAATACATTGAGATGTTTTGCAAAATCTTAAACTAAATAACATTCATTTTGTTACTTTTATGTTCTTCTTTTTTATATCACATGCACCATGTCAGTAAAATAAGGTTTATTAAATTAGGATAATACAATACAGTGAGGATAATTGAATTTGTAAATATTCAACTTTGTATAGATGTAAAGTGATGTTCTGAGACCTTCCTTATTTTTTCAGTCCTAAATTGAGTTAATTCCTGTGAGATTATTTTACTGTGTAAACATAATGTGACAAGGGGGATCTGGAGCACAGTCTGAGTATCCCCCTCCATCAAACACTCAGTGGTTGAAGATGTCCATCCATTAGGATGGACATCTTCATATCTCCTGATTTTTCATAGCTCGTTTCTCCGGCAATCAAACCACATAACCACTTCATGGGCCACTGCATTAACTTAACGTACATACAGTACTGAAGTACTCAGCAGATGGCCAGAAAAATACTTCAAACACAGTTTTCTTTTTCACAAAGTATACCAACCACAAACCACCATAACGTACAGGTATATGTAAACACTGTAACGTTCACTCCAGTAATGTAAAGTTGAACTACCATGAAGTTCAGAGACAAGGCAAATTGATGAAAACAGTATATTCACATTTAAACCAGCAGAGGGTGAAAGACAAAATATGGGTCATTTCCAAAAGCACTGTTTTCCACTTTCCCTCTAGTGCAACTTAATGCATCTTAGACCATCCTTGCCTAATGAATACCCACTTCTTTAAACGCCATGTTTTTCAAAATGTAGACTTTCTGTTCTAAATGAAACCAGGCTGAGATGACATCAGCTTGATATCATCAGGGTTATTTTCTCTTTACAAAGACAACTGTGGTCAATTATACAATATAACCGGGCCCTAAAACTAACTTTGAAAATAATATTTACATCAAATCAAATAAAAATGATCAGTACAGAATAAAGAGAAACAAAGTTATATATATTATATTATATATTATATATATATATATATATATATATATATATATACATATTTATTTTTTTTAACACTATTTGGAAAAGAAGTGTTCTAAGTCGGAGCATCAAATGAGCGCTGATTTCTCATTAGCACCAAAGTGATATAATCACCCTGCTATAAATCATACTACACAGGTCAATGGGACCTGAAACTCTGCTCAAGGCCCAAATTACCATTTCAATTTTCTACTCAGTAGAGTTGATATATGCAGAGACACAGTGAGGATCCAGGTTTTTTCTTCCTTTCTATTAATGAATGATAACCTTTACTTTTCTTTCTGGATCTATGGAACCCGGGTGTTTGGATATGAGGAGGTTAGGTAGGTTGGTTTACCGCAGTGATACTATCTAAAATGAGATTTAGAATTTGTTACCAGTAGTTTGGTCCTTTTGAGTTCAGTATGTTCTCGTCAGCTCTTCACACACTGACGCATCACAAACTTTTAAGTTTCATCCAAATGCAGAGGGTATTTTCTGTGTAACACCTGTGGCTAATGTGGAAATTCTTGTCTGGTGGATGCAACACATTATTATGTTTTCAAAACAATAAATCCATTATAAGTGACGTAACAGTACTTAAAAATGTTTCACTTCGATGTAATATCGAGCAGCAGTGACACCATGTATGATGAATATTCGCCATCAACCTGTACTAAATCAGATCATGTATATATTAATGTAGGGTTTTTTGTTCATTTCACACTATTTCTGTAAAAAACATAATTTTTAATTGATTTATACATAAAACAAGGTTTATCTTGCTGTATAAATTGGGATGAAAAAATACATATTATATTTCTTGGAAATGGTTAATCTGACATATTCATCTAACCATAAAAACTTGACAGCAAATGCTGATTGCTACAGTGTCACACACTCCCGGTCCAGACTCAGAATTTCTCTCTGACTTCTATGAGTTTCTATCAAATCTGGTTCCTAAAACAGGGACTACTATACTATTATTACAGAAAGTAATTATTAAATAAGTGCATAAAGTAATTTTGGTGATTGACTTAAATATTTTTTGGCCCCTGTGTGAAAACATCTTCCAGTCTCGGTTCAGGGAGCGGACACTCTGTATTTAAGAAAAGGCTTAAACTTACTTTTTCATCAAACTTATAATTAAGGCTGGCTGCTGGTGTAGGCTAGCTCTTAGCTATGTTGCTGTATATATTTAAATTGGTAGTGGATTTCCCATGATGCACAGAGCTTTTTCATCTGCAATTTCCCAGTTGTGGGACTAATAAAGGTTTATCTTATCTTATCTTATCTTATCTTACCTCTCCTCTACACATCCATGCCTCTTTAATGCTTTTAATAATTTGATGTTTTCCCTGGAGTTTCTGCTTTTTCGTTCTGCAGGGTCACATGGATTAGTATTGGACCTCCTGCTGTGGAACTTCTAGATGCCAGCTGATGACATTATTGCCTCAATCAATACAGTATAACTTTACATCAAGGTTATGTGTTTGATACCTTGGTTTGTTTGTCTGTCTGTTTGTTAGCAAGAATTCGGTAAAGAAATTGACAGATTAGCATGACATTTTTGAGGTACCAGAGGTAACTTTTGGCATACCGTAGAGATGATTAAAAGTTGATGACAAGAAATTATATTGAATAAAAAAAGCATTCTTCTTTGTTTGTAAACGTTTGCAGATTGCAGAATATCCACCTAGACAGGAGACCAGGCAATTTGATAGAAATACAGCAAATATATAGAACTCAAATGATGGGATTCATTGAAAAATGTATATGGCTAGCAGTGAATAATTCCTGTTAAAGGACATAAGTCAACAGGAAATAAATCAATGCCATAATTAAACTGAAAATTATAAATGTGGCAAAAGTAGAGAGAGGGATAGACAGACAGGAAATTAAGAGGGCTTCACAGAATTCAAAGATGGAATAAAGGAAGAAACAATAAAGAAGATATGTGGGTATGATGACTTTTGACACTTTGGAGTTAATATTTCTATAATCAAGGTAGCTATGCCTAATACAGGCAAAGGTTAACAATGAGACAGTAGAGTATTGTCAAAAATAAGAGGCATACTGAGGACACGTGATCTAAAACCTCAGAGAAATATCAGAACACTTTGAAAAACTATTCTACATATCAACTTAAGGAGTGAGCATCATATTTCAGTATTTTAAAGTAAAGATAAGTATTTGTTGGAGATAATCTTAATATTAATAATATTATATAATATATTATTATGATATTAAGTGAACCACTGCTCAGCCTTCTGACCAGTGGGTGGCAATATTGTACCAATCTGCTGTTTTTTTTTTTTACTTTTAACAAAACTTTATTTATGACACATTAACTAAAATGATTCCTGCACGTCCATTCCAACGTAAACAATAATGAAAGAAACTTTCTGCTCACACATACAACTTTAAAGTTAAGCACCAGAGAGCTTTTCTCCTCTACTGAACACAGGACTCTGCTTGATGCCCACACAGCTTTAAAACCACCGATGTTGTCTGTCGGTCTGTCATAGGTGTGTTCAACCCTTAAACGAGCTGCCACCAAACCTTTCAGACTCTGGACCGGATCAGTTGGACCTTCTCCCAAACTCTGATTCTTTCGGCTCTCCCAGGTAGCAAGCTTTGTGAAGATAAAGTTCTTTAGAACCAAAGTTTTGCCTTTTCTCTGTGTGTACTTTGGTCAAAAATCTAACAGTGGGACATAGAAAACCTCTCCCAATGCCTCCACCAGTCTCTGCAGTAAGTCATAAATACCTACCAAACGTGGACACGACACCACTAGATGCTCTACATCTTCTGTTTGGGAGCAGAACCAGCAGCCATCCCCGGTGCTCGGGTCCAAGTGAACTCTGTATTTGTTTGTAGCTAGTGTTCCATGTATTATCCTCCACTGGAGGTCACCAATCCGTTTTTCAACGGGAGGCTTCTACAGGAACCGCCAGCTGCCTTTAGGGGAAAGGTCTGAGCCAAAGATCCCCATCCACCCCGACTCCTGTTAGCAATCGGAGGTTGAGTACCTTGACGCAGCTGAAGTAAAGCTGCTTCCCTCCGCAAGAGCTGAATTTTCCAACCCCCGGCGTCCAAAGAGTGAGAAGCAGCTCGTTTCCCTCCACCCAGTCACCCACAGCAGGACCCAGCAGTCAGGGAGGGGAAGACATAACCGGACCCCCCGCTCCACTGATCTGCCAGAGCCCGGCTCCGGGCGAAACCCCTGAGCGGAGCAGGCAGCAACTGGCACACCCCATCCACAAGACCCCTTAAAGCTCTCAACGACTGGATACCAGTTATCTCAGCCAGTCTGTCGATTGAAGTCCCTATGAGTTGTCCCAGCTTTGTGATCCCAGCCTCAACCTAACTTCTTATAGGTTGACGAGGAAAACACTGTGTTGGACATTAAGGTGTTGTGAAATAATGGCTCCCCATATAACCACATTCCAGGCAGGGGGTCAGTGGGCCAGGAAATGTCCAGAGTCTTCCAGCTTCAATCACATATCTGTAGAAAGTTGTAATTCCAGAGCGATCACACTCAGATGTCCTCATTAGGAATAACTGTTTATCAAGCCTTAGGCGACCGGCATTCGATAGCAGCAACTGGGCCACATCCAGCCAAGAGACAGCGCAGCCATACAGCAGCAGTTGAGCTGCTTGCAGTCTGAAGGCCGTGGTTCTGGAGGCAATGTCTATGAGGCCTTGCCCACCCTCTGCCGCAGGGAGGTACAGGACCGATGCCCGCACCCAGTGATGACCAGTCCAGAAAAAGTTCACGAGCAACTTCTGCAACTGTTCAATGAAGCCCGTGGTGAAACGAGAACTTTTAGTTTATGCCAAAGAGCCGAGACAACCAGGTTATTGGCAACCAGGTTATCAGAGCTCTTCCCCTGTAGGACAGCTGGGGTAACAGCCATTTCCATTTATTCAACTTAGCTTGCACCTTTCCCAGCATTCCCTCCAAATTCTGCCTCTCTGTCCTCATTTCCCTAAATATCAACAAAGCACCTTTAGCCCGCTGGCTCCCCACACAAGGTTCCTTGGGAGAACTGGAGTGTTCTGGACAGTCCCAGGTCCTACCAGACAAACCTCACTATTTCCTCAGTTCACCCTGGCTGAAGAGGCCCTCTCATACAAAGCCAGGCTGTCCTGCAACTCTTGAACATCCCCCTGACCCTGTATGAAGACATTAACGTCATCAGAATCACGCGGGACCCTTGACCTGGCTTAGGCAGCTGAAGACCACCCAGCCGGTTCCTTAGCCTGCAAAGATGCTGTACATGCCACCTGCTGTACAGCTGGCCTGAAATGGGGCAGCCCTGCCTGATCCCTCTCCCCACTGGTAGAGGACAGCTCAAGCCTCTCCCCACCTTAATCACACAACATAAATCATTGTACGGTAGTTTTACCCAGGATAGAAATTGCTCCCCAACCCCAAATGCCTGCAGTGTAGCAAACAGGAAGGAGTGGTCTACATGATCAAAAACTTTCTTTTGGTCAATCGCAATGATACCTGTGTTGATGTTATACGGACTGCAGAGATTAAAAGTGTCTCTCATTAAAAGCAGATTGTCAAACATTGACCTGTCAGGGACACAGTAGGCCTGATCAGCACCAACCAGCAGGTCAATAAAAACGTTCAGTCTATTGGAGAGAACCTTGGACAGTATTTTGTAGTTTTTGCATAACAGAGCCACTGGTCTCCAGTTTTTGAGCAGTGTTAAGTCTCCCGTTTTAGGTACTAGGGAGATGACTGCGCACCGACAAGAAACTGTAATTGTCCCTCTGTTAAAACAATCTTTAAAAACCTCCAAGTCATGTTGAAGAAGACTCCCGAAGTGTTTGAAGAAGTCACTGGGTATTCCATCCAAACCTGGGGATTTACCAGAGGACAACTGGGACACAGCAGTGGTCAGTTCATCCAAAGAGAGGTCAGAACCCAGCGTGTCACGCTCCACTGCACTCAGCTGCAGGAGGTCCTGTAGGAGCTCTGCAGTAGCATCCACATCAAAAACATCCACCTTAAACAGGTCGACGTAGAAATCCACAGCCAGCTTCCTCGTCTCAGATGGCTCAGCGGTTAGACGTCCGTCTGGTAGACGGGGGCAGACCAGATGTTTCCTCTGTGACTCTGACCCTTCCAAGTTAAAAAAGAAACTGGTCGGAGCATCCATGTCCTTTAACATGGTGAACTGGCCCGAACCAGCGCCTTTTCAGCTCTCTCCTGCAGAAAAGAGTTCAGATTCCTTCTCTTACAGAGCAGTAGATCCGTCTGCGAGGCAGACCCACTCTCCAGCTCCCTAATCTCTGCCTCTTACTGTTCCATAGCTCTCCGAGTTTTGGCCGTGGAATAAGCTGTGTACTGTTGACAGAACACCCTTATTTGGGCCTTCCCTACCTCCCACCACTGATTCAGTGAGGGAAAAGAAGCTTCCTGAGATCTCCAATTAGCCCAAAACCGTTTAAAGTTTTCATAAAAATTAAAATCCTGTAAGAGTGTCACGTCAAAATGCCAGAAAGACCTGGGTTTGTTGGCAGTTGGCAGCATGAGTTATAAAAGAGGCCGCTAGATAGAACCGGTCCAGCTGGGCCGCACTAATCCTGCCATCAGTTACGCCATCCTCACCACAAAACACGGTCTAACACACTCCTAAACAATACTAACCTTCTACTCAACTTACCTAATATGATACAATAATCATACAATTTATACAATGGTGGAATTAGATAATAGTTTTGAAAATTCCCTCGCTCTTCACCACAACACTCCCACACAATGTGAGGAGGAGGAGGAGGAGAAGAAGGAGAAGAAGGAGAAGAAAAGGACAAGAAGAAAAAGAAGGAGGACAAGAAGAAGAGGAAGAAAAAGAAGGAGGAGAAAAAAAAAGAAAATGACATTAAAAAAGTTGTTGAATCTGTAATTCAAGGTAGACTAATTCACCCCCCCCCCCCAAAAAAAAACACGTCCTATCCATCCTCAATAAAAATAAGAACCGGATGGTTCGCCATGAATACGTCACGGCGCGATTATTTGAATGACGGAAGTGACGTATGATAAAGCGATCGGAAAGAACAGCGACGTTCAGTGAGTTTAACCAGCTCTTAAATTATTTGTAGGGAAGACGTTAATGGAGAAGCCAATAAGTGGTAACTAAATTAGTAATTAAAAAATGACTTACCTTTAGTTAATGGTAACAGATAATATCACACAACTAGTATGAAGATGTTACGTTGTCCTGTTAGCTTACTGACATGGGAGGAAATATAGTAAAATGAACTTGTCTGTCCGTTTGCAGAGACCACACATACAACCTTATCCGTCTCATAATTGTTGTTAACTTATTAGCAGTCTATTGTTATTTACACGTCTCGTTTCGGTAGCTCATTGTATTCAGAATAAAATAACGATTAAAGATTCCTTGTTCTTATGCTTTACTAATGTGTAGTTTTATGTTGATATCGACCCATTGGATTTAGTTACTACTTGAAAAAGCCAACTTCTATCTGACTTTACGCTCTGATTGTTAATGTTTTTGATTTTTGCAATAGGATGAAACCATGGACAAGGTAAGTCAATATTAAAATCAATTCTATTACATGTACAATTTGAGGCTATACTATTCAACTCCCAATATATATTAGGTTTATTGCCCAAATATATTATTTAGCTGCAGTTTAATTTACCATAAGCACAAAACAACTTAGGTAAGCCAGAGAAGGTTTGTGATGCTGCTCTGTAAATAATGACACAAAGCTTACATTTTTTGTGACAATAAGTCAGGGGTTTGTCTGAAGGTGGGGAAATTAATCATGGTCTGGAAATAACTCCTTACTTACAATTATTCATGACAGTAAAACCAGGAATATTACAGAACTGGATGCGTTTGCCCATGAGGATGGGCTGAGATTCCTCAGAAACTTTGCCAGAAGATGGGTTCTCTTTATGCATTACATGTGCAAAAAGAAGCGCTGCATATTGCCAGAGAAACATTAAGGAGTTGATAAGTTTGAAACTGCAGTAATCAGTAAAATCTGCTTTCGTGTTTAAATTGCGGAAACACTAATGTTATGCTATGTTGTTTTGTGCTATTTCAACTGTTATTGTTTGTTTTGTGCTATTTACCCCTATTGTCTAATCTACAATAGGGGTTGAGTAGTTTCTCCTGTAGCTGCGTGTGTTGAGGTTGTGAGACAGATCATGGTGGAGTAGATTGCCTTTTATTCATTGGTGTGATGTCAACCATCCTCATGGTTAGACCCTGCAGCAACTTGATCACTAGGGAGTTTAGAAAGGTGACTCCCCCTTCAAGCAAGTCACTCAAGTGTTTAGGATGATACCCACAAGGTGCTAGGCTTCTGCTGAGTGCATGGTTTTTAAGAATGGACAGCAGGATGGTTAACTGTTTACAATCAGAAAAAACAACATATTTATATCTGTGGACTAACAGGCAGTTCCAGGTAGAGCTCTTTTTAACCCATTCACATCTCTCTGTAATGTTTCATGGTCATCTTTCCTTTTTTAATTTGACCTCACTTCTATGCAGCAGGAGCAGGTCGAATGGAATGATGTGAATAAACTTCTGCAGCATCATGGTTTTAAGCCGGTGTATTTCTCTGATCCAGTGGAGAATCGTGTACATTCAGGTAAGATGCAATTGTTCCAATTTCTTTGCAAAATAATAGCGAGTCATGGTTCAGTTAATTATTGTTTTAGGGCACTATTTCATATTGTTAGATTGAACGTCAAGCTGACTATTGAATAAAATAATTCAGTAGGTGGGGTATAATTACTCAAAATCTTTATGTTCATGTACAGGAGAGATATCTGTTATATTCTGGGAATTTTTAAGCATTTTATATCATTTCTTTTCATTTAGAAAAATGTTTGTCGCAGACATACCAAAAATAAGAACAGCAATTTACATAACTTATTTTCTCCTTTTTTCAATAAAATGCACTGTTGACCGGGGACCCTGGTGATTTTTTCTTGGCATAATTGCAACTAAGCCTAGTAATATTTTTGCCCCGGTATTTATTTTGATCACTGTGAAATTCAAATTTTAAGTAGCATGAAAAGCATTTGAAATCATTTTCAAATGCTTCCATTTTGCTTTAGTAAGTTAACAGATATCTTGGAATATGCAATATGAAAACACATTATTAGTGAAGTTGCAATTGCATTACTCTCCATGTGTCTTTAGATTTGGTTCTGCTGAACAAGAGCTCTGCTGATGATATCAGGACAACTCTGACGGTGATGCTCACAGACTCGGAAAGGAGACAGGCCCTCATCCAGGAGCTTATCCAGTCCAACAACCAACTCAAGTTAGTCACACAATGAAGCAGTCAGTCATTGCTTTTCAGCCGCACCGTCAGAGAGTTGGATGTGTTTCTGCTTCACCTCTCGTATGGAGCAGGCCAGACAAGCCAGTGGTATATATCACCAATTAACTCAATATTTGGAATGCATTTTAAAAAGAAATTTAGAATATTTGTCTCTTTTGGTAGATGACAATGAAGACAATTTGGTATCATTTTTTATTTTTCAAACCACACTTTAGTATCATATTTTATCATCAACAATATTACACTTGGATACATCTCAGTTAGTGTTTCGTGGTGTGTGTGTTGTCTTGCCATGATTTTGTTTTAGTCATGGAAAAAAGTGTTTGATGAACATTCTTTCTAACAGTTTTTGTTCAAAACATTAACACTATATTCAACATAGTATACATTAGTACAACATTTACATAGTGCATAGTACAATATTTCTTTGCAATGTTGCTTTTTGTGGTGTGTTTGATAAATATGTTGCCTAAGATAGAAAGAGATCATTTAAAAAATTGTTTTCCTTATATGTGCAGTCCATCTCTGAGTGGCGATGCAGAATGTTAAAGCAGAAAAATTTGGGGGGTTTTCTGTTCTGTAGAATTGCAAGCAAGCACTGTATCAGAAAATGGACGGCCGTCTGTTACCATTGTATATAGTGGTTATCCCCGAAGGAATTCCTTAAGGAAATCTTATACAATACTAAGAGGAGCAGACTTCTATTGCTCATTTGTTGCCAGTTTGACACTGATAGTGATGAGCTCTAAGTGCTGCAGACCAGTTAGAGGTCCGCTCTGGGTTTTACTGCGTTTGACCATAAATCATGTTCCCCGGCACTAGCAACCCCAGAATCTTGTCTTACTCTTGTCTTATCTATTAAATATCACAATGGCTTTTATATTGGAGTTTGAAATAATTACATAGATTACATTTAAAGAAATAGGCAGTAAATAGCTGTAAAGGGAAGAAAAAAGACCAGTCAAGAACAGCTGATAAAACATATATGCTGATGAGGACTCCTTTACACGGGGTGCACGATCCAACAGATATTCCAACGTGCGCTTCAATCATATTGATTAACTGGCACATTAAATCTTAACATTTCTGTTTCCGTTGTAAATGGATTTTGATACTGCTCGTTCTCTGTAACTTTTCCAGTTGCTAACTCATACATAACTTCTTTACATAATTTTTCCACAATGATGAGGGTCAATACTAATCAACATTTTATGTAAAACTTAAATTCAAAGACTTATTTAATCAAGTCATTCAATGACTTGATTAAATGATTCAATCAATCATTGAGGAATAATTAGAACAGTAAATTTACGCTAGAGGAGTTTCAGAAAATAATATTTAATTTTTTTTTTTTTTTAAACGCTAATGTTACTGGGTTTGGTTTAATTATATATATATATACATGTTTTCATTTTCTTTAAGTAGAACTTGGAAACATCCAAGCACTTTTAAAATATCTTATGGCCATATATTGTTTAATGTATCTGTCAATATTTTGTTATACGTCATATCCCTGGTATTAATATTCTCCTCTTGAACCGCACTTCTCTTCCTAAAAGTTCCTGTTTAAAGCCACGATTGCATTGTTATTAAACCACTCCTAATTTTAGCTTCCTCCGCTTACTGTCTTTTAGTCCTCGCAGATTAGTTTGTAACGGCTACAACCCAACTACGCGCCACAACCCAACTACGTAGCAGGCTGATGGACTTCTGAACAAAAAAAACTAGAGGAGAGGCTTAACTTATTTAAAGCCCGTTTGATTTATCTCATGGTTACAATATTTTCATTTTATTCATCATAGTATTTTGATAGTATTGTTTCCGTTAGCCTTTTCCTGTTCAGGTTCCAGACCCTGGTCAGGGGATATTTTTGATTATTTATCTCCAGGGCTGAAGTTTCTCCTTCGGGTCTAACCCCTTTACCCTTTACCAGCGGCAGTAAAACACAACAACGGAGACTCCACCGGCTCTTGGAAGCTGCAGCCTATATTTCAGACCACTGTGCCATGCTGTACACTTACAAAATCACTTAGTTGCTCCAAACTCTTTACTAACGCTGTCTTTTTCCTTCCATTCTCATGCGTCAACACCGCTCGTTCTCTCGTTCTCGGTCGACCACCCCATCATACACAAACAGGCTCCCTTAAAGGGGCCATGCCCTCTTGCAACATACTTGTTTAATTTAGTAAAAGTAGGCAATTTCAGAGATTCGTCCACGTACCATAGTTTAAGAACCCCTGCTGCTTTAAGCGTCGTAGTCAATTTAGGGTTCCGAAATGGTGATATCCTATAATTAACCAAAAACAAAAAGAGAGGCATTTAAGATGGCATCATGTAGAAGACTCATGCCATCCTCCTACATTTTGGCTGATGTCAAACGATGTAATAATGGCTGAGGGTCTGTTTCATGCCTACAGTGTGTATTACTGAGGCTGTTGATATCTGTTTAATAATATATGTGCAGTGGGTGCTGACCACCTGTCCTCCTGTTATCTAATCCCATCAGCAGGAAATTAACATCACAGATGTTCCCTCTGAGTCCTGAAGCTCAGTGCAGGCAGGTGGAAGACCTACTGCCATGACCGGTCGGGTTTGTAAAAAAGAGACCGAGAGGAAGACTGAGAGAGAGAAAGAGAGAGGCAAGGGTGAGGAGAGATACAGACATGGGGGAAAGCAGCAAAGATATCAGCTACAGTCCAGTTTCTTCAACCTCTCCATGGTCGGGCCGCGGCTGCAGCAGGGATCCCAGGTTGATAATATCATTAATATTAATGTAACATTTAGCGATAGTTTATGGGGAAATACTATACAATAATAGTAATAATGATAACAACAATAATCATCAACATGAGCATCTTGTGAACAGTGGACATCGAGCAGGTCCACAGATGCAATCACCAACCATGTGACCTTACAGGGTGAGAAAACACAAAGACTCCAGGGAAGAAGTCAAGTTAGTAACATGCATCAAACCATTTAACATGCATTAATCCAGTAACATGCATTAAAGTGAGAGGGATGTCTAAAGAGGGACAGTGAGAGAGGAAGAGAGAAAAGCTCAGTGCATCATGGAAGATCCCCTAGCAGTCTAAACCTATAGCAGCATAGCTAGGAGCTAGCTTATGCCAGCTTTAATTATAAACTTTATCATAAAGGATGTCCTGACATAATTTCTCTGATATCACCATGGTGGAATTGGGGCCCACTCTTTTTTACAGAACTACATTGATGTAGCCACGTTGGTTTGTCAGCATGAACTGCTCTTTTCAGGTCCAGCGACTGCATCTCAATTGGACAGAGCCCAAAACATCCACTAGGCCACTTCAAAACTCAAAAATTGTATTCATTTTCAGCCATTCAGAGGTTGGTTTACAATCCTGCTTGGATTATTACCAAGTTGAGCTTGAGTTACTACTCTCAGACCGACTTCAATTAAATTCCCTGGACATCACATCAACATAAACGTTGAATCGGTATTCATATTTGATCATTTTTTAGTATTTAAAAAGCAAGCTTTTTCTTGTCAAAAAAAGCTATCATTAAAATCAAGATAACCCTTCTTGAATTGATTTTTCTAATGTAATGTTTAGCAGTACCTAAGCACTTTATTTAAACTTTGAAGGATTTTTTCTTCATCATAATGATTCTGTTATTCCCAATTTATTACAAATAATTTCCAAATATTATAGAGTGGTGCTAATCTAAGACAATAATCTTATATTAGAGTGAATACTGGTGGAAATAAAAAAAAATTTTATCAAACGAAAAAATAATGATTTATTATTGCAAAACCTTCAACGAACATTTACACAAAACATGTTGAAAATCTTCATGGTTTTAAAAAAATTAAGCGCTGAAATAGTCAGGGTAGAACTATGACACTGTACAAGGTCCTGAATTTTATAGTTTTTTTATATATATATTTTGTTGAGAAAATAAATGACATGAACTGGGATGTCCCAGGTGAGTAGGTATGGAATGACCCAGATGGCAGACGATAATGAAACAGTGCGCCACATTATAGGAAAAGATTTTGGAGCCTGAATTATAGCTACATAGGCATGTTGAGGCTTTTTAAAAAATTCATATCAATTAAGCACAAACTTCTTAATGGATTTCTGATGGAGGGTGGGAAATGTGTCAAGGAAGAAACCTTATGCCACCCACTGTGGTGGCTAAAATGGTTGATAGTTGGTTGGGCTGTTGGCAGAGCGCTCTCTACTTCTAGCTTTGGACTCAGTTTGGAAGAAAGAAATGAATCCCACCAAGCCAATTTTACAGGAAATGTTTTGTAAAACAAACTGGAATCTGGACAATTTGTCACGTTCAAATGCCTTCTGGAATCCAGTCTACAACATGCAATTGGAAATGAAGTACGTGAACAAATTGCACTTTCTCTATTATGAGACTTCACCTATACTGTCTTTTGTCTTAAGGGTGGAGGTTAATGAGCACATGAATCGAGCAGCTCAGTACTCTCAGAGGGTGACAGAGCTGGAGGGACTGCTGGACGCCGTGAGAACCAGAGTCCAGGACCTGGAGGATCGCTACCTCAACAAGGCTGTCCAACAGCACAGCCGCACAAAGCAACTACAGGAAGAAAAACAAGAGGCAGAGGTGTGTCAACAGACTGCCATTGCGGTCTGAGTTATATTACCTAGATAGCCCAGAAGTTAGCACAAATTATCTAATCATTTATGAATGTGGTTAAATTATTGTTATCCGTTTACGGATAACAATCATTAACCTGACGCATTACATAGCTTTAAAAGTGTTTATTCATCAGGCGATAGTAAATAATGCCACCCACAAAAAAAAAATTTCTTCAAGAAACTGGGCCTGGTTCTGGAGGAGAAACTGTCTGAGAAGAGGAAAGAAGCGGCACAGCTTCAGAGGAAACTTTATTTCTCTATCAAAGAAGAAGAGCAACGTTTGGCTCAACAGAGCAGGACTTTCCAGAACATCTTCAACAAAGTGAGCCAGCATAACTCCCCTGCAGACCAGCAGTAAGCCTCCTTCTGGGTTTGGTTCTTCTCAATGACTCGTAACGTGAAACTGTTTTAATTCTGGAAAATTAAAGGAACAGTTATCTAGACCAAAAGTAAAGTAACCTTTTCAATCCAATGCTGAGAAAAAGTAAGACGTTTCTTAGTGCAAGAAACAGCATTGCAGTATTTTCCTAAACAGTTGGAGAAGTTGAAGACTGTCTGTTTATAATTCATCCATTTTATTTTTATCCTAAAGTGTTGTAAGTTTTTAAAACTAAAAAACAAAACCAGTTCCCTTTTATTGAATCCGTTTGAAAATGGAGATCCCCAGTGATTTACAAATATGTTTATTACACCCTTATAAATATCACTGTAGTCTCTTACTTACACTTTAACAAGTGTCTGCATGTACCACATCTGAGGACTGCGCAAGCCTGAGTGTGTGAATTAGCACCACAAGACGAGATCGGTGAGAACTTAGCGTACCTCAGTGTTGATCTGTTACCTGGAACTTAAGAGTCACACAATAGCGAGAGAGCGCTGATGAAGCTGTAGCAGAAAAGCGCTTTGGTTGTTACAATTTTGGTTGTTTTGTGCATCTTGCTGATATTGCTTATGTGCTGGCTCCTTTAGGTTAGAGACTAGATAAAATTTCATCATTGAAAAACGGTATACATAATATCTTTCGATATCAGTTTTGGATCTTGGGACTAATGGATTCTCTGATTACAAATAAAAACATTCTCAATAATTTTGTACTTGTAGCTTTAAAAGATGCCACAGTCATCTTCAGTTTGTGTAGGAGGACACTATATAATAGAGAATGTCATGAGTTAATAAAATTCATTGCGATAGAAATCTTCTTAGGACTTCATCCCCATTGGAGTGAGTGTATAATTACTGAATTTTCATTTTCTGGATGAACTGTCCTTTTAATGCTATATTTGCAGTTCAGTCTGTAAAGAGGTTAAATTTCAACTATTTCTTTTAGTTTATTTGAGGAAAGAATATTGGTCACTGATCAGCTTTTTCCACAGCTTTCAGTTGCATCCTATGGATTTGCTAGTGAGAATAACGCTACATCTGTCTTGGTTCTTCTGTCTGCAGGGTGTTGGATGTGATTGACTTCTATGAGACTAAATTAACTGAGATTATGGATGAGATCAGGTAAGACATGCTAAAGGCTCCTTTTAAGACTTGTATGGTATACAGCGCTGTTTGCTGTAGTTCTGCCCTTGCTCACTGAAGTGTAGATATTATTGCAGTCCTTTAGTCCATTCAGTTAGTCTCAGACTATTGGGAGAAATGAGTAAATGTTTTGTTGTTTGGGGATATTGTGGTCAATTCAGTTGGAACAGATATGTAATCACACACATGTCATGCTTTCCCGTGTTATGTCACAATGCCAAAACACATAATTTACATTGCAGTGAACCGAAAAGAAATCAGTGTTTTAATCCACTGTGTTTTGAGTAGAAATTCCCTTAATGTCTCCCTGAGAACATAAGCATTCACATTCGTGAAAGAATAAATTCACATGTGTCCTTAACCAACTCTGAATTTGGTGTTCATGATAGGCTCTCATATTCGTGTGGCGTAAGCATGTATTCCTGGTGTCAACACAAAAATCACAGGCCTGTGAAACGGTATCACAATTTGTTGAATCATAACTCCAAAACCATGATATAATCAGCACCAGCAGAATCTTACAAATACAAAGCCCTACCGGCTTTGCAGATACTTTCTGTATGTCATCACAAGTTTTGGAATGTTATTAAAATAAAGGCAAAAAAATATTTGTTAAATACCATAAACATTTCTATTTATATTGAACAGATCTGCCAAAAGGGAACCAACACAATCTCAGGTGGCTGATCAAACAAGAATCAAGAAGCTATTCAGCAATTTTACGCCACCTTTGAAAACCATTCTCAGGGTAAACTGACAAACATTTTTAAAATTTTAAATTGCCATTTCCCTAAATGGGTAGTTGGGTAATAATCATGCCTTTCTTTCGAGGTGCATCAGGACCAGCAAAAGGAAAGCAGAAATCAAATAGAAGAGCTAACGAGGGAGGTGGAACGCCTGAAGCAAGAGTTGGACACAAGGTGTGTGTTCTTGAAACAAATACAGTCATTTTGATGTCAGTGTTCATGCTCACTGTGCTCCCTTGTGTAGGCCAACACTGAAAGAAGTCAAGGTCTACAAACACAAACTCCGCCTTTTGGAGAGGTCAAGCAAACACAGTAATACAAGGTAAGAATATATTGGCTTCCTGGTTGCTTAGAATTGTTCACACTCAAAAATGTGTTTTAACATTTAAAATCAAGGAGAAAGCTTTCCCAATTTAGTGCCACAGTGCCTCGAAATATTATAAAACCTAGTCTACATAATCACTTTTGTGATATAATGTAAACCTTTGACAAAACTAAACCTATGCTGTAGTCTCCAACAGCAAGGGTATATCCCCGAATGTCCCCAATCCCCTTCCTTGTGCAAGCAATCCCCCAATTGAACCCCTCAAATTGAATGTGCAGTTATTTCCACAGTATTTTTAGAAAAAAAGGTTCTCTGGAAAATTTGTAAAATCTGAATTATTAGATTAAAATATTGGTAAAATATGGTGTAAACAAGATAGATATTCTCGAGCCAATTCATATACACCAAATTTCGACTAAATCTGATCAATTGTTGAGAATTTATGGCCCAAAACGTTTGATGATAAAACTCAAAAGTCAGAAAATTATATGACGATTTCTCCCAAAAACCAATCCAGTTCTACCACACACTAAGGTCTATCTGAGCCCTAGCCAAGTTGCCCCCCTATTGGATATACATACAGTAGTGTGCAAAAGTATCTGCCCCCTTTACTATGAGACGAAAATTAACCCGAGTAAAGACAAAATGCAATTTTTAAATAATTGAATAAATATAAAAAATAAATATAAATTAAATTTATACGTAAAAATCCAAACCCACATGACCCTCGGTGAAAAATTAATTGCCCCCTTGTTAAATCATGAGTTAACTGTGATTAAACACATTTTTTGGAAAGCCGAGTTCAATTTCCCTGCCTCACCCAGGAACTCATAAAGCAACACATCATGCAGAGATCCAAAGAAATTCAAGAACAGATGAGAAACAGAGTGATTGAAATGTATCAGTCTGGAAAGGGTTTACAAAGTCAATTCTAAGGCTTTGGGTCTCCATCGAACCACTGTGAGAACCATTATCCTCAAATGGAGAAAACTGGGAACATTGGTGAACCTTCCCAGGAGTGGTCGACCTAACAAAATTACTCACAAAAGAACCCAGAACAACATTTAAAGAGCTGAAGGCCTCACTTGCCTCAGTTATGGTCAGTGTTCATGACTCAACCGTAAGAAAGACACTGGGCAAAAATGGCATCCATGGGAGAGTTCCAAGGCGAAAACCACTGCTGACCAAAAAGAACAAAAATGCTCATCTGACATTTGACAAGAAACATCTTTATGATCCCCAAGAAAATCATTCTGTGGACTGAGAACACAAAAGTTGAACTTTTTGGAAGGTGAATGTCCCGTTACATCTGGCTTAAAAATAACAACATTTGATAAAAAGAACATCATACAAACAGTAAAACCTGGTGGTGGTAGTGTGATGGTTTGCAGCTGCTTTACTGCTTCAGGACCTGGATGATTTGCTGTGATTGATGGAACCATGAATTCTGCTCTGTACCAGAAAATTCTGAAGGAGAAGGTCAGTTTGTGAACTCAAGCTCAAGGGAACTTGGGACATGCAGCAGGACAATAACCCAACATCACACCTGCAAGTCCACCTCTGAATGGCTTTTAAAAAAAATAATTAAAGTTTTGGAGTGGCCTAGTCAAAGTCCGGACTGAAATCCTATTGAGATGCTGTGGTGTGACCTTAAAAGGGCCAAAATTCCTCCAAAGCGAAGTGAAAGACTCATTGCCAGTTATCGCAAATGCTTGATAGCAGTTATTGCCACCAGGCTGTAACCACCAGTTATTTGGTTCAGGGGGCAATTATTTCTTCACATATGGTCAGATAGGTTTGGATTTTTTTTTTTACTTAATAAATAAAATCATAATTTAAGAACTGCATTTTGTCTTTACTTGGCTTATCTTTGTCTCATATTAAAATTGGTTTGATGACCTGAAACATTTAGACGATTCATTTTATCGACTAAATATAAGCTTGTATTAGCTGTTTGCAATAACCAAATCAAAAAAGAACAGTTTACTGATAATTTAACTGATATAAAGTTGTTGTAGTCGTTTTTTCAATTCAACAAAAAATCCTTCTTTTACTGAGTACTGCAGCCTCAAAATAATTCAACCCTCCGATTAGCAACCCTTATGAAAGCAAACCAATTTCAGATCACATGTTGTTAAAATACCCCCATACAGTTCCAAAGCCTAAACCTCAAGATGAACACCACTGCTTACCCAAAAGCACAAGTGTCAGATCCAGTAACAATCCTTCGAGATAAGCCATGGTAGTTAAAATGCTGCTTCATGCAGCAGTGAACTTAACCTAAATTTTTGGGTCTTTGGATCAATGGTATGTCAGTAGAAAGAAGGATTGATATGCTGAAAAGAAAACATTACCAATGATCAAGTCTGTACGGGTGGCTTGCTGATGCTCTGAGGCTGCTTTGCTTCCTCTGCACTGGAAGCTTGTAGCTTGTATAGGATAATATGGGTCCCGTCAGGTATCAGGAAATCTTTAAGAAAAAATTCTGCCATATGCGAGGAAGATAAAGTTAGGATGTCTTTGGATATTCCAGAAGTATCATGATCTCAAACATACCTCAAAGTTCACCTAGGCTTGTTGACATCACACTTCAACTTAACTGTCATGGAAAAACTCCAGGAATATAACAGACCTGGTAAGTTTTACTCATGAGGAAAGGCAAAAAATGAATTCATTAGGAGCGCTATCAGAGGCTGCAGTCTGCTTCTACATCACATTTGCAACAGGTCATTGGCAGCTTAAGGGTCTCTTTAAACTTCTACATAGATGTGTTATTTAGAGGTGAATCATTTAGAGAGGGCAGCACCCAGTAAAAGTAGCATTTTGCGTTTTATTTTGTATAAAATAAACATTATATGTATTGTACTTGCAATTCCAACTTCTCTTTGTTAGTTGACTATTGCAAAAAAATTAGTTATACCAACTATATTTGTTTATTTTGTTGAATATTCGTTTATTTTGTTGAAAAAACAAGAAAGGTTATCAAATAATGATAAACTTTCTAAATAAACTGACCTCGAAGTATTTGGAGTCGCACAATAAGGATATTGAGAGGTTCAAAACAGTATAATATTTTAAAGGCTTGTCTTTTTTGTTCTTCATCACATTGGGAGAACTGGGATTTAGTGTCCAGGTGTTGATGTAAGTACTAGCACCACTCCTGTTGAATATCACATGCCTTTTTAGATTGTTGAAAGAAGACAGCCGAACTGAGGTCGGAGAAAACCTCACAGACCAAACCAGAGGAGACAGTCTGTGTGCCCACTATCACAATGTAAGCATATGAGGTTTGGTAGGTTTTCCTCAGCTCAGCATTTCCTGTCTTCTCCTGACTAGGGTCCCGCCCTTGGTATTTTTTTTTTCATACATGTATGTTTTAAGTAAACAACTAATAGTATTTTTTTCTTCTCTTAACCTCAAGTTGATGAATGAGATCAGCACTGTTGTCACTAGCCCCAAAGCTCCGATTCAACTTCACAAATTGAAGCCCGCCTCTACTGGAAATGACCAGACTGGAGTTGGTTTGGAGTTTCAGACCATCCTGCCTACACTGGAGGTGTGGGCCCAACAGCTTCATCTGATAAAGGTAAACACTGTAAAAACTTCAAATGTCAGTATTTTACCTGACTACATTCATATGTTTACATTGGTAGGATCTGCAAAGGGGTATAAACAAACTAAGTGCTAGACTGGTGTCATGTCAGCCGTTGGATGGTGGCTGTAATGAAGTAGAAGAAGTGAAGGTGGAGAACATGATGCTGCTAGTAGACACCATGCTGGAAAACACTTCAGCTGACCAAGAGAAGGTAGAACACTGCACTATTTGTTATTTGTCCATTTTCTAAAATGGGTTGTGCCTTGCGATATTTGGATTTTTCTACAAACCTTATTTTGGAGTTTTCCATGAAGGAATTTTTTAATGCTGACAGTTGGTCATTTCTATTGCATATATCCACCCCAAAACAAAAATACACTATAGGCAGACCAAAGGAATGTAATTTATGTCATGTACGTATTTCTTGTAAATTTCTTTGTGGAATGTTTGCGGACACGTCATCTTGGATAACTCGGGCCTTCTCAGTCAAGATTTATCCATGATCCATATCCGCCCCCTGTTTTAGGGCATAGTTTGTCCAAACTCAACTTATCTGCTGAAGTCGCACAAGCTCAAATGATAGAATTTTACTACTATACACACAAGATTCTGAGCTCTGCCCTCTCACTTTGACTTTTTATTCATTGGAAATACCGTTTTAGAGGCATGAGGTCAGTTTTATAGGTTTAAATGATTGTTGGACCGCCAGACATTTTTTGCAGATTTAAAAAATATCTGACTTTCCATCCACGAGGGGGGTTGGGGGGGGGATTATGATTTAATTATGACTTAATAATTAATTTTTATTGGTTGAGCTGTTTTTTAAGCTGGTACTGACATTATTTTTTATTTTAATGATGTAAAATAAATAGACTTTTGGTGCTCCAGTTATGGTTTTTAGTTGGTATTGATGGCCGGTGATGCATTTAAAAAGATGCCAGATTCAGGAGAAAGGGTAAACACAAGTGAGATTGCTTCGTATTATGTGCTGTAGATGCTCAGGAGTCCCACGCGGTACACTCTAGGCTCCATGGTGTCTCATTTCCAGAAGCTATTTGACGTAAATACCCTTAGCGGAGTGTACCCACGTATGAATGAGGTGTACACCAAACTGGGAGAGATGACCAACACCATGAGGAACCTACGAGACGTTCTGGAGCTAGGTAACCTCGCAATAGAATCCAATGTACTCTGTGACCATAACTCAGTTTATATTTTGATACTATGTAAGTGACTAACAATGTCCATTTGATGCTTGTGGTTTGAATCAGACAGCAGAGTTACTCCTGCTGAGGTATTGTACCAGGTGGTCAAACTGGTCTCATCCACTCAGCACAACCCTGGATTCCATAATCTGCTGGGAGATGCTGACATTGACAGGTTCACACATTCAAAGCACAGAATACAGATTGAATATCAAACAGCTTTGCTGCCGAGGGCTACAATAACCAAAAGCATTCTTTGAAACTTCTTCTTTGTAAACTCTTTGCAGTATCATTGTCAAAGTGAAGCAGCATGACGAGTTCTTCCCTGCCTTCTATTGCCTCACTTTGGATATTTTAAATATTCTAGGTAAATACAACTGATTATTCTTGTGGGTTTGGGTCCCCAAGTCAGACAATATAATTTGTTCGGGTGAAAATACATTTGCACTTTCATATATTGTCATAACTGATCCATCCCTCACTGTGTTTGTACATATTTATTGTTCTTCTTCTTCTGGCAGTTTACGTTAGGGTTCGCCATAGTGCATTATCTGTTTTTATCTTGCCCTGTCCTCTGCATCTTCGTCTTTCACACCAACCAACTGTATGTCCTCTTTCACCACATCCAAAAACAAATTCTTTGGTCTTCCCCTTTTTCTCCTGCCTGGCATCTCCAACTCCAGCATCTTCTACCAATAGATCCCCTACCCCTCCTTTTCAAGCTTCCAAAACATATCAATCTGGTGGCTCTTACTTTGTCTCTAAGGCATCTAACCTAGGCTGTTCTTCTGATGTGCTCATTTCTAATCCTGTCCATCCTTATTACTCCCAAAGAAACAATTAACATCGTCAGGTCTGCATCCTGTCTTTTACTCACAGCCACCGGCTCTAACCCATACAGCAAAGCTGGTCTCAACACCATCTCCTTAACTTTTTATAAATAGAGGAGTGGTACCGGTGTAGCTGAAAGCTCTCCTCAATGGGCCCTTCTCACATCTTTCCATGGATCAGTTTCAATAGCAACCTAGATTAAACTTATTTAAACTTTATTTATGAAACAAAATTTACGGATTATGTGTGTCTGTGTGTTTAGGAGTGAACCAACTGGACGACATCCTTCCAGCTCTGAAGTCTTTGAAACATACAGCTCAATGATTGTTGCTTTGAGTACACCGAGTGTTGTGTTTTGGTCAATGTTCTATGTCATTGTTTTTGGCTGATTTTTAATAAATATTATATGTTTTATCACAGCCTCCTGTTCCTATTGATTTATGGTATTTCACCGATACTGACATGGTCACATGCCAACCAATAGCTGCAGACATGGGAAGTTCATTCATCAAACTGTCAATTACAACACATTGCATCCTCCATTCTCTCAAAAATGTTCTACATGTAAACATTTCTAAGCAACCCAATGAAATGAAAAGATCTTCAAAACAAATAAAAACAAATAGCTCTCAGTTCAGGGGGTTACATCCTTTAAAGGATGAAAGCTCTTTTTTTTTTTACACTTATGTCACAGAGCAATGCATCCGTTGCTTACAGTATGAAAAGCTGAAGTTGATTGATGATTATTCAATTAAATGTGTTAATTAAAGCAGATGTAGAAGAAGTACTTGTAGTATAAGCTGTGATGTGGTAATAGTAACAGTCATAATTGTAAAATTTGTTATTAAAACTATTGTTGTAGTCCAACCAAAGTATTAAAGGTTTCCTCAGGTCTTTTTCATCCGTCATGCTGCAGTTGGGTACCCTGTTCATCCTGATGGTGCCAATGTAGTATATCCCTCTCTGCCGCAAGTGTTCTAACAGTGGGAGTGATTTAAAATAGTTGTCTGCGAATACTTTGTGGTTCTTCCCTGCAGGGAGGGTTGATGTCCATTTGATAACAACATCTCCACTCACACCAACCTCGGACCTTTCCTTGTCTGGATCTGTTGCCCCTTGACAAACATCAAAGTCATACAGGAAACCACTCTGTCCTGCACGTCCCCACATTTTGAATCCTCATTTGTGGGGTTTTGATGGTATGTAGACTTTCAGATAAGATTTTCTCTTAAATGGAATCATTATCTCATCAACTGCATGATGTTCTTCAGGAGGGATACGAAGGCATTGTTCTCGTAGCTTTTCGAGCCATGGCTTCAGTTTCCACAATTTATCCTTCTTTGCATCTTCAGACACACTGAGGTTGTCTTGAAAGTGCAGCAGCGTCAGCAATTTCTCAAATCGAACACATTTGAAGTTTTTACAGTGTTTACCTTTATCAGATGAAGCTGTTGGGCCCACACCTCCAGTGTAGGCAGGATGGTCTGAAACTCCAAACCAACTCCAGTCTGGTCATTTCCAGTAGAGGCGGGCTTCAATTTGTGAAGTTGAATCGGAGCTTTGGGGCTAGTGACAACAGTGCTGATCTCATTCATCAACTTGAGGTTAAGAGAAGAAAAAAATACTATTAGTTGTTTACTTAAAACGTACATGTATGAAAAAAAAAATACCAAGGGCGGGACCCTAGTCAGGAGAAGACAGACACAAATGCTGAGCTGAGGAAAACCTACCAAACCTGACAGACACTATGTTAGATATCACATCGGCAACTTTGGGGTACTTTGTTTCCATTTCCCAATAGGCTCTTACATTGGGCATCTGAACCAAACCCATGAACATGTACATGCCAAGAACCTGTTCAATGTCTTTGACATTTGTGTTGACTGATTTCCCTTTCTTCTGCACACTGAAAAGGTTTGTTTGATCTGCAACCAGCTGTATCAGGTACCGTTTAGGCATCTAAAGTAAGAAATATAGTTTTATCAATTTGAGTGCAATTATTTGTTGTAAATATAACATTTCAATCTGTAATTTGTGTAATTGATTGATAAAAACATTTTTATGATACACAATCATCAATATAATGCATATTGCACCAAAAAAAGAAAGATAATGACAATTGAGGGATTTACTACCAAATTCCACTTTTTACCTGTAGTATCAAATTTGAACACAAATTTTATACATAATTTTACTACATACTAAAATGCAAAAAATTATGTAATTATAACTTGCTTCAACAGATTAAGTGTTCATGTTGGTATATTACTAAAAATTTCAAAGAAAATGTCACTGGAAAATCGTAAAAATCGCTATTTTCTTTACCTTGATCCAGTGAGTTGGGAACCATCTGAAAGTGGCCATCTTGGATTGTCACATGTACTGTGTTTGAATTGTTGTAGTGATCAAGGTATCCAATAGGGGGTGCAAGACAAGTATCAGATTGGATACAAGAGGGTTTTGAGTGAAGTTTTTACCATAAGGTGATGCAATAGGTCTCAGAAATGCTTGTATCAAATTTGATGCATTTGGCATTATAGGGTTAAGGGTATTGGTTACATTTTTCTTCCTGTAACGGTGTTCTTCAGTATTACGAATTCCTTTCAGCAGCTGAGGGATGAAGAGAAGAATCTCAATTTCTCATGATAAAGGAATGCACAAGCTGTGTCCCAATTGAGAGCCTACTTTCTTCGTAAGACCCACTGTTAAGAAGATGTTCCATGTCACATTCACTGCTGTTAAATGAAACAGCCAGGTAAAAGGAGAATTTTATCAACTCTTCATGTTCAACAAATGGAGACAAAACTTGTAATTAAAATGTTATTGCATTTTTGTTTGTATCCTGTTATTGCAATAAATTGAGATGCAATTTTCAGCTTTTATACTAGTAGTACAACCTTATCATAAGACCAACTGCTACTGATCACCTTAAGCTGCCGGCGCAGCACTTCAGTGAAGCAAGGGTAGAAGCAGGGAGACAAAGATATTACATTTAAAAATTAAATAAAATTTAAACAGCTTTAAAATTTTACGTTGGTTTAGTTGAATTGACACATTTTTGGTGACAAATCAGCAAATGAAGAACTTACCTAAACTGAGTTAATCCCAGTGACTCCTACAGAATTTTTGGTTGCGTTTTGCGCAATACAATATATTCTTTTCCTGCAAAACAATTTTGTAAAACTGAATTTAGAAATATTAAATGGTAGTAAGTTTAGAATTTAAATTAGTTGGTTGGTGCTACCAACACCAAAAAAATTAACTTTGAGATCATACATTTCATCTGACCTGTAAATTGGGCATTTTCAAGATTGACGAATGTATATTTTACTATTAAAAAGATTTTGGGCTATCCGTGTTTTTTTTTTTTATGAACGCATATCGTCACCATTTTTGCTGTTAGATATAAATGTTTTAAGATTATGAAGGTTTGGGCAATCCTTTGGGAGAAATTAGTGGTTCTATTTTCTGGTCGAATATTGTAAAACGCTATTGAATTTGAATTTCTTTATATGAAAAAACTGCTTTAACCAATACACATGGTCTAAATAGAAACACCATATACAATAATTCGAAATAATCATATTATATTTCAATGTTATTTTATTTAGAACTGAAAACTATCAAAGCAGGAATCCATGAACGCTGCCTCTTAAGCAATTGGACTTATGACAAGACTTGCGTCGCATTCAACGGTTCAGGATTGCCATAACGTGGATGACTGAATGAAAATCCACACAAACAGCCTATTGATAGAACCCACTATAGAACAGACGGTCATGTATAGTGAGCTTAACAGTGTACGCAGCCTGACTGGTCAAGGGAGACTGCAGCACACCGGAAGTGGGAAACAGGTAGACAATCCCTTCTGAAGGAACATCTTGGAGAGGCAGATTTGCAGCAAAAGAGCATGGTTCGCCTGTGAAGCGGAATTATGCTATCTTTGGGGCAATTAAATCCAGCCAGACAACGGATGTATCTTCAAAAGTATAGATAAATATTTATAGGAACACTTACACTCCCCGTTCCGCAGAGCAAAAGGTACGGTCCACCGACTAGTTTCCGGCAGAGGGTTGCTAGGAGACAGACGTTAGAAATAAATCACACAGAATGGCTCTGCCTCACGGTTTTCCTGACTTATGTGAATCACCAGTTCTATCTAATTAATTTCTGTAGCTACCACTGTTCCCTGGATTTGTAGATCACAACAGGAGAGAATGTTTACACGTAGTTTTGTCGATAACCATTATTTCAGCTTAAATTCGAGCCCCTCAAAACAGCAGAAAGATAACTCGTTTTTTTAATTTATTTGCAATGGCTGCCGACTTCACCCAAGAGTCTATTTTGGATTTTCTGAAGGTGTGCGGAGGCAAAGTGAGAAACAAAGATTTAATTGAGCAGTTTAAGGCCATGTTCCCAGAGGAGCCAGAGAAGAAAGCTGTTGTCCGAAGCATATTCAAAAAATACGTTGACAACATTGCCATCGTTAAGGCTGAGAGAGGAATCAAATATGTCTGCCTGAAGAAACGGTTTCGCGCTACACTAAGTGTAAGCGACGTGACGGATTGTTCAGAAAGAGAAGCATTGCATATTTTAAATGTGGAGAAGCTTCACCTAGCAGAAGCAGAATGTGTCCAGGCTGATGACGCAGCCTCAGGCAGAGGGGCGCAGCATACACCTGGTTCAGGTTACGGAAATGACAGCCAGGTGAAAGTTCCGCATGTTTTCTCCCCAGCGACCATTTTATCGGACGACAAAAGTGGTTGCCAGGAGTTGGTTTTAGTGTTTGAAGACTTATGTGAGATGGGAAACATAGAAAGCTTTCGAAGAGACAAGAGAGAGTCCAAGAAGGATCAGGTGGGACAAGCGCCTGTTTTACCTCGGATTGCTGTGATAGAAGCTTCGTCTCTTCCTGTAGAGGAATCTATGTTGACCCTGCCTGGGCTTGCTCAGATTGCTACTACAGAACAGTTAGACTCCATTGCGGGGCTCAGACAGACTGAGAATGAGTTGCTTTCTGTGCAGCACCTGAAGGAAAGAGGTCCGATTAATGTGGAGATCAGTCACCCAAACTCAACAGGATATCGGTCCCACTCACATGAGTGGGAGGATGAAGGCCAGTTGGATGCACGGAGTTTGTCTGAGAGTGAAGGAAACAGCTCCCCGAGTGCCAGCCGCAGACACTTCATCGAGGTCATGATGACTAGGTCACCCCAGGTTTGTCGAAACATGGTGGTGCTGCGCAGGTCAGTCTGTGACAGTGACTCCTTGGTCTCCTCCAACCTGGATGACGACAGCGCCTCTGTCATACTTGATCCAGTGGAACATGAGTGGATGATGTGTGCTTCGGATGGGGAGTGGGCCAGCTTGCACCCCCTACTCAGTATGGATCCCAGTCTCGTCCTAAGGAAGGATTTTATCACTGGTTTCACCTGCCTGCACTGGGCAGCCAAGCACGGAAATCATGAGCTGCTAGCGCTGATCTTCAACTTTGCCAAACAGCACAACATACCCATCAGCGTGGATGTTCGATCCAAAACCGGCTATACACCGCTGCATGTAGCTGCCATGCAAAATCATATGGAGGTGGTGAAGCTCCTAGTGGGTGCTTACAGCGCAGATATAGAGATCAGAGACCACAGTGGGAGGAAAGCCTGCCAGTACCTCACAGATGGTGTCAGTATGGACATACGAGACATCATAGGAGAATACAAGCTTTCTGAGACAGAGAACGCGAACCACAAGAATAGAAGGCAATGGAAGTTCTCTAAGGTTCTCCAGACTAATCTGAAACCCCAAAGGCCAGGTAACTCTGATGACTGTTATTCTGTGGATGGGGAAGTTCAGCTAAGAGAGAAACCAATCTGGAGGAGATCCTCATTCAAAAAGTTGAAGCCTAAACTGGAGCGGATGCGCTTCAGGGCATCGCAAATCATCCACAGCACAACGTTCCGGGACACAGAGGAGGAGCAGGAGGGTTCTGCGAAAAGTTCCTTTAGATCCAGACCGAAGACACATTACTTAGGCTCAGATCAATAGTAGGCTACTGCTGGACAGGGTGTGATGTACAGTTAAAACAAAAGTATGTATACATTGCATTGAGCGGTCTGCTTTTTGAAGTTGAAAACTAAAGTTGACCCACTTTTATGCAAATTACCTGAAAACACAGATTGTATTTTATCAGTTTGCATAGTGACAGAAGTGGTCGGATCCAGATTACAGTCTGGAACTAGCGTCATAGATAGATAATCTTTATTGTCTGTCCCATCGGTGACCGAAATTCTTCTTCGACAGGGCTGCACAAGTCACATTCAAAACATATTTAGAATAAAATAAAAATGACATGGTACGGATACTTGAGAATGATTGTTAAAAACATACCGTTAAAGGTATATATATATATAAAAACAGGTTAGCGTGCTTTGTCTATGTCTTTTTTTTCAGGATGGTTATAGCAGATGGAATGAATGATTTCTTGTAGATGTTTTTGCAGGCCAGAGGGACTTTGTAGAGTCTGCCTGATGGCTGTAACATGGAGGGGTCCTCAATGATCAGGGTGGCTTTCCTGATGACTTAGCGGCTCTACAGATCGGATAGTGGAGTTTGAGATGAAGCGGTTATTTTGCTGGCCTGATTGGTTATGCGTGAAAGTTTTGTTTTGTGTTTGATGGTGAGGGAATACACCTGGAAGTGACCTTGAAGATGAGGATGGATCCTATGAGTGAGCGGTAACTACAATAAAAATGTCATGTGGACATTAAAAGTTCTCAGTACTGTACAAGGACAGATTTATGACAGGTGGAATCTTTTGAAAGACAAGCTTACAGTTACTCTAAATTTTTATAAACACTGAAAATGTATTACCCCTCCTATATTTTGAAAACCGTCAGTAAACTTCTAAAACAGCTGATTGCTGCTTTTTAGCAAATGTTACTCAAATAGGAGGAACTGGTCGCCCAGTACAACAATGCTTCAATGGTTGGTCCAGCTCTGCTTTAAAGAGTAAATATCAGCCGTACTCCACATAGCAACAGCACATGAATTTTATCTGTTTTAAATAGTTTGTTCATGTTATGAATGTTGTTTCACTGCAGAAAGGAGGAGGTACAATGCAGCGATCTACTGATCTAATATACAGAATATCACTGTTTACGTCAATGATGAAATAACTTGGATTACATATTTAAATGTGCTGCATGTTATTATCCTAACACTAAAGCCTCTTGAGCCAATCTCATGGGTTCAGATTGGGAGTTCAGAGGCTTTGACAGAGATGTCCTACTGTGGGCGGTTCTACTTTTTAGATTTTCCAGGACCAGATTTATAATCTGGTCTCCAAATGGATTTCTCCAAACTTGGAACCACTTGGAGACAACTAATCCAATAAACCAATCAAATAAACAGATTTCACAAATACTTATCTAAATCTTTAATGATTGATGATTTTTTAAAATCTCAAATAGCCATAATAATTGTATGTTGGGCATTACATCCTATTTTAAATTGCTTAACTAATACAACTAATAAACAATATTGTTTTATTATTTGTATTTTAATGATGGTGTTGTATAATTATAGTTCACCAAGTTGGAATTAAATACAATCTTAACTTGTAGAAACTCTTGCGACTTAGTCGGGGTGACACCTGGGGACCTTTTCAGGTGTGAAAGCAAATAGCAGTCCATTAAAATATATATACGATGCAAACAAACAAATACAGTGTGACATAATGTTTAATAGTTAAATTAACATCCTTTGTTGTTGACTTTCAATGCATGTCATTACTGAAGATCTGCGTTTTATATTTTTTGTTGTCATTTTAGCACAATTACATATAAGAGCTCTTTGACACCAAATGCAACACATTGTTTTGTTGCTCTGATCGCGTTGTTTTTCTCACTTTACTCAATCAAATATCATAAGCCATGTCAAGCTATATAATGAGCTTGTCTTCCACTTACTATTGATTTCAGGATGTGTGAAATGAGGAGAATTTCATCGCTGATAAGCATCACATGAATTTTTGACATCACATGAAAGCAGTGTGGACACAGCTTTCATTTGCACATAACGTATCAAATTGCATTTACCTTTATTTTTTAAAGATTTTAAATATTTTCTTATTTTTTGTTTATAGGGGTAATTTTAATGTACATGTAATGTTTTTTAATGCATTAAATAAACGATACTGCACATATTCCACAATCTGTTTTGATTCTGTGTTGGAGTAAATTGAATGGATGTTTTCTTTTACAATCGGTTGAAGGGATTCTGACGGATCTCGAGCGAAATGAAAATGAATTATTTAGAAAACTATTGTCAAGAGGAATGAACTTTGCCACAGAGTTTAAATATTGAATAGTATACAGCTAATTCACACAAAATGTTCCTCAACGATCATGCTCAAATTCACGGACAATTTCATGCCTCTATGTTCACAGTTCTTACAAATTGTTATTTCACTTCCTTTCAGTGAAGTTGTTTCAAATGTGGTCTTGTACAACACTTGTCATAGCTGTACAATATATGCCCTTTATCTTTTCTTTGTTTATTTTGATGCTATTGTTAATGGTGGACTGACATTTGATTTATCTTGCTGCACTGAGTCCCATGCAAATATTCCCTAAGGGGACAGTAAAGTATTTTGTATCATAACATGTCCCTGATTATAAGATTTGATGACAGTGAACATGTAGTGGTTCCACTAGATGACACCAGATCTGAGGGTTGATTCTGACCACTAACCTGCACGAGGGACTAGAGTCATCCTTTTCTCACTCTCCATGTCATCATTACTTGCCAGAAGTGGGTCAGACAAACAGAAAATAATGGCAGAATGATGGATTGTAGTGAATTAATGCTTTTCATTCATTCCTAAATTCATCCGCAGGGAAGTAAATTCCCAGTGAGGTGGCCTTCGTGTGATCAAAAAAACCCAGTCCAGGAAATCCCAAGGAAAATTACGTATTTCTCAGGAGGTAACAATGGAACATTCTGAGATTACCCAATCGGTCCTGGTGTGGCTTTCAGCACAAACCTCATCAGCTTTGTAACATCAGAAATAATCTTTATCTGCCTTGTGCTGATGCATCAACGGTTCCCGATGTAAACCGTTTACCCTAATAAGAAAAGCGCCAGTTGTTTATGAAGAATTGTGTAATTATTGTAAAGGAGAAATATTGCTAACTAAGTAAAAATATTTTTTTGTTTAAGGGTGTGCTTCTAAAGGTGGGAGAAGGGTTTGTATGATTAACCATCAGACACAAAAAGGAGAGGCATGTCCCCTCTCAAACATCTCTGCGTTTTCAAACGTCGATCAGACATCTAACTGATTTCAGTATTGGCCTCTGCACCAAATCCTATTGTTGCTGCTTGAACAACTGTGCAGCTCTCACTGTGACTTACCTATCGTAAAAAAAAAATCAGTCCCAGGTGAAAGTCATAGACTTAATCTAGGTTAATTTATTAATTTAATAACTTAGACATTGTAATTTACCATGAAATACAAATCATTAGGTCAAGCATGTTTTAAAAATGTTCTTTTGTTTGGCTGAATCACGTTGCATTATTCTGTCTAGTAAGTCCACGCAAGCTTTAATATGCCCACAAAGTCATACTTATAGAAGAGGACTTATCTCATTAGCCATGGCTAATGCCTCCTCCTCAGTGATCACTTTGATGCGTGGTGTCCCCCAGGGCTCCATCATCGGCCCCTTTCTCTTTAGTCATACGTGCTGTCATTGGGTCGTATTATAAAGACACATTGAGCAAGGACTTAAAGGTTTAAAGGTAATTCATCAATGAATAAATTAAATTCAAATTAAATTGTGTTTCGTATGAAGTTGAAGATATACCTTAAAGTGCATGAACTCTTTGATGAGAACAATGATTCTGAAATGAGGAAAAATACTAATTAAAAAAGCAGAAAATGCAAATGTCAAAAACATCTATTAAAACCGGAACACACAAACTATTTACCCGATGATTCACGACAGATGAGGTGAGGATAACTGCAGAGTCAGCAGCTTGGGGAGTTAGCCTAATGATTTGGGCCCAAGGCTTCTTAAAGTCTCTGCCGCCAAATAAAGTGAGCCTCTCCAGAAAATATTCAGTCTGAGATTACAGACAGGTAGGGTTTCTGTTCTATGTACAACATCAAGTCTCCTACCTTTACACAAGATATGTTCTCTCCGAGCCAGTTTAATGACTACAGACTGATGGCCCTCACATCACATATAATGAATATCATGGAACGGCTGCTAAACTGCCTGCCTACTTAGACCCCAGGTCAAACAAGCACAAGACCCCCTAGAGATTTTATACAGGGAAAAACACCAGATCTGGCATGCCAGATGCCGGATGGTTTTGTTATGAACCATTTCCATTTTACATTGTACACAGCAGATTTCAATCACCACCCAGATACAAGCCATATCCACAAATACACAGATTACACAGCTATTGTGGCATGTATCAGTTTGTTGAGTACAGAGACCTGAAAGGGGCCTTCTGTGACTAACGTGACGAGAACAACCTCCATTTCAACACCTACACAACGAGGTAAGTGGCTTATGACTAACAGGTGAATGTGGTCACGTCATCAAGTAGTAAACTCCAGGTGCTATAGAAGCTAAACTGTTCATCTTTTGTCAAAGAAATTCTTCTTGACTCACTTTAGCCATGTTGAAAAATTGAACCAAGGAAGTGTTTAAAATGCCGTTATTGAGTCGTGCATGTCTATGTAAATGAGCCCACCAAAGGGAAAATTCCCAGTCTTGTTCTTTGTTAAGCCTGGTGTGTTGCTACATCACAAGATCTCTGGTCATATGATTTAGGAAGTGTGAAAGGGGCCACTGTCAGAGCACTGCTAATTAGATAGGGATTTGGACATATTTGCTTTTATGTCTGAGTTTGTGTGTGTGCGTTTGTGAGTGTGTGTGTTTGTGTGTGTGTGTGTGCATGTGTGTGTTTGTGTGCCTGCACTGGGAGACAGTTGGATTAGAATTGAAAATATGGAGTTTGATTTCATGTCACAATAAAAAAAATCGCCACCATCAATAGAATAATGACATTCTGGACTGGCTGGACTCATTGTCCAGCCATTGACTCTGATGCCCTCTACGGGATCGGAACTGCAGAGGACTCCCCGACGAGCTTTTATGACTCTGAAGTGGATTCAGCCATCTTCTATGCAGTGGTCTGCTGAGGCAGCAGCAAAGCAACAACAGACAGGAAGAGTCGGGACAAGTCGACAAGGCAGGCCGACTCTGTTAATCATAATAATATTTATCTGGATTGAAATTGACACAAGGACAATCAACGGAGCTACTCAACAGAGATACTGTCATTGACCATGGCAACCAGTGAAATGCTATGGTCTCCTGCTTCAAACTATTTGAGCTGGAAGTTTTAATGATCTTGCGAGAATATATTTAGAAAGAAAAGAGAAACACGGCTTAATCAGAGAAGGAGAGATAACTAGCTTGCGAGAAAATTGTTGACTGATTGAATGTTTTTATAGTTTTACAATATTTTCTCTGTGTGTGAAATGTGGTGCAGTAATATCAAATTAATTTTTATTTTCATATATGGGCGCTCAGTACACGTGAAAGCAGCAGAAAATTAAATACAAATATATAGTTAATCCTGGGTAGACACTGACAGGGTTGCAGGATAGACGGAAGTCTGGAATATCTTGGGGGTACTTCTGCCACCTTAATCCCCGACTTGAATAAATTTGATGGATGTCAAATAGGTTCATAATTATACCCCACATATTTTTAATATCAGTCAGTCAATGTTAATCTGATTGCACCTGTCAGGGGTTTTTGTGTTATAGCTGATGGATGTATGCTGAAACCTTGTTACCTTTAACATCAATAAATCTAATGATGATGTTATCACCCATTTTCGTTAGTTGGTGTAAATGTCTTCAGAATTATGCAAAAGACAATTAATGGATTGCCATGAAAGTTGGTGAGAGATTGAAACTTAGGACGGAATAAACACTTAAACCCTAATACAGTGTTAAGTCTATTTTTTTTAAACATTGCATGAAAGTTTTGTTTTTTTTCTTTTTGTTTTGTTGAATTGGACAAAGTAATACATATACAAAGCTGGATTGAACTGTGGGGCAATTTTCAACACGTGTACTCAGGGCTCATCCCTCCACTAAGACCCAAAAAGTCCATTGTAATTGAATCAAGCCTTCCCCAATAACAAACTCAAAACCATGTTGTATGGTGTTGACTAAATATGATTTAAAAAAAATCGACAATTGACTCAAAAATTTGTAATTAATAAAGGATGGCTAAATCACCACTAGTTTGAAACTGAATTAATACAGCATTTAGTAGGATTTAAATGATAGGAAAACACAATCAGGCCATTGTCCGAACCAGGACAGTACGGCAAACCCTGAAGAACCATCTGGTTTGTCAAGAATGTCATCAAAAATATATTTTTTTGAAATTGATGCCATCATAAAATTAATTACAACTAATCATATGAAAACACTGATCATCAGCCGTGTCATACAATATCAAAGTTTTTCGTTCCCTGTGTCACACTGTTAGCGATATAATGTTAACAGGTTAGAACAGTGTTTTTCGTTTATGTCTAATGCATTGAAACAACGCTGCATAGGGAAAACCGGTTCCAGATTCACACAACTCTGAATCTGAGGCGTCAACTTACTCATCTAGAGGGGCCTGAGCTGCGAGAATGAAAAGTACGATGACAGCTTGGCCTGACCTTCTGCACTCACGTTTGCCATTGATAGTAAATTTCCGATTATGTGTGAGTGTGCTTGCGTGTGTCGGCCATCAGAGGGGATGCAGAGTGTGTCTTTTATATATTCACATTACGTGGTAAATTATTTTTAATTTTATGCGCTCCTCGGCTTTAGACGTCATAACTCCTTTGAAGAATGGAGCTATATCAAAATTAGGATTGCAGAAAAAATCTGAACCCCAGGCAGACTTTGCAGTTGTGTTGGAACTTTGTTGATCAATCAGTTTGGTTGTACCCCTGAGCTCCTTACTGAGTGCAGGGAAGAGCAGGTTTGGGCTGCCAGTCTCTAGTTGTTGGGAGTCCATATTTTCTAGGACCTGAACTGAAGCCTGAATACAAAACTCCTGACCGAGAAGGCCAAGCAGTGCCTTTTCCCTAAGGACCCCAGTGACTCTGTTGGATGATTTTGGTGAGGGTACTCGTCATATCAATAATACTATTGTATGGTTTTTATACTGCACTCTCTCCGCCTTGCACTTTGTAGACGTTCCCTGCTTGCCCTGCCCTCAGCGGTTCCGCAGAGATAAATATATTTCGTCCAGCGGAAAGGGCAACATCTCTTTGATGAAAATTAGATTGTAGTTCGTTATCTATCTTACTATGATACTTGTGTCTTAAAAAGGGTACAGAAATGACTTATTGATCAAGAAAGACCGAATCTGTCAATATCCTTTTAACTTTACTGCAGTGAGAGGAGACTGAGATCTAAAGTTGTCTTCCGTTTTACATACGGCGACTTCGAAAATTAAATGATGATAGTCTATGGGGATAACAAAAATATGTATAATCTCCACCTGGTCTACATCAATTTAGCAACGAGGAGCCATTGTTGGTGACTGGCCGCTGTGCGAATCGCAAAATAAGTCGGAATAACAATAAAATCCTACACCTTTAATAGTAACCATTGGGTGACGCACTTCTCTCAGGGGCGGAACCAAGAATCGTTACTATTAAGCCCGCGGGCTCCTGGCCGGACTCATTATTGTGAAGCACTCGCGGACTCGGAAGCTGTTTCGTCGGAAGCAGAGGGATGTGGCTGCTGTCAGTGTTGGTGCCGCTTCTCAAGCTATACCTCTGCGGCATCAAAGTTCTTCTCTACCAGATGTTCAACAAATCGTTTACGCTTCCAGGTCTGGGCAATTCACATTCCATGCATGTCTGTTGATCTTTGTTTAAAGTTAACGTTTATACATGACGTGAATACGATTGATTTATGTGACGAAATCAGTAGTAATAACAGGAGAACATTGTTCCTATTTACGCTCTTTGAACGAATTTAACTTATTTGATTATAAGAGATTGTGACAAGTCAACTCTTGAACCAAAAATTAGATATTTTTTTTGTGCAATTGCGCTTTGTTTCATTGATTCATATGTGATGATAACAAAAACATATGTGCTAACAATAAAGATTATAGAAAATATTCCATCTTGACTTTAATCCGTGATCATATCTAACTACTCTTAATTTAATCTGATTTTTATTTGCCCGTAAAACTTACTTTTAAATAATACCTAAATTCATGCACAAGAGACACAAACTGTTCATGAATGTAGTACAGTTCAACATGGCACCATGTTTCACAGACATTTCTTTACGTAAAGACTAATTTTATGCGTTCTGTCAACTAAATCTGTGAGGGATATATCCTTAACTTGTTTTATATTAGTATATTATAATGGTTACTCAAACATTTGAGATTGTCTGCCTTTTCAATATCTGTTCCCTTCTGGACTCCCCACAATACTATTGACTGTTGAGACTATAAAACATTGCAAGGAGCAAATATACGAATACCTATATATGGATCCCATAATCCGACCCATTCTTTCTTTGATAGGCTTGGCATAATTAGGATATTATGTAGTCCCTCACAGAAAAAAGAGGAATGGCAATGAAAATCCCATCTATTCAGATAATAATCAGAGGTTAAAGTGGGTCAGATAAGTGTTGTTGCACCTTTTTAACAAATAAATGTGATTATATATATACACTTAATAATGTTAACCCATTTTATTTTGCGGATAAATTGCAGTTTGGAATTAGTAGGGGCTGCTCAAAATGTTCTAGCTGGTGGATTTGCATCAAGTCTTGTGGTGTTACTGTTACAAAGACCGACTCCCCACAGATCATCTGAGTTTGAATCTGGATTGCATGTGTTCTTTTGCTGTAGTTTCTTGTGTAATTAATTATTTCCTTTCTAGTTTATGGTTTAAGATAATATAAGTAATTAAATCACATATTTTCTCTGGTACTGGTCCGGCTCTTGCTTCTGAAAACAGACAGAATTAGAATAATGACAATTCACAGGTTCTTTGTTGAGGCCACAAAGTCGTCTATTTTTTGACATCAATCTAAGAATTTGTTTCTTTAATTTTCTTATTTAAATTTTTAGACTCTTTCATATTTAGAGGAGTTTCTTGTCAGTTCTCCCAGATTTATATATGATAGAAGAAGCGGTCTCTCCCCATCAGCACAAATTATTTTTTTTCCAGTAGTGGAGGCAGCAGTGTTCTCGGACTCACATTTTCTATCCGTCTTATTTTTACTCATTCACTCGAGTCATTAAATGTAAATATAATAATATTAATAAGACATTTATTTTATAACGCACTTTACATTTGGATCAAATCTCAAAGTGCTACAAGGTAAAAGCAGATTAAAGCATCAATAAAAAATATAATGATATCTATATAAAAACATGACCAAAAAGCAGCAATGTTGATTTAAAGTTATGGGTTCAATCAAAAGTTATAGGTTCAAATATGCTCACATTTTTTACATATTTTGGAAATAAATGGTTGGAAAACTCTGTCGTTTGTGTACTAAAGCTTGTTTTGGTGTTCCACTGTATACACATATTCTCAACTTTTCTATTCTACCAACTTCATGTTAACAAACATTTAAAAATAGATTTTTGTGACAGTCCCGATGCAGCCCTAAGGCTTACATCACACCGGCAGAAACCCTGATTTAATTTAAAATCCGTAGTCCAAAAGGACAATTCAATGTAAAATTCAATCAGTATTTAAGATGGGAGTTTGTATCCACTTTTTACAACCAAATGATACTGATGAAAATCTGTTTGTCGTAACTCGTAACTGAAATATTCAAGGAAAATGATACGTCTTAAAAATGTCTTAAGTTTACGTTTTGCCCACTTCCTTCCCCTCTCTCTGACTCCGGACTTACAGTGACATTTTACCGAATCAAAAAGACTCCTATCTTAAGAAACTCTTTAACGGTTTGAACATTATTTAAAACATTAGGGATATTGTAAACAATTCGATTCATACATTTTTAACAATGGTCAAGCTGCTTTTTGGTGTTTTAAATCAGAAATCGTACATATTGTATTTTTAATACAATATGTACAATCTCTGCTCACATGCTTTTAGAATGTGAGCAGATAATTAAAAATCCATTATGCAGTACACTTTAACACAAAGACGCAATTGTGTATTAAGAAAGAACCAAGAGGTTTATACTCTCGTAATCTCAGTGAGAATGCAGGCAGTGCACGGTTACTGCACATAACAAGAGGATTTTCAAAAGTGGTCATCTGGAAAAAATTTGATTAGAAGCCAGGAATTAAACCCAAGTATTTTTTTTTATTTTTTAGATGTACTACATTATAAAACCTAGAATGCATAATAAGTTGAGTCTGGATATAATTCAAAACATTTGGTCTAGCTGACTAAAATTATTATCTGGACATACACTAAACAATGCACAAACACGGATATCAAAATCATTAATTGGGGATCCACAATTAAACAAATGATCATCTTGATAACCTTAAATGTGTGTCGTGTTCCTACAACTCTACCCAAAAATTGTCCTTACCAATCAAAACTGATATGCCTTTTCGAAAACCTTCTGGATTCATACAAGCGATACATTAATAGCATCACAAATATACATAACTAAGCAGAAGGTTGAAACAAAATTCAAATGTATGGAAGTTTTTCAGATTAAGGACAAGTGCTATTAACAAAGAACAAATACATTGCAAAGAGTTAGGTGTGTAAAGATTCATAGATCCAGATCAGAAATCTGATATAACATTTAAGTTTCGACTATTACTCGATATGCATGCTCAGTTTTATCCAAACCATGAACCTGTCAAATGACCCACATGTGGTTAACTGAAGCATTAATACTAATTATGTAGTCCACACACACCATGAGACACTCATATAGTTGACTTTTGGCTTTTTATGGAGTAACTTTCGCATCGTTTGCTAATACAAAAACATTTCTGATAGCGCCAACACGTGTTAGAGCGCACCATAAAATCAAATATTGGGGCTTGGATCACATTTGGAGTCTATAAGAAAGATAAATATTTTTTGGGAAAAGTAAAAATGTACAGAACTTTAGCCATTTTTAAGCTTTGAAGGGCGAGCTTGACAAAATCTTGACACTGACCTGTTGAGACAAGATGATGATATCTATATGGGAGTTGAAGAATTTGTTCATGCTTATACAACTAATAACAAGAACAGGTAAAAGAATGGCATGGGTGTTAACACTTTTTCAGCCACCCTTCGGCAAGGTCAGAATTATTATAAAGGACTTAAGACCTTACAATTTAGTTGAGATTGATGGTTTCTCGACTTGAAAATTACATTACTGCTGAGTTACAAGATATAAGTAGATAACTTTTCACTGACTGACTTGTGCCAGAGTTGTATATAGAAGTAAAGAACAAAATTAAATATAAACTTTCAAAGGCAGATCGTGTCGAAAATATAACTAGTTCCACGATGTCATGTGTAGCTAATTCCTACAGCCACAACACACCACTTCTCTGCAGGCTGGGAATTACAGATTCATTTCTTAAATCCTGTAGCTGTAGTTTGTGGTCTGCTTCTATGACATGTTGTCATGCAGTGTCTAATAAGGTTTGTTTTGTCAATTTCTTTTTAGTTTCATTACTCTAATTTATTCAACTGGTTAAAATGTAATATTAGTTTTTGCTTTAGTGCTAAAGGGGATTTCAAAATCTATAAATTTCAGTGTACTGAGGAGAAAAAATACATTTTATTTTTTAAATAATTGAAAAAAAAAAGTATCTCCCTCTAAATACCAAAGCAAAGCACTTGGATATATTATTTGATAAAAACAGTTAAATGATACAGCCTGACAGTTAAATCAATAGAAAATAATCATGATCTAAATAGTGATCCCAATCAATAGGATCATATGACAATTTAGGAAAACGCATCTATAATGTCCCATCTTGCTGTGCTAAAGAACCTTATAAACAATTAATATATCCACTTTCCTGTATGGCTCAAAAACAACATTTACAATTCTGTTCTACTCATTTTTCCACCATATTTTTAGCACACATGTTTTTGTATGCTGGCATGTGATTATAAAAATTCTGTTGCAGCAAAATTTGACTAATATACCTGACTCCCATCAGAGTGTAGCTTTACAAAATAGATAAAATGTTTTTTTTTTAATCAACATCCTTTATTTCACTATTCTTGGTAGGTACACTATAAGTGAAGATTGCTTACAGAAGAAACCAATGGAGGGTAAAAATTCAGGACCTTCTTGCTCGGGCCTCAATCTGGTTGCACACCCACGGGCAAAAAGCAAAGTCTGGAAATACTTTGGCTTTGACACCGATGCCGATGGCTGCATACTCCACTGGAAACGAATATACTGTCGTGTTTGCATGAGTCAAATTGCTTATTCTGGAAACACTTCCAATCTGTCGTACCACCTTGAAAAGAACCATCCCCTAGAGTTCAGTGAATTTGTGAAGAGCAACACAGATCAGATGCGTGAGGCGTTCGCCACAGCTTTCTCCAGGATTAAAACTGAGACTTCGGGTCAGCATTTTCCTCAACAATCCCAGGACACAAACTTTAGGCAAAACTTAGGATATGAAAACAGGCGATACAATGATCTGACTGGAGCAGTGATTAACTTCATCTGTGAGGGATTGCACCCTGTATCTGTAGTTGAAGAGCCATGTTTCAAGACCTTAATGAGCACCATTGATCCTGGATACTCGCCACCAAGCAAAAGTGACCTGGCAGTTAAAATGCTTCCTCAGATGTATTGCCATATGCGCGATATGGTCTTTCGTGAGCTGGCTGGTGTTGGTAATTGTGGTGTTAGTACTGACCTTTGGCAAAGTCAAACCCAGAATAGAACATATATCTCACTCTACATACATTCAGTTAATTACAACAATACTGCTGGCTTCTCAATGACTAACAAATGCCTTAAAACCTTTGAAGTACAAGAGGACAACACTGCAGAGAATATCACCAGATCAATGTATGAAGCCTTTGTTGAATGGGGGATTACTCATAAAGTCAGTGGTGCCACCACCAATGGTTCAGTTGACATTGTCAAAGCGTGCTCTCTCTTGGAGCTATCAGTGAAAATGCCTTGCTTTGGACACACTGTCAATCGTGCAATCAAAGAAGCCTTCCAGATGCCAAAAGTTGAAGGCTTTTTAGGAAGCTGCCGCAAACTTGTTGATAATTTCAGAGAACCGACTATGTATCTGCTGAAAGAAAAACAGAAGCAGCATGGGATTGCTCAGTGTGCACTCATCACAGACAGGGGTAGGTCTTGGTTGGCCACATTGTCAATGTTGCAAAAACTGAAAGAGCAGCAAGTTGCTGTAACTGCAACACTTAAAGAGAGCTCCAATAGCCATCATTTCAGTTTTGAGAGCCCTGACTGGTCCTTGTTGGAGGGCTTGATTGAGATCCTCCAGCCTTTCAAAGTTGTGGCAAATATGATAACCTCCTGCATATACCCAACCATTAGCATGGTAAGGCCTGTTCTTCACATGCTGTTGAACAGCACCCTCAAGGTCAAGGAGGGAGACCGCAAAGAGATCAGCATGACCAAAGAAGTAATCTCAAAGGTCTTATCAAGCACATATTCACAGAATGCAGATCTATCACAAGATATTTCAACATTCCTAAACATTGCCACCTTTTTGGACCCTCGGTACAAGAAGTTGCCTTTCCTGCCCACACAAGAACGTTCTAAAGTTGAGAATAACCTCATTGAAGAGGCAAAAGCAGTCCTTGAGAAGCAGACTACAGAACGACCATGTCTTGATGATTTTCCCATGGTATCTGATGAGCCACCAAACAAAAAACAGGCAACACTGAGAGAACCTTCAGCCAGAAGCGTAGCCCAAGAAAACCCTTTGGCAGCAATATTTTGCCAGTCTGATGCAGACCACAGCCAGGAGGAGCTGCATGCACAAGTGGTAGAGGAACTGAGCAACTACAAATCACAAAGAGTCTTGGGTCTGAATGAAGATCCATTACTGTGGTGGACAAGCCATGCACTCTTGTTCCCCACGCTACCCAAGGTTCTCCAGAAGTACTGGTGTGTTCCTGCTTTGAGTGTACCTTGTCACAGGATGTTCACTTCCTCTGGGTCTGTTCTGTGTGGGAAACGTAATCGTATAGCTCCAGCTCTAGTAGATCAGCAGGTCTTCTTGTATGAAAACTCGCGGAGCTACTATGATCCCGAAGACTGTGAAGATGATCTGGACAATGTTTGGGAAGGTGCTTGCATGGGTCAGCCACTTGAATGACCTCCAAAATTGTTACTTAATATTCTGCATAGTATGCCCGATCTGCTGAAGCATTTAAAAAATTCCAATGAAGTTGTCAGTCACTGTTACAAAAATGTAATGGCCCTCAGTAATAACCTTCTTTGTTTTATGAAGAGTCTGACCTGTATTGTCTCTGTAAGTCATTTTAAAAGAAATATATACTACCCTTAATCTTATTGTTCACATTTTAAGTACAGATTAGAGATGACGAACATAAAATTAATGTCATAATTACTTCAAACTTTGACTTGACTACAATTTTTGTATTATTCTTCATTTTACATATATGGGTATAGGTACGAGCCCCTCTTGTTGATGGGTTTTTGCACTCAAGTAATCTCTGCCCACTTGCATGCTCCTTTATTTTGAGTGAACACGGACTGATATTTGCTGGACAATGTACAACCATGGGAAGGACTAAAGACTCACTAGAGGTCCACAATATCCGTTTCTATTCATTTTCAATTAATTGCCTTAATACGGAATTAAAGCCTGGATGTGATTAAGCCTATCTAGTACAATATTTCGGAGTTGGGGAAATGGTTATTCTCTCTTACCAATTTCAAACGCATCTAACCATCTCTTCAAAACTGGTTAACTCCCAATTGTTTTATTAATCGGATATATATAAAAAGAACAACCTGTTAAGCTATGAATGCTTAGACAATCCTAGTGTAATGACTATTGAGTGGATTGCTGTGACATTTCTGAGAAATATTTACATTCCTCCAAGAATGGGAATGAATGCATTTAATCCCTAATTTAATTTAAAAAATCCAAGATTTTTATTAATTTTTTTAATAAGGCCTCAAAACTACTGATGGATTGATATGAACTTTGGTGCAAACATCTTTGCTGTTTTAATAACTTTGATGATCATACAACTATCAATCTAGAGCTATCACCAGGTCAGATTTTTCTTCTTCTTTTTAGCTCAATGATATTCCCCTTACTCTAGTTTGTAGATGTTTGTTTATTGATATTTAGGAAATTATGCATGTCAACACACTAAATAAGGTTGATGAATGTGAATATCATCTAACGGCATTTTTTATTCTTCCAGTCATTGTGAACTTGATGATGCTCTAAATGCCACAGTACAAAAGTAAAGCCTCAATGAGTTGCTAATATGGCTTTTTATTTTTAGTCGTTTTCTTTTCTTTTTTTTAACATTTTGTCCATTCACAACTCAACCACTTATTTAAGGCAAACCTTCATAATTTTTCCAACCAGAAAATGTAGAGGCTTTTATTTTTATATTATTTTTGGCTCAGTTATCCAATATTCTCTTTACTACAAAGCCAATGCATTTTTTTTTTTGCCCTGTGTAATTGGGAATACACAAAAAAAACAAAAACTGGGTGAATTCAGATGGGTACAACGTCTTCATAAAGATTCTGCAAACCGGCTTTGGTGGGCTGGATGTAATAAATGGGCCATGAGTGGCCTCTAGAAAGACATGTTAATTTTGAGTTTTAGTGGTATTTGAGACTGCTAGAGTATACGCTAGAAGTGTATTAAAGTCTGTAAATTCGCAATTTAATAATAAATAAATAGCTATTTAACAAATTAAAATGTAATTGCATAATTAATTTTTCTTTTCTCTGGCTGTATCTTTGTCACAATTGTTGTTCGTTTAAATAGCATACATCAGAAATAGCCAGCTGAATGAATTTTAGTAACTTGAGACAAATTTTCTGCTGTATTGTCACTGGTTATCAATGCGTTGTACAGTATTTTGTGAGCTCTGTTCTGTATTTTTGTTTTTTTGTTGCATTATAATGTTTATTGCAGGCTTTATTGTTTAACTGATTTACTGTTAATTTTGCTTCGGATGTCTTTTTTACATGCAAACTGTATTTTAACGTGAAAAATGTAAAATCATTTTATTAAAGTATTGGCTGTCTTCTCGAAACTTGATAAATGTTAAATTTTATTGCAACATGGATTCAATAACAATTGCGAATTTGCACTATTTTTGTCCTGATAACAGATAAGTCAATACTTCATAGCGGGGTTTTTTCAAGAAAAAATTGAGTATAAGTGTACATCCATGCACCATGTTCTTGGTTGAAGATAACCATTTTGTCCCGACTCCGTTGACTATATATATAAAAGATAAAGATTAAAGATAACCTTTATTAGTCCCACAATGGGGAAATTGCAAGGTTACAGCAGCAGAGCATGTTACAGAATACGGAATAACAGAGCATTATGTGCAATTCAATTAAATGTACAGTTGACAGTTGACATATGAGCTTCAAAATTGACATATTGGTGGAAAACATCAATCGTCCACCTTACCAATTTGTAAATCAGTATGGTGGGACTTCATGCACATAAATCTTGAAATTGGTTGCCCTTCTTCTCCTTCACTCACAACGCTTACGATATTTCCTATCCTGACCGGCTGTGTCAGATAGTGCCTTTGTGGCAGTTGGTCCAGGGATATCTGACTTTTATTTAGCCCATCAGTAATCCGTAGCCGGGTTTATAGGGACACTTCTCTCTGATTGAAATCATTCCAAAAGAATATTTTGGGTTGACTGTTTCCATTAGCAGTTATCTAATCGGAAATGGTGTTTACATACACTGCTTTATTCAATTGGAACAGCTGCCAACAGTTTGGTCACTTTTTTGCGCTTGTCACACATCTGTGAGATGTTTTATCAGAAGATGGGTGTCTATTGGGTGATCACAGCAGGGTTTTTTTCTGGTATTTTGATGCTTTAATGAAGAAACAGTCTGAATTACTCAGGTTTACATCTATAATGGAGGCACAGGGGAGAGAGGAAAAAGCACAACAAAGCCTGGTAGGTACTTTGGGGTGGTTTTACTTTGATTAACGTAACGTTGATAAACTGCGGTTGCCATTCCGATCGTCATTCCGAAAGGACTTGTACTACCCACATGCAGTGGAATAAAATCCCAATTGGAAAGGGCCTTCTAATTTAGAAAGAGGTGTTTACATTGAAAATTTTCTTTCTAAATAGTCTTTTCTTCTGATTTTCTTCTGAATAAAAGTGTCCATGTCCATGTACCATGTCCACCTAGTACTGTTGATAGTGTTAAATCATTGCGTGAGCCTGTGTAGATTCTTGTTCATTTTCGTCATGGTTATCCTTGAAAGTTGATACGCAAAGAAAAATGGACTTCGGTTTACACTTGTTTCACCTCTCTTCCTAGAGGCTTCCTCAGTTCTAAGCAAGGCTTCACAAGAACATGGCACAGCACAGGGGAGCCAGCTCATCAAGACAGGACTAAGAAGTTTACCTGTATCTCAAGGACATGGGATATTCATTTGACGACCACTAAATTCACATTTTTAGATTTTTGAGAGAGGAGTGAAGGGAGCCATCTAAGTCAAACTGGAATGGGGTGGGGATCTACGTAACCGCTTATCAACCACATACAACGCTGTCTTTCATCTCTCCCAAGACAGTGTCACCATCATCCACACCTGAATTCACATTATGTTAGCGAAACACATGATGACCCAGCAGACAATCATGACCACTGTATCCCTTACTAACCTGACCTACCCACATTAGTGTTGTGTGGTCAATTGTATATTTGTTACCTAACGCGTCAACACCTACTTGATGTTGAAAACCTGACTTCCGTCTAGTCAATCTAATCAGAACCGAGGAAGCCTCTTGGATGAAAGGTTTAAATGTCATCCAGTCTTAACAAGAGTCCGGTATCTTCGGATTAAATTTATAAGGAGTACATGAGTATTTCATGAGCTTATACCAAAAAGATTCTCATATTAATAGGACAGTAACACAAACGATCAATGGAAAGACATCATTTATTGACATCATTTTGGTTTTTCTACCAAAAAATTGTTTTAAGGAATTCGACAAGTTGGGTATTGGCATTATCTTTGGTATTTAAGGCTAAATTAGCTTTTTTGTATGAAGGTGCAGTGCCTTTTTACCTAGTTTAGAAATACCCCTGCACAAAGTATTCATTCCCTATTTGGTCTGTAGATTTGACGGTAGCCGGTTGACCCTGATCTTTCACTTTCATTCTGTTGTTTTAATTGATATGTGGTAGTTACTCAACAGACAAATGGAAATACTGCAACCAAATGTCTTTTAAAGTATTTTCCTCTCTACAAGGCCACTCACTAAACCAATGAGACACTTGCCTTACCTTTAACAGAAAAATCATATTGACACTGATGACAGAACTGGATACGAAAGATTGCATAATTTTCATGTCTGGTCCCCTTTCTCCTCCTGCACAGCCATACCCAAGCAAAATGGAAGGGTTGCCATTGTGACTGGGGGCACCAGAGGAATGGGTTTTGAGACAGCGAAGCACCTGGCAAGCCTGGGCATGCATGTTATCATAGGTAGGCTACTGTCCAGTCATACACCTATATTCAAATTACACAGTATACAGTATACCCCACACCATGTGATAGTGTTTCTACTGATTTTTTTTTTTGATAATGTAACCCTTTTGAATAATTGATTTGTCAAGTGCACCCCAATTATTGCTGCACATTTTATTTGTAGAAAAAGCCTTTATGAAGACATGCAATAGAACTATATGATGAGGACAGTGAAGGTTTAACTGACTTTCAATAATAGTTGGTGGAGATAATAGGTTTGAAAGTATTGGGTCCTAAGAATGTTGGAGTCCCTGAACCGATTTTGCCTAAATACTCCTGTCGGAATTGTTAGTAGTGTTGCCAGAACCCACACCATCCTCTATTATAAAAAGGTGAAGTTGTATTGCGCAAATAATGTCCTGAATATTTGACTAAATGTCCCAGCTCAGGTCTGCTTTGTTTTGTGGCCAAGCTTGGATACAAAGATTGGACTTGCGTCTTACCAGACACATTTAATTTTTTCAAATGGGTGGCTTAAAGATCCAACTATGTGGCTCAAAATGAGTACGTTTCTGACAAGAAAAGGTTTGAATACTTTTTAAATGCACTGTTAATACTAAAACTAAACCCATGCAGCCATTATAGTGCTTGACGGAGCCTGTAGCATGAAGACCTAAGAGATGAGTTTATATTGAAATCAAAAATTAACAGCCCTACCAGGTGTCCATATGATTTGTTCAGTTGTCAAAATTTAAAGAATAAAACTGGGATTGATATTTATTATATCTAATGAAGGCAATCATTTTAAGAGCACATCAGATTTGAAAGATATGACATGATGTTCAGTCAGACCTATTGAGTTGGGGCAGGTGCTAGGGTTGGCTTGAGATGGATATCTTCCCACCACGCTTCTCTGATCTCCATCATCTCCAGTTGGGAACGAGACAGAAGAAGGCAAATCCGCTGTCAGGAGGATTGAAGAAGAAGGCAGCAAAGGAAAAGGTAATTATATTCTGACTTTCTCTATCTTTCTTTGTATCTTTCAATCTATTTTATTTATTTTAGCAAATCTAAATTGCTATTCATCCCATTCACATTTATAGCTACATTTAAATGTGTGAGTGCTGGGGTTGAACAATTTGCAATACATATTTAAAAGAAGAGATGCCACTTTTCTCTCTCATAACATCTAAACTTTATATAAAACCCATCGGTAAAGCTGTTCTTAACGGCTTGTTTTCCCACTTAGGATAGCAGTAATCGCTTTATAAATCTCCACTACCAGATACTTTTGAAAAGACTGATTGTGAAGACCTTAGTTAAGTTGTGCTCACATCGTATGATTTGAGCCAGATTCACATTAGATAATGAGCCGCAGGACTCTGTCGCTGTTCGTCCACTGTTGTTTGTCTTGCAGTGTACGGGGGTCACGAGGGCTGTAGAAAGTGTAGTTTGTGGCTGGTAGCAACTGAACTAAACTGAACTTTTTCTGCCCTGGAGCTTTCAATCGAAACTTTACAACGGGCTTTGGGATGTTTGTATCTCCAATATAAAACATAAAGAAAAGAAAAGGGCTTGAAACATTTCCTTGTCAGAATCCGCTGAGACACTCAAAATACTCACCAATAGATGTGTTAGTATCTCTAACTACTGATACAATTTTTGAATGCATATTTCGCATTACAATTAATAATCTTTCATGAATCTTATTTTTCATGAGAACATACAATAATAGCTTCCTGTAAACAGAGTCAAAAGCTTTTTGAATGTTAACAAAGAGACAATAGAATCGCAGACCCCCTTTTTGACGGATATTTTTGGATACGACATCCAGACTGAATATATATTTTCTAAATCCAGCTTGGGCTTCAGGTATCTTTTCATCTAAATCTGCAAAATCATGTAGATGATTTTTAAGAATCAAACAAAAATCATTTTCCAAAAAAGGTTCATCAGGAATATTCCTACCCATGTACCCAGGTGACAATAAATTGTCAAAAAATCGGTGACAACAAGTCACGGCAGTACAGAATCATTTCGCCATTGATGCCATCAGGACTTCTGACTTCCCATTTTTCCAACACTTAATAGCTCAATGGCTTAATGGCTCACAATTTCATCACTGGATATGTCATCTCATATTCATCTTTTTATTCTTCTGATGTTTATACCCCAATCCACATACATTGCAGTCTGAATGCATTTGGTAATAGCTTTCATTCCATTATTGTTATATTCCAAAACGGTGTGGGGAAATTCCTACAATTTCAGGTTTGATAGAGTTAGCAGTTACCAATTTATCTGATTGGGTGAATTATGCAAAACCAAACAGAACATCACATTTTATCCCACATGAATTTTTTTTAATCAAAGATCAAGAAAACGGTGTCTGTGTGCTCGCCTGAAGCCTATCTTCTTATCATCCAGTTCTAGTTTGTTGATAATCACAGCCTTTACTCGTCCCAAGTTTCATTTTGTTTTATCTTCGGCACGCCATAAAATATCATTTTGGAACATCTGATTTGTTTTGCAGATCATAAATCTTGTCTTCCAATTCATGCACATACTCTGTTTCATGTTATCGTGAGCCAGACATTCATAATGTCACTTGGCATTATACAACTTCTCCGTGATATCTCTGACAGTCGAGTTTAATGATCCAACTTCCTATGTATATTTTTTACTGCAAAACACCATCAAGCTTATGCTTTAGCTCCTCGATCGCCTGTAATACCAGTTCTGCAGTTTGAAGGTCTTGAGCTTGATTCCTGAGGATAGAGTTGTTTAGTTGCACCTCGTGTAACTTCTTCTTTCTATGTTTGCTTATTCGCTGGCAGACGGATAAGTTTGAGTCCAACAAAAAGTAACAACATATGGATAATGTAGTTATAATAGTTATTCTGTAAAAAAAGCCTTCAGTTTTTCCACTTAGATAACTCAGGCAGAGACAACGCGTCTCACACTTGTCTCAGGAGAACTATAGAGTCACCAGATGGAGCCCTTTCTAGGACACTACCTAGAGACTCCAGGATGGCTGGATACTTTAAGTCGTATTGAGTAAACCTTCTCATTCTCCAGGGAAAACTCAAACACAGAGGTGCTTAGACGGGGGCTTGTGAGTATTCTCACACCCGCACAATGCCTCTCACCATGAGCATCTCTACAAAGGAAAGAGTAAAGCCCTATCTGGGATTTCAGATCCGGAACCAATGCTGTGGCTAGAGGAGAACCCAACTGAATCAAGCTGGTACGGCTCCTACTCCTGCACAAACTCTGGCTCTTTGAATTTCTCTGAGTCTGACCCCTCCCCTGAGTACACTTTGCCTATGGAGACCCTGAAAACACAACTCTCAGGATCAAAAGAAAACAAACCTGCCACCAAATTAATTTTACAAATTACAGTATACATGTTAGACATAAATAAGTAAAAATGTAATTTTAATTACTTATAATAAAAAGTGTGTATAGAGTTTGGGACAACGTTCTGTATACTCAATGAGAAAAGTTAAAAGTCTGGATAAAGCAATACAAGTTGCTATTACCATCTCTGGATGACACACTTGTGGGACAATTGCTGGTCATTCATGATGTGTGGATAGGCTTGTATAACAAACCAGGCTGCTTTTTCCACGCCGAATAGACTTTGTGACTGTCTTTGTCACATAAGTAATGCAGTGTAGCCGGATTGTTATTAATAAGGTTTGATCTGAGACAGTTCAATTGCTGCGAGAAAGATATTCTTCGCCTTGTTAGTTCTTAGTAATTTCAATTTATAATTTATTGGAAAAACTAATTTCACTGATAACCTATCCTTTATGCGGAGGTTACAGTTTGATCAGATTTGACAAAGACGTTAACAGTGCTGTGAAAAAGTATTGGTATTTTAATTCATTACATAAAAATTTCTCGGAAACCCAACTAGGTAGTGCTGCTTCTCTTGAATTTAGGGTAACATCATCTGCATAATTCGATTTAAATCCCTGGAATTAATAATAATTCATAAACATGTCATCCTCATGCAAGGCAAGGCCAATCAGAGACAGAGTGAAGTGGACCATAGCGTCCAGACAGTAGGAGAAATTGGCGTCCCTTAACTGTTTGTGCATGTGATTTCAGATCGCTGATAAATAGATTAACCAGGCCTCAGTACTAGTTCTTAGCTCATATAAAGGCCTTCAGAGTAATGAAAGCTTTAGCCTCTGATCCTTTACCTCCTCCCCTGGAATGAATGGCTCCAATAAGATTTCCTGCTTGTTGATGATGTGACTTAGGCCTAGAAATCCTAATATATATCCAACAATCGCTACAAGGAGGAATTAGGTTGACATCAATAACAGTCTAATTAACATATAGCTCTCTTTATTTCTCTTCATTATTCTATTGACAGCTGAGTTTGTTTTTGTGGACCTGACATCACTGAAAGAGGTCAGAAAGTTTGTCCAGAAGTTCAGAGACCGAAGTCTTCCACTCCATGTGCTGGTTAACAATGGTAGGTTGCATTGATTGTCAGAATACTATAACATCTTCTTAAATTTCAGGTGAGTTACAAAATTCTCTTTCATCTGTATTTGCAGCTGGAACCATGATGGTTCCCGAGAGAAGGACAGAGGACGGATATGAGTTCCACTTGGCACTCAACTACCTCAGCCACTTCATGCTGACCAATCTGCTACTCGACATTCTGAAGAAGTCAGGAAGACATGGCTGTTGCTCCAGAATTGTCAACATGTCCTCGGCAACTCACTATGCTGGAGTTGTGAATTTGGAGGCTTTAAACAAGAAGTAAGAGGAACAAATCTTACAAACTGTAGTCTTAGGACATTAGGCAGTGTCACAAATACCAGTTGTTCTACACTGGTCCCAAAAATTAAGGGAACACTTAAATCACGGATCGGATCTCAATGAACAAAATATGGAAGTTGAAGATCTTCATTTATATACGTATATTGTGCAATTTGTTTGGTACAAAATGACCAAAATAATTAACCCACTGACGGCTGAATTCCAAATCATACTCAAAATGAAAGTGAAGCTCTGAAATCACAGGCTGATCCAACTTTCATCACGACAACTCTTAATGTGCCTCAGTAGTGTGAGGCGGCAGATGGTGGCCTGGGGCAAATGTAATCCAATACCTGTCTCACGACATCAGCCCATAGACTTGGTGCAACAGTGTGTATAATGCCAGATATTCCCATAGACTCTGGGAATATCTGTCAGTGTTTGATGGGTGATTGATAACTTCCAAGAAGTTTTTCAGTTGAATTTATATCAGGGGAAGGTGAGGACCAGACCATGCGTGTGAATGTCTTTCTCATCCAGGAACTGCCGACAGACTCTGGTAACATGATCAGACATTGTCCTTCACCAGGAGGAACTCCAGGTCCTTTGCACCATTGTACAGTCTGACAATTTCACCTCCGTACCTGACAACAATAAGGGTACTGTTGGCTAGAAAATGGAGGTCTGTGAGGCCCTCCAAAAATCTGCCTCAATCACTATCACAATCCCTGACCAACCGCCACACTGTCATTTTGAATGATGTTATAGGCATCACATCCTTCACAAGGGCCTCTCTAGACTCTTCCATTTCGCTCACATTGTGCTCATTATGAACCTGCTGTCATCTATGAAGAGAACCAATGGGGAACCTACCTATTGTGAACGTTATGCTGCCTGCAACATCATCCAGCAGGACCAGTATGACAATGAGTCAGCTATTGTGTGGGGTGGCATATCCTTGGAGGGTTTCACAAAGCTCCAGGTGTTAACCAATGGTCCTTTGACTGCTGTTCGCTACCAGGATGAAATCTGTAGATCCATTGTCAGACCTGATGCCGGTGCGGTGGGACCTGGGTTCCTCCTGTTGCAAGACAATGTCCGGCCTCTTGTGATCAGTTTGTAGGCATGTCCTGGATGATGACGATATCGGTTTTAATTTTTCTGGTCCTCGTTCCCCAGACCTGAATCAACCTTAGAACCTAAGAGACATTGGGTTTCGGTGGATCCAACGATGTCAAGTAGAACCACAGACTGCCCAAGAATTCACTGGTACATGTACGACAGCTGTGGCCATGCTGTTATCTAAAACCTGTCTCCTTTAGCTGTAAAATTATTTGTCTTTTCAAAAATAATATCAACGGAGAACTCATTAGAGACATCAAGATTTTATGTGATGGGGCACTTTGCGCAATATTCAAGATTTTTGGAATTTGATTTTTTGATCTGATGATTTTAGATGGCTTGTGTTTCAGTCATTCGACCAGAAGATGTTTTTAAATTTTAATGGAGAACAATTTTTTATTCTACATTTTTTGTGGACTGTTTGTTAATGATTCCAGTCATGGTTTATTGTAAAATGGTTGGATTTGTTTGTAATTAAACTGAAGTAAATTTAGCTCCAGATGCAGAATTTCTTTTCTGGCAGAGGATTTTAAGAACCAATCTAAGTTAAATCCAACTAAAACATTTAGCTCTGAGTTAATATAGGGCGACAGTGCATCCCTCCTTGCAGTTAAAGGCTAGTAGATACCATCACTGTGAAATTGTCACTACCTCTAGTGAAGATGTGTCCAGAATATATTATTCAAAAACCTTTAGTAGTATTATATAATCAAAGTGGTAGGTTAATAAACAATATTTAATGTATATTAATATTTGATCTCCGTTAGATTTTGCATCAGTGATTATGAGTTTGTAGCCATCCAGATTTATATCCATATTTTGGAGTTAACCATGTTTCAGCTAGGACAAAGATGTCAGATGACTCATTTATAACTTTTCATCCTCTTGTTTTCTTACTTTTTATTTATTTGCAAAGGTAGTGTACTGTAACTTCCTGTTACAGCCGGTTAAAGTATAACCATCCAAAAACTGCTTTCACGTTAAACAAAAAGAACCATGGTTGAGTTTGATCCGGACCTACACCACCTAGTTTTGTCCAACCAGCATCCAGCTTTTTGGTCTAAAAACAGTTTCACAACTGCAATTTTGCTCTGGATCAAACGGAATAGTCTGAAAGTCAAGACCAAACAACGTAGGTATGAAAGCACCATTAAAAATCAACAGGTCCGAGTTATTGTCGAACGTCAAGGCTCAGATTTTAAGGTTGACTAAGTTGTGTACCACGTTGAGATTGTGTGCTAATTTCAAAAACAACATGACTTCTTTTGGTGACATATCATGTTCTTCCTCTAGAATGTGCTATAGCTCCCATGGTGCCTACTCCCAGAGCAAACTGGCTCTGGTCCTCTTCACCTACTACCTGCAGGAACAGCTGACGGCGGGCGGCTACCCAGTGACTGTCAACGCCGTGGACCCAGGAATGGTGGACACGGCGCTCTACGAAAACTTGTGGAGCCTCGCGCAGACAATGAAAAAACCAGTGGCCAAGATACTGTTCAGGGTGGGGTTTTTGATAATTAAAACAGACTAAATGTAACGATCGATATCTAGTGGTCAGGAATATGGCTGGTTGGCTATGGTTTTTTCCAACCAGTCAAATAATTATTTTGATTTGGTCAGAGAACAGTTTCAATGGAAATAGAAGGCAGATATTAACATTGGAATGATTGCAGTACATATACACTGATGAAGTTTAGGTAAAGTGAGAACATAGTATCATCCAAATGCAAAATAAAAATCACTTCCGTGTGATGCTGTGAATCCAGATTACAAGTTGGTGCTCTGTAGTTAGACACCTAGTCTCAAACAGTCGGTCAAATTCTTCTTTTTTTTTTAAATATTACCATCTGTGAGAATGTTTTCTCTCAGGCATACGTAGAGCCAAAGTAGGCTTTCACTTTCAGTGCCTATAAAGAGAAGAGAGGAAGTTTTTGTCTCGCTCACAAGTCCTCAAAAGTTGCTGTCCCCGTCCCGGGCCTTTCAATATCATGTTAAGTTCAATTATTTCATTTGGTAAGGGAAATGCACCTTGCATCTTGACATATACGGTCTCATTGTCAGTGAGAAGGACAGAATTTGTGATCAATTTAAAAATATCCTCTATGGCATGACTTTCCTGAAAATGGTTGTCAAATTCACCACCCATTTCAACAAAGGGCACAGAACTGCTCAAGTTTATTATCTTTCACATTTTGTGCCGGTCTTTCCAGGTTTTGGAAGCGTGTCAGTCTTCCGTTTCGTAATTGAGAGATTTGGAAACCCCCACTGTCCTCAAATAAATTGACTGCACCAATCATGTAAAAGCAGTTTGGCTTTAACCTGCAATTCAGCGTTTAGCTAATTCAGTTTGGCCGTCAGATTTGCAAAGAATCCCAGATCAAGCAACCATGCTTTATTTTACCATTCTTGGTGTTGCTCATACCGTGCCTCTAAAAAGGAGCAGATCTCGTGCAGCAGGTCAAAAAATCACTACAGAACATTGCCCCATGTCAACAAACAGACTTCATGCTGCATTCTTCCAATCAGATCTCTGCACGTGTGTTACGCCTCTATTCATCTTAAACATGATTATAAGTTTAAATGTGATTATAATACATAGCATTGATTAAATATATGTGTTTAAAATACTTAAATGATTGTATGTCAATTACATGATAATTTATAACGGTGCTCTGTGTTTTGGCTGGTGTTTGTAAGGCAAATATCAATCCTAAAGACAGTAGGCCTAAGATAGAGATTTTAAAATATTTCTTGACAGACGTGGACAACCACCCTTTATTTCAAAGGAACTAAACTCATTCTCATTCTATTAATGATTCTGTTCTTCCTGCATTTCCCCCCAGACTCCAGCAGAGGGAGCATCCATAGCCATTTATGCTGCAGCGGCCTCTGAGATGGAGGGGGTCGGGGCCTGTTACCTGTACAATGGCGAGAAAAAGCAGTCCTCCAAATCTTCATACGATTCTGAGCTTCAGGCGAAGCTGTGGAAGAAGAGCTGTGAACTAGTGGGCCTCCAGCAGGCTTAACATGCATTCTATAAGCATCGCACATCATCCAGGGTAATTTGAGTGATGCGCTCTTAAGATTACTAACCACATTGAACCAGTGCCTTAATTCATTTTGCCCTCAAACTTAAATAGAAAAATAATAAATAAATAATAATTTTATGAAAGATGGTAGTTGCCATGACATTGATCATGTTGAGCTATAGCAGGCCAAAGGAAGCACACATTTTAGATCTTCTTTTAACTTGTAAAGCGCTCTATGAATAAAATGTATTATTATAATCTTACGTTTTGGTGCGATGTAGCCAAAACCCATTCACAATATGTAGTCCCGTATAATGTGCAAAGTAGGAGATTACTTTTGGATCGGGACCCAGCAGAACCCAACACGCACCTTATGGGATGGTGATACTTTGACTGTGTTGGAGAATAAAGCTGTTGATTCCAGTCTTAAAGGTTTTGCCTCAGCTTAAACTAAATAAGTCCACAAAAATTCAGTTTGAAAGAAGATTAGAATGCCATTTTTATTTTACCAACAAGAAAACACCAGACCTTAAATGTGGACACATTTATTTTAATTGTTTATTAACAAAGATGGGCTTTGTTGCAACATATATGGAGAAGTATACCGGAGCACAGATTTAACACCTCTGTGATGAGGTGACATACTAACTGTACTCTTTGGTCAAACTCGTCTCCCTTTAAAATGTATAGAAAGGCCTTTTTTGTTAAACAGACTTAATTAGCTGAATGAATGCATTCAGCTATTGAATGATATATTTTAATCAGGAAATATTGGGGTCTTTCTTTTAGTTTAAACTAATTCATATTTGCCTTGTTTAAGCCACCATTAATATGGAGGACATTAAGACCATCTAACTGCTGCTCCACTGCAGCAGGCTCAGTCTCCGGGTATGTGCAAGGAAGACTTTGTTCAGAGGTGATTCTTTTGTGTGTAACATTGGGATCTACTTTCTGCCTGATCTCATACCACAGATGAAATCTGTTAAACTTTTTATCCATGATAATACATTCCAATAAAATCCAAGTATTGTTGATTAGTTCCAGAAAGAGCTCAGGGTTTTCTTGCAGGAACAGATAATCTGTATCAATCGTACATGTATTTGATTACTGAAAAATCATATTTTATGTATTTTTGCAAATGAAATGATAAATGAAAGATGATTGATCATATTTTTAATAATTTAACACAATGGTATTTGTGTCACGTCATTTCTCATTTCATTCTTCTCCACTTTCTGTGGGTGCACACGGATCAGAGTTTGCGTGGAGGACTATACATTCTCCAGTCAAGTTTGCTATTTATACATCTTGCGTTGAAAGCTGCGTATGCCTTCTTCTGTTCATTCCCCAACATTTGTAAATAAGAGCCCTGCACACAAAATTGAAAAATTAACAAATAAATACTTTTGTATAAATTAATTCCTCATTGATCTTGACTGTCTCTTTCTGTCTGGTGGAGAACCACAAGGATCAATTTCAGGACTTATGCTTTGTAAAGTATAAGTCCTGATATATATAGATATAGATATAGATATAGATATAGATAGGACTTACAAATGGTTTCAACAAAATCATGTTACAAAGTTGTTTTTCCCACTACCCAGTTCTCTTATGAACATCCTCCCTGACTGCTAACAGTAACCGCAGTCTCTCTTCACGTGTGTGCACTATGCATACAACAAAGACTTGAGAGTTTGGTGAAATCATACCAAAGCAAAGCTGCTTTTGGTATGGTAAGAGGACATAACTACATGGTTATGAATTTACTTGTTTTATTTGTAAGGTATGTTAAATGTCACAAGGATTTCAAAACAAGTCAGCAAAATCATACCCGGTAAGGGAAGCACAGCACTGGCAGGAGAAAAGACCAGAGTAAAGTTTTTGATTAAAGTTACACATCCCAATAGTCCCAACAGCAACCAAATGTTCTCCCAACTTATAGATGATGTTTGGAATTTCACAACATCGTCAAAATAAATGTGTTGGCTCTTTGAACTGCGTGGAGCAGCGTGTGGTTCCTTAGACGTGTGTTAACCGGTGTTTTGCAATTTTTTTGCATGTCTTTCTAAAATAGGACTTTCTAAGACAGGTTTTTTTCTTTAGCAGGTTGTGCTGGTCAATTTTTGGTAACATTTAATAAAACTCGCATGCGTGGTTTTGGATTTGTGATGAGGACTATCATTTATGTCTTTCCATCTTATCGGAGACTCTTCTGCAAAACTTACCAAATCTACTGTAGGTTGTGAGTCCACACACATCATATTAACTCACATTCAGTGCCTCTAATCATTGAATTTCTTTCATTGAAATTGTTTCTTTAACCTGCATTTTTAGTTGAATCCAATTTGTCTGATATTCTTGATCAAGGTAAAACTCACTCATTGATGCTGATTAAAGTGAGTTTGATACCACAAAGCAAAACTAATAAAATGAATTCAGTTAAAGATAATGAGGACAAAAGATAGCATCAAAATATCTGTGTAAAGTGAATCATTAACCTTAACTTGTAAAACTGAAAAGAAAAATGTAAATTTAACATTTCCAAATTAATGGTCTATTGTGATAGTTTCAGTTAATATGAATTAGCAAATAGCAAAACTTTTTGAAATGATGGGGGCTAGGTTATTTCATCACCTTGCATCACCCCTTTTGTGTGTTAATTCAATGTGAAAGTAGTATTAATACCGTAAAGTGCTGAGCATGCTAAGCTCTTCCCCTACTATATATATATATACATATATACATACATACTATGTAAAATGTATGTGTGTTGCAAAAGTACTTTGAGTGGTTATTCAGAAATAAAAGCACAATATAGGTACCTTACAGTCCATTCATGCACAATGTTGTTGCAAAAAATCATACCCTCCTAGACCAAATGATGCAAAGAGAATAGGGCCACCTGCACTCAAACTGGGATTGTTGGAGATACTCTTTGGATAGAGATACGTGCAGATATAAAAATCTCAAGAAAACTCTAAGGCCTTCTGTGAAATAATTAGAATTACTGTCACGGCAGGCCAGTTCAGACGCTACAACACAAACTGTAACGAGTTTCAACATTACGCCCGTGGGTCAAATAGATACCATGGAAAGAGCAGGCCTTTCGATGATAGCCATTAGGAATCTTCCGACCTGCATAAACGCTAGTCCTCGACAGGGGGACTTCTCGCTGATTAAGTTTCCGTTGTCTGTCACCTTTAGTAATAGAAAATGGGATGTGATCCGAGGGCTCATATTGTAACTGGATTACTATCATGGAAGTTCACATGGTGTCTAGCCATGGTTTAGTTAACGTCCCCTGTAACAACAAAGGGGATGTGAATTTTTACATTTTGCGACTGGGTGATTCTAGCTTCTAGTTGACAAATGTCTTTTATGACTGATGATGAACCAATTAGACATGAACTATATACATTATGTCTCTGTATCACATTGTGGTTACATTGATTACACTTGTAACCATTTATTTTGAGCCTTGCCATGTTTGTTGGTTGTTTGTAAGACAATGGCTGTGCATCAGTTCAAACTTTCTCTGTTTTTCATAATACAGCTGATCAGACTATGTCGATCATAATTTGAATAAACATAGTATCATAATGAATTTTTTTCTGTCTTTTTTTTTCTGTCTTCCAAATTTGAAAACTCCCACACCTGCAAGCTGAAGTGAGTGTACTATTGGTAAATGGACTTTGCTTATATAGCACTTTTCTAGTCTGCTCGACCACTCAAAGCGCTTTACAATGTGAGCAAGTAATCACCCATTCACACAAACATTCATACAGTGATGATAGAGGCTGCCTTGCAAGGCGCAACATGCTCATCAGGAGAGATATCCAATCACACCATCATTCACACCAATGGAACAGCCATTGGGAGCAACTTGGGGTTCAGTATTTTGCTCAATGAAACTTCGACATGTGGACAGCAGTGGCTGGGGAACGAACCACTGACCTTCAGATAAGTGGATGGCCGCTCTCCCAACTGAGCCACCATTTACCATACCGTCATATCTCTTCTTATACTTATAAAACCAGCTTACATACTCGCTGTCAGAAACTGAGCAGATTTCAACTCAGGGTTTTTTAAGAGTGTATGACGGTTGGCAGTAGGAAGTGCAGTTGCCAAATAACTAAAAGCTTTCAGGTTCAAATCCACCCCGCCGAAACTGTCTTGGTTGATTAAGTATGTTGGTGCAGGTTATCTCTGGGTACTTCAGCTTTCTCCCACAGCCAGAACCATGCAATACAGGTTAATTGGAGACTCTGAACTGTAAGCCCTGTGAAGAAGCTTTTCCAGGGTGTACAATGCCTCTCTCCTAATGACAGCTTGGATAGGCTCTAGCCCCCCCACCACCCTGAAAAGGATGTGCGATTACAGAAAATGAATGAATTAATAATGGTCTATTTCTCACTTTTGATAGCTAGTAATTTTACTGTTTTTATATTTATTGACATACATTGTGTTTACTTGCATCAATTTTACATTTTTACAGAAAATTGATATTTTAAGTAAGATTGTATTTTCTGTAATAGCGTAATTGATGGAAACACAATGGTTTGTTGTCAAACTTTCTCTCATTTACTCATAAACTGCAGTCGTCAGTTGGGACGGAAGTTTGGTACTGTGAAAACCACAGCCTGTAATTCATATCATGTTCACACTCGAATCCTTTCAGCAAACGTTTGCATATCACACTGTCTGCAGCTATGGATTGAGCTGTTGATAGAACAAAGTACATTTTTGTTTATAAATGCTGCTTTGTCAATTTGATTTGAAAATGTGTGTATATTTGTTAATCTTTCCTCCTCGATGGCTTTGGTTTCAACCTGGTAGTTTCTATTAATCCAGGTATGTTATTGGTTTAAGTTTGTTGAATGTCATATTGTCAATTATATAATTTCCACATTTCCAGAAACTTGGTTGAGGTTGACAAATATGATCATTTGACACATGACTAAGGCTAAATTAAAGAGTAGTTTAAGTCCTTAAATGTATTTTTTAGGAGACTATGTATAGATGTCAAAGGGACAAAAGTGATTCTGTTCACGGTTAGCAATCAATCGACGAGGGAGACTTGCTTTGTGACCGGAGGACCGCAGTGCCCAAATCTGAGGTGTAATAAAACATTGATGCCCAACTCTTTTGCTGCTTATGACATGCCAGAGCTCATTGGAATATTAACGAAAATAACACTCAAGAGAACAGTGTTGATTGGAAACTCATCAACAAAAGGGCTGTTGCTATGGAAAGTGGTCCTTATTTCCTTACACAACTAACACAGTAATAGGCTAGGCTAAATTTTCTTTCCAACGTTATAAAAAGGTTATTGTAATCTGTTCAAATTAGCAACCTCAGTTTTTTTTAGCTTGTCCGTTTTGGACAGATCTGCAGTTACAAATTGCCATTTAGCGGTCATTAATAGAAACATCACTTCGAAAATATGTTTTTTATATTACTACCGTCAAATATGTGAATATGTATTTCTTACCTCATCCAGGTTGAATAAAATGAATGAATAGTGCTTGTAACAATTCTATTCTTAGAAATGTTGCTAATCTTTGATTGTTTCACATGTACTGATCCTGTCTACTACAAATCTAATAGATATGCCTTATTAATGCAGATCTCCTTGTTGTTAAGCTATATCTTGATAAGTGCTTTGCATGAACACATCATATAGAATAAGTGGTATTTATATATATATTATGTGAGTATATATATATGTCCCTCATGAGTTTGATCACTCTTTGGACATGGTGAAAGAAGGTAATTCTACTATTCTAACTATCAGTCCTGCATTTTTATCTCTACCCTTTTGTCCACCCTATTTACATTATACAAAGAGAACCTGACTCTTTGCTCATCCCTTCATGCAAATAAGTTACTGGGTCCTCGGACGGGTATATCGGACGGGATGACGCCCTGCGTCTCGGCTATTCTTGTCCTTGCTGCTTTTTTCTTTTTGTTCTGCTTTTTGTCCCGTTATATTCTAGTTCGTTACACTTAATACTTAACCCTCTAGAGCTCTTAACCGGTGTAGCTCTCTTCAATTTTGTCTTTCTCTAAGTCGTTCGCTTTCAACTTTCGTTGATCTTTGGCTCTACAGTTATACTTTGTATTCTAAACTGATTGTTCATTAAGCATCATAACCCTGAGCTCAATAAAGGCACGCAAACCTTTTTCTTTTGTTTGAGCCTGCTTTTAATAGTCAATTTTCAATCCCTCTTTGTTCTAAGACTTTCAGCCCTGCAAAGGTCAATTTGCCTTTAGAAGTTTCGTGAAGCCTACGACTTCTTTTTTAACAAATTTTTGAATCCTGCAACTAGAAAGATCGTTGCCAGGTCCCTCTCATGCCCAGCCGGACGTGTTTGAGCAGCAACCTCCAGTCTCCATACGGCAGCAGCGATTGAGTCACCTGCAGAGAAGTCTACAGCTGACTCTTGGAAACTTTGCCCTCTCCAGCGAGCGGAAAACTGCTGATTGACTGTAAAGCCCAATCCACGGACGTGATTGTGACCAGCACAAAGTAAGATGGTTCTATCACACTCATTCATGATCCGGGGTTGATGTACAAAATCTAAGTCCCGTTAAATTTTATTGTGCCGTTTAGCAATGTTAAGTTCCAGAGAATTCAAAACCGTCAGTTATTCCTCTCCATCACCTATTTCTCAAACTTTCACTTTTTGAACAATCAGTTGACACACACACACACACACACACACACACACACACACACAAATACACACACGCGCATTTATATGCATTAACCTGTGTATTTAACTCATTATCAGTTATTCATATTTATCCTGTTTTGTTTAGTGTGTAGATGAATAAACATATTCATATTTAAGCATAACAGGTGTCCTGACTTTCCTTCTTGAAGAGAAATGAAATGTGTTATATGTTTAATCAAACTAAGAATTGATTATTTCGTACGCAGATAACCCGCTAAAGAAAGAAACAATATGAGTACTGCACACACTACACAATCTTCTCCATCAATTCTCCACCAATATTGTTTATGGGTATCAGACTGTGAAGTAATTTGAAGAAATCCCTTTGGACACCAGGAAATTGTGATAAGCATGGTTTATTTATTTTTCTTTGACAATTTTATGATGTTTTCAAGACTAAACAACCTACTGATTAATAATCTAAATAATGTGCAGATTTGGATCATTGCATAAAAGCAAAAAATAACGTTTATGCTTTATTTCGACTTTCTTTTGTGAAGGGATATTTTCGTAACCGTTATATCTATAAAACCCACACTAAGAAGCATTTTTACAGGCCTTGGCCTTGTCCTTCCTGTATTAATGCATTATCTGTGTCTCTGTCTTACTATCCCCGAGTTCGGGGATTTCCTTGAATCTTCATTGATAACTCAAATTTTAAACCAACATAGACCTCTGTGAGTAAAATCTTGAGTGATTTTGGCAGTTGTATATTTCCAACACTAGAGGGAGCTTCATCTCCTACATTTTCAGGCCATAATTTCTCTACAATTAGTCTGATTTAGTCCAAAAACTGTGCATATGATTTGATTCAAAGAGATCTAGCTCGCTAACAAATTCTTTTATTCTAGTAGTTCATATTCTACTGTTTTCCAGACATAACTCCAAAACTATTTCATGATTATTTTCAAACTATATAAACCCATAGATCTTAGTGCAAGGAAAAACTTGATTGATTTGGTGAAAGATTGGCTTTATATTTCTGACACTAAGGGGAGCTTAATCTCCCAAAAAATCCGGTTAATAATTTCTCAACCATTGATTCTATTTAGTCCATACTTGGTGCATATGAATGGACTAGAGGATATCTATCTTGTTTATATCATATTTTACCCCGATTTTTATCTAATATTTCATATTTTACTCACTTCAGGTTGATTTCTTTTCACCAAAAAATATTGTAGAATTTGCTTTTAACTTGTGGAGTTTAATCAGGGGGGTTACATGTACAACACAAGGGGTTGGGGACTTTTTGGGGATATATCCTTGCTACCGGGGAAGACAGCGAAAGTTATGCCAGTGACCTCCGGTAGAAAAGTGACCTCTGGGAGTGACCTCCTGGAGAAAATTCAGTTTTCCCAAATTTTCTTGTTCTTCCCAGCAATAATTCCAATTGTGTCTAAATGTTGGTCACATGTAACAAGGAAAATAAGTCTTGTTTTATTACTGAGCTCAGAAGAAATAGCCAATTGTAGTTATGTTTTTTGTTCATAGACATAGTTACTTTGAGTCAATATGGACTGAGAATGTTAAAGAATTACATCTAATTTGAGGAGTTGAGGGAATTGCTTGTACAATGCAGGAGAGGGCTTTTATTGGCCTCCTGTTGGGGGATGACAGCGTAGGTCTAGTTAGATATCTGACTCACCATCTCTCATGTGTGATAGATTTGTAACACTTATTTGGCCTTGTTCAGTATTTTTGGATGAGACATATTTAATAGGTATTTCAATATACTCTAACTTAACCAATATGTAATCTGCTACTAATGAGGTCCTCTGACAGGACAAGCTGCCTCCCCCTATTAAAAGTAGCTTTTTTCAAAGAAGGCATGGCTACAGCAAAAATAATTAATATTACATAATGGGAGGAGTCTATCACCTCCATGTTTTAGGATTTGGCTTCATTAGATGCTTTTTGTGCACAATATGTTGTGGAACCGTCTTTGTCGGGGGAGGATACACGGGAGGTTCTTGACGCCATATGCAAGCTGAATTTTGGCCACATTTTGTTCAATTTAGTTTTGATGCTCCTGCTATGTGCCCTTGGTTTTTGATGACCGTCTTTTTGTATGTTGTTTTTAACCTGTCTGTTAGCCCACCCACATGTGTTTTTTTGTTTGTTTTTTTAAACAATGTATGAAAATATACAAGAATATTGTTTTCAAACAATAATGGCAAGTTGTCATGGACATGAAACAACAAAGCATTCCCACCAAATTACACCCAGCAAAACTCAAATCAGCTGGTTCTACTGGTCTAGCAGCAGCTTTTGCCTTGACACTCTCCCATGGATGTAATTTATTTAGACAGACAGACAGACAGTCAGGCAGACATACTTTGTTAAAACATTTCCTTATATCTTTAAAAGAAAACATGACTTATTTCACTCAACCACTGGATTATAAATTAATTTACAAAAATGTTATCACTAAAAACAATCAAGCCTTTTATTTGTAAATCTGATTTTCTGGAGGTTAATCGTAAATGTTAAATCATATATTTTATCTTTGCAGTCTCTACATGAAATAAAGTAAAAATCTGGAAAATATTTGACAGAAATTGTTTAATTGTTTTGTTTTTATTCAATGGTGGACAGTAATTAAGTACTTTTTCCTCAAGTAATACAATTGTGCAAAAATTATAGGTATTGCAACTATACTTGAGCAGCACCATTTTATGCTAAATCATACTTGTATTCTGATGGAAATATTGCACATTTTACTCAACTGCATTTGCCAAACAGCAGTTATTCCAATTTACCCTTCAGATTACAATTTTTAAAACCTTTCACATGTCCCCAAAAGTTCTGATTTTGAATGTTTTTAAGTGAAGAAGTATTTCTTTTATTCAGATAAATCTACTTCGTATACCAAATAATCTGTTGAAAAGCTATTCTGGATGCAATGGAAATTGTCAAACATCTGAAAACAGGGCGGTCTAATAAACAGTTTAGTGTTTAGAGGTACAAGGATCTCACAGGACAGCGATGATGATCTCAGATTGAACAACTCAACATCAAAGTATTAAGATTGACTCCACCTTTTAAATATAGAGCAATAACCTACACACCAATGCAGGACTAATATTAGCTCTAATAGTTAAGTGTTGATAGGGATCATTTGACTGCCCAATGATAACATTTGCTTTGATGCTTAAAGTACATTTAGCTGATAATACATACATACCAGATTTTACATGCAGTACTTTTGTAGTGGAGTATTTTGAGTGGTAACTTTACTCAAGAACAGACACTGACTGTATTTTTTTAAAAACCTGGTAGTCTGAGCTGACTCTGAACGCCTCACAAAACTACGTTGAAAGACTAACGCCCTTCTTGCAGGCTGCCACACCCAGTTTGTGTTCGCCAAGGGGAGAGTTGACTCACTCACACTGAAAACTGTAACAGGACACCAGGCGGGTCTTTGAGACTTAAAAAGCTCGATCTAAAAGTAGTTCATCATCTTTTCAGTCAACATGAAGTTTTGCCCGGTGCTAATTTTGCTGCTTGTTGCTGTTGGAACGAAAGCACAAGGTAGGTTTCAGCTTTTCTCACAGTTATCATGAGTTACTGTCGTTTGTGAAATGTAAGCATTATGGCCTGTACTCAACTTCAACAGCAGACAGACTTATGGCAAAGTTGAGCTTCAAGTAGTCCACAGCGCATTTATCTAGGAGGACGGTTGCCCCCGAAGTAGTTCGTGCTATGATGTTGCTAAAATCATTGACTTCAGCTCCGCGGTGACGTCATGATGGTTAATTACTGTCTGTCCTTGTCCACTTCATAGCCTGATCACTCAGCCGTGTGTGTGTGTGTGTGTGTGTGTGTGTGTGTGAGAGAGAGTTTAGATAGATAGTGAGAGCGTGAGAGAGAATCCGCATGTGTGGTTATACAGCAGCTGCAAAAGGAAAGATTGTTCGCTTAGGTTTCGACTTCTGCTTTTCATTTAAATCAATTAGGGAAGAAACAAAATCCCTTTCAAATGTTCATCAGCGGTTTTCTCATTCCATTCCTGTTCATAATGATAATCTATATTTTCATGGGCTTCATAAGATACACAAACGTAAATACATAGATCATTTTTCAGAAATTTGTCACACTATGGCTCTCGACAAAATCACACAATGTTTTTGTAACTGAAGAGGGATCTATGTTCCAACAGTAACTAAATATGGGAGCTGTTAAAGAAGGGCACACCTTAACAGGGAGAACGTCATCCGAAGGGTCAGATTTTTTTCAATTCCAAACCATTTTCAGTACAAATAACAGTTAAGCCCAAAACACACAATAAGTCTCTTTCTAATAAATTCACAGGACAGTCAGGAACTATAACAAAGGATTGACATATTTCCTGGACATTAAAGTCTTTGCACTCAAAAAGACATAGCTTAGTCACTTAACACTTCAGGGGTGTTCCTGAAACTCCAATACAAATTTTAGTGTTTTGAGACATTTGGAAAATATTTATATATATATTATTATATATTATAATATTATAATGTATATTATATTATATATTATACTTTCTACTAAAGTCTGGACAAACTGTCTCTCCCATACAGAGTCAGCAGTGGTATCAGTTGGTTGCCCATTACCACTATGTGTGTTAAACACTTGAAGTTAAGTGTCCCTTTCGTCCCAACTTTCCACTTGTGGGTGGTGTTTGTTTTTTGGGGCCCGTAATAATGATGGTTACCAACCACGGGATGAATCATGTCCTTGGGGTGGTCTAGTTACGGTTGTCTTGTTGCGGGGCAATCAAGTTCATGACTAGATACCATGTGACCTGTGTGACGAACCGTCTGACCTATGGCATCCCACCACATACTCATAATCACAGTTGGGAGAACCCATGGGAAGAGGGCAAATTCATGCAACCATGAAATACGAGAGGTTTCAAAAGAACATCTTGTGGCCATCTGGAATCAAACTCTGCTAAACGATCACAGAATGGTTTCGTATAATAAGTTGAACCAGTGACCTCTTCTACAAGGTCTCTGGGAGACATTTGCATTATCTTGTTGTATGTATCATCTACAAACAGGGAGACAAATGCTTTCATGCTTTTACACCATGTCACTTCTGTCTTTACTATCTGCTTCTCTATCCCAAATCCTCAAGCCCCTAAGTATCCCGCCCATCCAGCGTTAACTTTCTTACAAGCTCAAAGTTTTGCTTTTATAGTTTTAATCTCATATTTCTTTGCCATTTTTTCCTTAAGGTTCTGAGAAAGACATGTTGGAAACTCCCATATTAATAATAATAATAATACATATATTGAGGAAATCCTAATTTTTCATGCCCCTGTGGCAAAAACTGAACAGCACTAGATCCATATTTATCATTCATAATTTTAGCTGAAATTACCCCTGATGAGAGGAGAAAATCAAGGATTCGAGTACCCTGCCCGGAGGGCTACCGGGGCCTAGATATAGTCGGGATCGCCTCTACGCACAGCACTGGCTCTGGAACCCGCATTCTACTATGCTGGAATTGCTTCAGGTGAGAGACGGAGGGCTGGTGTGGGCTTACTTACAGCTCCCCAGCTCTCTGCCAATGGCGACTCCATTGTCCTACTGGGTATCTTCAATGCACACGTAGGCAATGATAGCGAGACCTGGAGTTGCATGACTGGGAGGAACGGCGTGCCTGATCTGAACCCTAGTGGTGCTTAGTTATTTGGCTTCTGTGCTAGTCACAGTTTGTCCATAACAAACACCATGTTCAAACATAAGGGTGTCCACCAGTGCATTTGGCACCAGGACGCGCTAAAACGCAGATCGATGTTCGACTTTGTAGTTGTATCAGCTGATCTGCGGCTGCATGTTTTGGACACTAGGGTGAAGAGTGGAGCTGAACTGTCAACCGATCACTACCTGGTTGTGAGTTGGATCAGATGGTGGGGGGGGGGCTGGACAAACCTGGTAGGCCCAAACAAATGGTGAGGGTCTGCAGGATGGTCTTCACCTCCGGCGGAGCTTCAACCGCGTTCCCGGGGTGGCGGTGAACGTGGAAACAGAGTGGACCATGTTCCTTGGTGCCATTGCCGAAGCAGCTGCTGGGAGCTTTGGTCGCAAGGCAGCCGGTGCTAGTCGCGGCGGTAATCCCCGAACCTGCTGGTGGACACCAGAGGTGAGGATGCTGTCAGGCTGAAGAAGGAGTCCTACAGTGCATGGCTGGCTTGTGGGACTCCTGAAGCAGCTGACAGCTCCCAAGCGACACGTGGCTGTGGCAGTCACAAAGGCAAAAACCCGATTGTGGGAGAAGTTCGGTGATACCATGGATGAAGACTTCGATCGGCCCTGAAGAAATTCTGGCAAACCGTCCGGCGTATCGGGGGGAAAGTGGTCATTCGTCCACTCTGTTTACGGGCTGGATGTGGACTTGCTGACCTCAACTGACGAAGTTATCGGGCGTTGGAAGGAATACTTAGGGGATCTCCTCAATCCCACCAACACGTATTCCCAGGAGGAACCAGAGCTGGATGACTTGGAGGTGGGTCCGCTCATCACTGGGGCTGAGGTCGCTGCGGCTGTTAAACAACTCGGCGGTGGCAGCATCCGGGGTTGGATGAGATCCGTCCTGAGTATCTGAAAGCTCTGGATGCGTGCGCAACATTGCGTGGACATACCTCTGGAGTTGCAGTACCTCTGGAGTGGCAGACTGGAGTGGTAACACTCCTCGGCCTCCCTGGGAAGGTCTATGCCAGGGTACTAGAGAGGAGAGTCCGGTCGATAGTTGAACCTCAGATTCAGGAGGAACAATGTGGTTTTCGTCCTGGTCGTGAAATGCTGGACCAACCTCATACCCTCTCAAGGGTGCTGGAGCGGACATGGGAGTTTACCCAACCGGCCCACATGTGCTTTGTGGATCTGGAGAAGGCTTACGACCGTGTCCCTCTGGGAATCCTTTGGGGGATGGCCCGTACCAGTGGATGGCCCACTGCTACGGGCCGTCCAATCTCTGTACTGTCGGAGTCAGAGTCTGGTTTGCATTGCAGGCGGTAAGTCAGATTTGTTTCCAGTTGTGGTTGTTGCCTCTATAAAGACGTACAATCCAGCACTAAACCATCGGTATCTTATTAAGCAAACGTTTTTTTTCCAACCACCTACATGCTACATTTCACATGTTTGCAATCCTTCACCTTCAAGACACACCCATTTTTTTGTCTTGGTGTTCAAAGGATTAAGCAACATTGTTGTTACTGGAACTAAGAAGCTGATGGAACCTATTCGAATACGTTTCAAAACATTCTTGAATCTGTATTCATTCAATATCCAAACTTCCTACTCACTTTTAGATGTGTTTGTTGATTACACTTGTCGGCAGTTAAAAATTACACATTTCGTGATATCGAAAAGCACATAATGTTGATTGTTAAAAATTATATTAGGATGTGCATGACTGATGTTTATTCAAAAGATCTCAAGACCACCTCCAGCACCCTAAAGTAGAGCCAGGGGTAAGCAGCCCAACAGTGGAGAACATGATTATGCTGGGGAAATGTTATGTCAGTTTATTATCAATACTAGTAAATAGTTGGTGCAGGCCTTCAATCATTGCATTGTTTTCCATGGTAATTAGTAAATGTAATCGGAGGATGGACCATCAACAATTTTGGCTAAAAGGAAGATCTTAAAACAAGATTGATAAAAACATTTATATCTTATATTTTCCACCTGATCTCATTCAGTTTTTTCTCTAGTCCTCCACCCTTTGATTTGTACAAATTTATTATAAAAACATTGACTTGAGTGTTGTCAGTGGGAGAAAAGTCTAATGAATTCTGATCTTACTGCTGACACACAAGCTTGAAATGGATCTGACAAGAGATTAAAGACTAAATTCAATTTACCAGCCTCATTGTTCTCTTCTGATTATTTGCTCGGATAAGATTTAGTTATACTGACCGTTCACCTTCGGTCAATTATCTAGCTCTGATGTGAACACGTTCTCGCTATAACAGCAGGCGTCACCACCAGCAAAAAAAAATCTCATGTTAGTGAGACCACTCATGGCATTCAAATCCAAAATGGGTGCGTTTGGAGAAGAAAATACTGGTTGGGTGGTTGATATTGTTTTGTAGATTCAGTATGCTATAGAGGAGATGACCACCCTTCAGAATCACCATGAAATCATAGTTCCACGGGGAAAGATATTGAGAAAATTAAAACTATAAAAAGGCACAACTTCTTAGATTTAGTATATGTATGGAGGATGCTAATACTTGTATGTTTATCTTTCAAAATATGCTCTGGACAGAAATACAGACGACTCATTTTTAATTGGGGTGTATAGTTAAAGACACTTCAAATACAATTCTATATCTAAACTGATATATTGTTTTAAACAAGTGATAATAAAAAAAAAGTACTTTTTTATTATCCCTTGTTTAAAAACAATATATCTGCATTTGATGGTATTGAAAGTACTCTTCAACTCCAGGCTGCACTCATATTGAAGTCAGTTCCCAAGTACCAACTTTATTTTTCTATCAGTATGAGTACCCTTAATTCTTATTTGGTCCAATTCAGGCACTGGTTAATAGAGGTAGACAGCTTGAGGCCAAGTTTGATGAAATGGTTACGTTAGAAGAGAGGCTACAGCTAGTGGTTACTCAGAGCCAGCCACAAACCCCGAAGTCCCTGAACAAAGCCAAAATATAAAATATAATTGACTGAACGACGCTTACAAAAGTTTATTTTCACTCCGAAATGTCATACAATTGGTTCTCAGAAAGACACGTGGGGAGGATGGATGGTACGTTACTTTTAACAGGTCAGAATACATACAAATTACACGAGGCCGACCAGCCACTTCACTTCAACCATGATCCCTCAAAATAAGAGCACTGGTTAGACTTTATAAAAATTGGTTATTGGTGATCGGCCAAGAATATTGCAATAGGGGCGTCTCTATTTAGAATGTTTCTCTTAACTTAGCAGCTTACACAAATGAGTGAATTATTCTTTAGTGAAGGCGTGGGTCAAAGTATAATATGCTTTCTTCTTGTTGTTTTCTGTCCATGCATATTTTCCTAAATGTACATGAATTTTCGATTCAATTCCAGGGAAACTGCTGTATTATTTGAATCTGTGTATGTTTTTTATATTATTTATTTATGAATTTTATATATTCTCTATCAGCAGTGATGTACCAAATAGATGCAACATGACAGGCATAAATCCAGTTCAACAAATATACTGTCTGTATAGTATCCTGTTTGGTTTAATACTGTTATAAAAGCAGTGAAGTTCATTAAAAGACATATTTTGGGAAGAAGTATTCATCTTTATTGTTGTTAGTTGGCTAGTGCTTAAAAAAACCTTAAGCTAGATTCTATTAGCTAAATAAGAGCCATTTAGTAATCGTGTGATTTGTTTATTTATTTTTATCTAACCAATGCTTTCAGTCAGTGAGATAAAAGAATGGGCATTTAAGATAAACCACTCACTTAAGCAAGACTGGGATTGCATTTATAGTCATCTTTGTGCTTCACAACCCGTTGGGCAAAAAGTGTTGGAATGTGTTCTTCAGTGGGGAAACGTTCACTGGTTTCAGGGATGACTCATGCTTCAAAGCTGTTCTGTGAATTAGTCAGTGCTGCCATAGCAACCTGCAAATATCCTATATGATTCACTCCAACACCCAAACACAGAACGCATGTAACTAACAATGTTTATTTGTAATGCTGTTTTTTTCTTCCTCCTACAGAGTTAGACCTGTCTGAGGGTTTGACTCCTGATGAAAGTGAGTAAATGCCAATAATGGGGCAGAATGTAGTGCTTCTAGAGTGTGTTTATTATTTGTAATTTGTGAATGGCTTATGCCTTAGCCAATTATTGAGTGTTAGGAAGATATAAGCATCCACTGTTGTTTAAAGCAATTATCAAAACAAGCAAATTCAATTATTGAAAGTATGAGAGAACTTTCTCAATATTATACAAACAAAAAAAACTCTGTAGTTGCTACATTTTTCCTCCAAGCTTTTGTTCAGTCCTTTTGCAGGGGATGGATTAAGTACTTACTTACTTATTTACTTGGGTTTGGGACTCACGGCTAGAAAGGTGCTTGTTAGAAACTCTGTGTAGTAACTCTACTCAATTCTCTTTGTTCTTTAGACCCAAGTCCAAAACCCACAGAGGAACCAAAAGCCAGAGGGAAGATAGACACGGATGGTTTGTGTCTTTTCACTTTCTTGCTCTTTGATGTTGAAAACTGTTGTGAAGAATACTTGCATGAGACAATGACGATACGACTTTCTGTCTTTAGTCTAATTATTTTTTTACCTTTTTTTAAATTTGATACCATTTTTCATGTTTGACCAAAGAGGCGGGAGATGAGTGGCCTAATATGTCAGTGTACCTACATTTAATAATGTAGGTAATTTATTGAATAATTGATTAATTAATAAAGCAATGCAAGGCAATAAATAAATATCCAATTGAATTATAACATGCCAAAATCGAATAGGCGTTATTTTGATTTTAAGATGATCGTTAAGTACAAACACAGCTTAAACAAACACCCAGGACCAAGGCAACCCCTAGCCAAATTGGTGCCCTAGAATCTGGTTATGGGGCCCTCCAGCCCCCATGGCTGGAGTATGTGAATGCGTACGTGCAAGTAAATTTGAAAAAAACAAGAATGTATTGTATGTCACTCAAATAAATCTGAAATAAATCCTTCTGAATCACAAAATAAAAAATAAAAAGTATACCTGAAATAAAAACATAACAAAAAACACAAAAACACTTCAGCCTCAAACTAATATATTATGGTCACAAACAATTAAATAACGGAATCATAAGGATAAAATATAATGAGATATAATCCGGCTGTTGTTGTTTTGTTCACTTTTAATAATAATCTATTATTTATAGTTAATGTTTTCAAGATATAGCTAAAAAAAAGTTTTATTATTCTTGCAATAATTAATTTAATGTTTCATCATTGTTATCAACAATTATATCAAATATATTATTTAAAAAAAAAAAAGACCCAACAAATAGTTCAAAACATAAATTGTTATTTGACCCTAAATTCTAACTTCTGTGGCCACTTATATTTCAATTTACTGTTCTTGCTCATCAAACAGGAATGCAGCGAGCAGAAAAGAAGTGTTAACGGACATCATAGAATGACAATAACGACTGTATCAGGGAAATCAGCAAGCGCGTACTCTGCATGCAGGAAGGGGCAGACCTTACCAAAAAAACCCCACTGAAACTAAAAACAGCTACACAAAACTCAACAGCTACACAAACTCAACAAACTCAACAGCTACACAAATATAGATAAGTTAGAAGTGATTATAACTACTTTGACCATGAATGTATTCTGGCAAAATATTCCCATTTGCCGCTCAGTTTTCTTTACAAGGAAGGTAGCCACCACCAAAGACAAGCAAGTAGAAGGCGCAAGAGACGACCTGCTACAGAATATTTGGAGATACTCGGAGAGTTTGTTGGAGTAGTCGGTAGACGTAGTACTGGCAATAACGCGGACATTAATGGAAAAGTCCACATGAATTAATAATAATAATAATAAACCTAAGGTACTGCTGTGCCTCGGTGAAAGTTTGCACTCTGTGTGCCTTAAGTAGTTTTTGCTGAAAATATAATACACAAAACACTTTTCCAGATCTAGTGTAGGTGTAGTGGGTGTAGTCTGTCAGACTCCTTACGACACCTAAACACAGAACACATTATTACTAGCAACATCTATTTGTAATTCTCTTTTTCTCCTCCTCTTTCAGAATTAGATCTTTCAGTTGGTTTGGACTTTGGAAGTGGTGAGTAACTGTATGTGATGATGGGACAGACGGCTGATCATTTTTTACTGTCTGAAGTCAGATAAAGTGATATTTACTGTTCAATCTTATTGTTGTACTATATTTTTGTTGTATTAGGCCCGTCATATGATCTAATCTCATCAGATTTGATGAGACAGATGTCATGTTTACAATAATGAATGAAATTCAATCTCATATCTCTATCATGTTGATTTTTGCCCTGTTAAGATTTATCTTTGGTTTCAAAACCACTTAAAAATTAAAGATTTTGCTACTCATGTGCCACTGTATAATACATCTGCATTGTGAGAGCTACAGCAGAGATCCACTAATTGCAATGTTCTTAGCCAATCCCCGATTTTTGACGTATGACAAGCCGATTCAGATTTTTTTTTTGTTGAACATTTCAAATGTCAATCCGTAATTGACAGGATACATAGATACAGCGGGCTCGTGGTTGGCTCTGCAGTCTCGCTAGCTTTAGCCACTCTGCAAACATTATTTCTTGACTTGCTATGTTTCTCAGGTTGGTTATATTTGAAGCGTCTGTTTATGTTCGTTGTTCCAAACATTTTTCGGTGAGCTCTTCATGGTCACGAATTTTGCAATATTCATTGTATCTGTATTCCCATAATTATCAGCATTACGAATGGATTCTTCCTAATAGATAAAGACCAAGATATAGACACAAAACCTGGCAAACCTGCAGTTAAACCACCAAAGGGTGGAACGGGTGAGTCTTCAGCTCTGTTTGTATTTTGTCATCTTAATTTAGATTATAAAAGAAAATATTGGTTATATTGTATATTTTCCTTCAGTAAAAATGTGCTATGCAGAACTAAACCAACAATGAATGTATCTTACTAACATGTAAATGTGATTATGTATTACAGAGGACTTATTCAGTTTGGGAGATGCTCTAGACCCAGGTAACCTGTTTTTGCCTCTCGACAGATCCATTGTAAAGTTGTATGTACAACGACAGTCTGTAGGGACGGTTCTGACCTTATACCAAGCACATTTGAAGAGGAATTGGATATAAATGTATTCGCAAATGTGCAAATCCTGTCAAATGTACATCTTAAATTGCCTTGACTATTAGTTACCATATTTGGGCTTTTAAAGTTTTCGGGCCATCATTTCTCAACTGATTGTTCCGATTTAGTCCAAAGTTGTTGAAAAATGACTTGAAGAGATCTATCTTGTAAATATCATATTATGCTCTAGTGGTTTATAATAAACCCTTTATTGAAATCTTTCGTTATGAAAAACATTTTTTTTCTGGACATAGTTTCTTGACCGGTGGTCTGATTTAGTCCAAATTTGGTGAATGTAAGTCAACTCAAGGAGATCTGTGTCGAATATATTATACTGACTATAAATACTAGAAATGATTTTTGTTTTTTTTTTCACCCAAAAAATTTTTTTAGGGAAATAATTTCACAATTAATTTGAGGAGTTCCATCAGGTGGACTGCTTGTACGCCACAGAGGATTGGGGACTTTTCAGGGATATACACTTGCTATCGGATACGACAGCGTATGTATAGTTTTGATAGGGGAGACATTTAGTTGAATAGAAAAAGATTGATTTGAGTCCAAAGCACTGTTGAGAATTTAACGTAGACACTGGACTTGCGTGTATACTGTCATCAGGCACGGCAAAATGGCACACTGGGAGCGTAGAGATTAGAGGCATGTGGATACTTAATTTATTGAAACTTTTGATGTACAAATCTAAAAGTAAACAATTCATACTATATATAATAACACACACATAAAAAATATATGTATAATTAATTTATTATTTATTATGGTTTATAATAAATAATAAATTAATTATACATATTAGTTAGTTTTCTATGACATTTACTTTTTTTTATTGATTGCTATTTCGTTATTGAGTTATTTTTTTGACTTAACGCACTTAAAATGGAATTTTCCCAATTCGGACACTTTGTATTTTGGCCTGGCCTACTTTTCTTTTTGTTCATTGTGATTCTAAAATGAAACATATGGCTATGAATGCTCTGCTAATTCTGTTCCAATGTCTTTGTACCATAAGGCAAAGACCCGAAACCAGAAAAACCTGTGAAACCAAAGACTGGAGGAGGTGAGACCTCAGTTCATTCATTTTGTTGGACCACTTAATTCACATGGGTATTACAGAATAATATTGGTTCTATTTTTCTTTTCAATAAATCCCATCCAGACCCAAAGCGGCAATAACTGCAGCCATCTATAGAGTGTGTATGAAAGCACAGTATATTTTCTTCGTCGGTGCTACAGAGCTCCATTGTTCACTTGTGTTTCAAATTGAAATTCAACCACCACATCTTAACCGAAGAAACTTTTATACACTGAAATACAGATAAATGTAATATACATTTTGTGTGTTTTATGTGACTGAAATTATATTGTTCAATTGTTGAAGGTGGTACAAGTTTTCAGGACTCAGACTTGGATGATGTCAGTGATGGGAGCTACAAGCCTGATGGAGGCCGCTCAGGAGGAGGTAAGACCTTCTTGATTCTCTCTCCAGTTGATTATTGCTTACTATGGCGCGTGAAAGAAAGTTTGAGATTGATCATTTGTCCACCTTTGGTTATTCTGTACACCTTGAATTCAAGAGGAGATGGTTGGTCCGGAAGGGACAGAGCCGCTGAATGACACAATTAATCAACATAAATTCCCTTTTAAAGCAAAAGAAAGCAGCAACTTAGTCAGACAACTGTAAATGCTTATGAATAATGACCTTGAGTTCAAAGCATGGACAACACACAATCCTGTGTTTTGAACCTTTGGTTTCACAAGAAGTTTCTTTACTTCTTGAGATGACTTCTCTTTTTAAGTTGCTGTATCTCCAATATTGTAATTAAAATATGTTTTTCTGTAACTATTTCATTGTTTGCTGTGTTCAGTTGTGTCCGGAGTGCTTCTAGAATGCTTTACAAATACATACAAGTGCAATCTGCTTGCTCAAGTGTCTTTTATGCATCAGAGAGGGTTAAAATGGCACACCTTCATATTAAAGTATAAGCTGCCTCATTCATTAAGTTTATAACCTATTATTACAGAATCAAAAATGGAGACCATTGTACTACTAATATTTGTAATGATGACCTATTGTGTTATATTACATATTACATTTTGTGAGTGAATATTTAAATTTTGATTACACTTCCTGTGCAGCTCGCCCTGTCAAAGCTATTACATAATCACTGCTCACAATTAGATTTTAATCGTTTGATCAGTCAATCCTCTCACATTTTACATTGTGAAAGGATTGACTGACTGTTGCTAATGACGTCATCTGATCTCGCTTCTTCTACTTCTCGAGAATTAATCTTTAGTACCACAGTCTGTTGAACCCTCGTGGCAACTAACTTCTCGAAGAGCATCTTCATCAATTACCGTGAACACAACAGCACCCTTGTGGGATGGACACATTTGAAATCCCTGTGGGTTGAATCCAAAGTAACTGGACTTCTGTTTTGGATTGAAGACGTTTCAACTCTCTTCCAAGAGGATTCTTCAGTTCTGACACATTTGGTTTATAGCCAAATGGAAAAAGGAGAGACCATTAACTTCAAGGAGGAGGCAAAAGAAAGCAGCCAAATGCACTATAACCAAAGCTTAAAAAAAAAAATACAAATACAAACAAATACCCTCAGCACTGGCAGCATTGGCACACATTAACTGGCCGCGCGATGAGATTTATAGTCAAAGAAATGCTACCAAATTCCTACCACAGCTGTGCCAAAAACAATGTGCGAGCCAATACTGAAAAATATAGTACCTGCAGGAATAAACAACGGATCCCTTGGTAGATCCTCTGTTGCTTTGGCCTCATAACCAAGAAAGCTTCTCTTCGATGGTGATTTTGACAGAAAAGTATATGTCAAAGCAGTTTTATTTGTATAGTGCCAAAACACAATGACCTTTATCTCAAGGCACTGTCCAAAAAGAGCAGATCTAGAATTTATTCTCTATTCTACAGAGACCCCGCAATAACCACATGACCACAGGCACTTTTGAATTTGTCGTACAAGTAGAGCATCAAGGATGATGATAAACACTGTGAAGTGGCCTCAAACCACATATAGTGATTATGTTAGTATTTCACTACCAAACCAGTGAGGAGCATGGCTGACTATGGTTATTTTTCATTTGATTTTTAATGTGGTCTGTTTTGCCACAGAACAGTGTTTATTTTCATTTATGTTTTATTGTTCAATGCAAATATTTGGTTCATCTTCCTCACAGGTGTATTTTTGAAATTTCTGCCATAAATTTGCACACATTCAAAACACGATTTGCGTGCAAACACAATGTGGTCTCAAATAATAAACAATATTCTCAAACTAATGGTTTCTGTTTTGCAAACACAAAATATGCTAGAGACAACTACAGCATGTCTTACAAGTAAGAAACAAACAAAAAGACCTCCACTACACAAAACAAAAAACCTCACATGACTTTAAACACAAACTTTTCTTTGTGAATGTGCCCATTACTTGCAAACAAGCGTCTTCCGATTTATGCAGACACATGTCCTTTGTATTTCCGCTGTTACTTCAGGAAATTTTACACCTGTAACTGAAAAGCAATTAACTGTCATCTATGCTTCATTAAGGGGAATCAAAAAACCATAAACTGTGGTTGAATGTCCGGTAACTTAAAAGTGCACATATCTTAAGACGCTTGCATGCAAGTAGTGGCCCATGCGTGTCACGCAGAAAGATTGTGCCAAAAGTCAAGTTAGGTATTGTGTAGTTGTAAGATACTTAATTACTTAATTATTCTATTTTTTTTTCATTAACATCAAAAAATGATATATTTACATAATAGACTGTAGTCTTTTGCATTAAGCTATATATATTTTTGACTGAATATATTTAACATTGTGATTCATTTTTTAAAACTTAGTATCTAGTCAGCTTGTCTCTGGTTATATTTATTTAATCATTGAGGGAAATGAGTCATTAGGAAAATCCCTTGTGTAAATGTCCACTCATGCATTTTTTCCAGTTGAAATCAGACCAGATATATTTATCTTCTTTTTGTGTGATCATAAAACTAAAACTATTGAATGTTCACCCGAATACTTATAACACATTAGAGGGCTGTGAGGCTGAAATTAGATCCAAAGTATTTGATGCCAGTGGTGTATACAGAGCCTGTTTATTATTGGTTTTATTTCATATTATTATCTAGTCTTTATTCTCCATAACATGCATAATATGTTTCCATTTGTCATGTTTTGGTTTCTGGAGTATGATTGAAAAACTGTTTGTATGAAACTTTCAGTACACAACCATCAAGTACAGAAGAGGTACTTTTTACTATTTAGAAAAACCTTTATCATCTGTATTTTCTTCCTTTCTGTGGTGACAAGTCAATCTATTTGTCTCACTGTTTGTGTGGAACTTCTCTTTAATGACTGTTTCTGGGGCATAACTCAACTAAACTGTAAAAGTTTTATCCTGAAACCTTGTGCAAACACCACATATGTACTGGAGAGATGTCTGAGATGTTTGGGTTCCATTCAAACTTTTCTTCATTCAATTTTTCTTCTTAAATATCAAAAGAGACAACTTAAACATCGCCTCTTTGTTTCTTCAATTAAATGTACCCATAGGGGGGTCTTTGGTGTCAGCAAATAACTATTACAAATCTATCAGTCGCTTGATAGACGTTGTGGCGACGGTGGCTCAGTTGAGCGGTTGTCCACTTCTCTGAAGGTTGATCCCCGGCCACTGCAGTCCAGATGTCGAAGTGTCCTTGAATCCCAAGTTGCTCCCAATGGAAGTTCCATTGGTGTGTGAATGATGGTGCTGATGGTTACCTGATGAGCATGTGGCACCTTGCATGACTTCCTCTATCATCACTGTATGAATGTTTGTGTAAAGGCGCTTTGAGTGGTCGAGCAGACTAGAAAAGTGCTATATAAGTACTGTCCATTTACCATTTACTATTTACCATTTTATAATCCACTGTTGGTTGGTGGATTTCTGTGCCTTCACATAGAAGAGTCGTGTTTAGATTTCACTAGACTGTATTTCTAATTATGTAGAGTTATAGAAAGTTAAACCAATAAGGGGAGCAAGATAAGATTTCTGCTTGGCTATCAGCCAAGCAGAGCAGGGTGTAGCACAAAATGAGGAATCTTTATTGAATGAGTATGTTGATCTTTGAGAAACAAAGATTTCACAATGATTAGAATTGTTTTCAATGTGTTAAATATAGCATCTGATGAAATGATCAGCTTTTATTTAGCCGATATAAAGGACTATGTTAATTCAAAGCATTTGTTTTGTGGATTTTTACCTTACACCTTATTTAAAAAAAAATGTTTACAAATTTAATCTGAGTTGACATTTGTTTCAAAGTTCACTGGATTTTCAAGCCTGTTCACACAGATTTTCATCCGAGGACATTTTTAACATGTGACCTCTGGTTGAAGCGTCTGAAGACTTTATATAGCCTAATAAATGATGACTTTTGAATGTCATACATGAAAAATTCTGTTGCAAGTTTTAACTATGTTGTTCCACTCATGATTAATATGGTACATCTTTATATAATACATTTATAGGAAAGAAAAAGGAAATCCCCTGCTTAGTCAGAGCAAGTTAAGAATTTGTTGTTCTGCCACACAATGGAAATCCTGTGGGTTACACTACTTTTCCTGTGTAATTTAAGCCCCATTGTTGGTTTTTCCATCAGATTCTGCATGACAATGTCCACGGAGCAGCGACTGTTGTTAAATTCCGCTTACTTTACACAGGTCCTCTATGCTGAATTAAATCTTCTCATGTAAAACAATGCACAGTGCTGAGATAGAAAAAACAGATCTATTTCTATTTAGAAAGCCATTGTAGAAAAAAGTATGACTGTTATCTCCCACCGAACCTTAACTTTTCTCTTTTCTCTTTTAAAATTAGGTCAGGCTGATCCAGGCAACGATCCTCATGGTAAGTTTTTGTTTCCTATTGTTTGTTCTTATACAAAACTTTGATGATTTCATTTAGATTTGAGCTAGTCACAGTTTCCTCTGTGACATATCTTGGTGTTTTTTTTAATCTAAAGCCATCATCAATTTAGTCCAATATTATCGTATTTAATGACCATTGATTCAGTTGAAACTTGATCGTTTTTTTGACCCCAGAAATATCTTCTGTCCTGAACAAGTCTATCCTGCGTATCCCTTAATTAAATCTGATGAGAGCACATGGTTCTGCAGACCGATGAAGTTTTCAACGACAACTGTTTAATGGAATAATTTTATTTTTTTACAGGAAAATATTGTTTAAAGACGACTACATCTTGTGTAATAGCGTAATGTATGATATTAAATGTTAAATCATTATTAAAGGCTTGTAGTTCATTATCTTTTCGAGTCATGGCGTACCTATCCACATTAATCAAGGCAGAGATTAGAGCACACAAGTAACTTAAACAAACTTAAATTAGAACCAGTACAAATGGGAACATAAATCAAAAAAGAATGATGTTCCCTGAGATACTCTTTCTGCTGCTGAAACAGCTCTAGCCAATTGACGCATGAACTCCACAAGTCATCTGAAGGTGTGCTGTTGTAAATGGCACCTAGGTTTTAGCAACAGATCCTGTATGTCCTATGTGATTTGAAGTGACTGGACTGTTTTGATAGTAAATTCGATAGAGATTTGGGAATTTAGGGGCCAAGTGAAAACTATTAGCCCAATGTTATTTATGTCAAACCAGTTTTTGCAGTCTGGCAGGGCACATGAAACTACTGAGCCTTTAGGGAGTACTGTTGTCATGAAAGGTTTTACATGTTTTGCAAGAATCTTTAGACCGGTAGTACATGTCAAAGTAACATCTGCCTGAATTGCAGGCCGTGGCATTTCCTCTCCATATTTGCCTAATAGCAATCTGATCTAAACTTTCTGGGATTCATCAGACCAGATCATCTGCTTCGATTGCTCTGTTGTCCAGTCCTGTGCTGACACACCATCAGTAGGCTTGACTGGTGTCAGCATGGACACCCTGACTGGTTCGCAGCTATTTAACTCTTCAAATTAATATCACATTAATAAACTCTTCGAGGTTGGACAGCACAGGCGAGTCTTCACTTCTATTCAGTTTTAAAATACTGGCTGATCAATGTATGTATGTATGTATACGTCATTAAACAATTGATTATATTAGGTTTACATCTTTTATATATATATATATATATATATATATATTACATTGATTGTTTTTCATTCTGTAATTTTGACAGGTGGAGCTGATCAGCCTCAAGGTAAACCCAAAATCTGGTCTTTCCTTATCTCCTGTCTTTGTTTCTGTATTCTGTCATTGTCACTGTGGGTATCCTTATGTCTTGCTCCTGTTGAGAATGTCCTGTTTGTCGTTATTCCCGTGGAGGAAGTTTTTTAGACTGGTTCTCTTTTCTGCTGAGTTAGTTGTTGTGTTGGCGTTTCCTAACCGTCACCTATGTATACTATGTTTTTGGCTTTGGCAGAAGCTCATTACCTAGTTTTACCTCAGGTCATCTTGATATATTAACTGGAAGTTTGATTGTTAAGATTTGAGGTATCTGATCAGATACAGTTTGTTTCATTGGGTAAAACTGGTGTCTGGGAGAGTTGTGTTTGGATTCATAGTGGTGTGCTCGTCATATTGGTACCCTTGGCCTGGTTTCTTTGGTTAAACCCTACTACGATTGTGTGTTGTTGCAGATCCAGACCGTCTGTGGGGCCAAATCCTGAAGATGCTAAATGCTAACATGCCTGAGGAATTCTATGGGTGGATTTCAAACCTAAAGCAAACTATAACACCTCTGTTAGAGAGGGTGTTGGACCTGTTGCAGGCTATACCGTGAACCGTCAGTCCATATGTTCTGAGCACTTGTGGTTGCACTCAACTAGATGTTTACATATGTTTGGTTGACATGGGTCTTGAAAATAGATATAACAGGTTGTTTGTCCAGAATCGGAGAGGAATTCTGCCTCTTGTGATACTGCTGTCTTTCATGTGTGTATTGAAGATACTTGCAATGGGTTTGTCGTGGTTCATTTCATAAATCCCATACTTATATTCCGCTTATCTGTGCTTGAGCTTGATCAGTTTAAAAATTGTAGAAATATTTCCGTTGCTTTACAACCTGGAAAAGCAAAATCACCGCACTACCAGACTCTAACACTGTTATTCCAGACATACTAGACAGTTTGTTTTTGAGTCAGGTCAACAGCTTTTGTTTAATTCCTCACCCCGCTCTAGACCAATATCCATGTGTTGTTGGTTTACAGCATGTATTTGCATTTGAGTAGTGAAGACCTTTCTTTTGTTTTCTTTTCAAAGCTCATATTTATTGGTGGATGTAGTTCTTTGAAAATATAAGTAATTTTTGGTCGTTGGGATGCTTGTCCATAATGGAGGTTGTAAGAAAATATTGATTAACTTGAGTGTCCTTATATTCCGTTTTGTCATACTGTACTGTTTCTTAAAAAAAAGAAAAAAGATCTTCATTCTACAATTAAAGGGAAACTTTGAAGATTTTCAACCAGCTCTATATCATTACAACATTGATAGGACGGCTGTCGGGGATTAACCGTTTTGGCATTAACTGCGATTAATAATGGCAGGTACCACTCCGGTGTCTGTTTGTGCTATGTAATGTGAACCCTCCTGCTACTAAGAAGATCTCCTAGTTAGTGCTAAGTTGATAATTTTAGGCAAACAAACATCATGGCAAACTCTTAAAGTCCCAGACCACTTTCGCGATCGTACTAAATTTAAATCGAAATTGCTTTCTTTAACGATTGATCGCCCAGCAAACAATGTTAATTTCTGATATTTTCTTCTGTCATCAAGTTTGGGCATTTAGTGCCCTGTATGTTATTCGAAAGCTGTGAATAAGTCAAAATTGCAACAGTCAAGGTCGTTGTGATAGAGTACTCGTAAATTAAAAGCAGAAGCAGTATTGCCCTGGCTTCTTATCAGTAAGGCCATTCAATACACTCACTCACACTTAAGGGGGCACTTAAATCATATATCAGATATTGATGAAAAAAATATTTTTTGATAAACATTGTGCAATTGTATAACAAAATGACATAAGAACAGTCAATGGAAAGCAAAATCAGGCCGAGTGAAAAGGCCGATCCAACTGGGGTGAATTTCATCAGGGTAATTCTCTGTAGTGTGTTTGGCCCCCACGTGCTTGTCAGCTCCCCCAACAACGTCTGCCCCAATGAGACAGCAGATGGTGTCCTGGGGGAGCTCCCCCCCATACATTGATCAAGGCCAATACCAAGTGCAGTACTCTTTGTGATCTCGTTTCTGAAATGCAATGATTCTGAAATCATTCATGGCATAAGCTGTAGCAAAACAAGCACCTGTACTTTTCTCTTCAACTATAAATTAAAAAAATGACAATGATTAATCGATTCATTGTAATTTTTTTTTCTCCACTGTCACAGGTGAGAACAAAATGCAAATCACAAAAGTTTCTTATTCTGAGGTTTGGAAGTTTTTTTGAATTCAGGTAAGATGAAGAAAGTCAGTTGCAAGCAATGTAGCAGCAACGCATATTCATTATGAAAACTGTTGATGAAGGTTTCATGATTTGCAATGGCAGGGATTTGAGGATTTCAACAGCTACGAACCATTATGACCAGAACATTTAGGTAAACGGAAGGGAGAAATCTCTGCGTGTAAAGGGAAAGGATGAAGACCATCACTGAAGGCCGTTGACCTTCATTCCTAAGGTGACACTTCATGATTCAAGAAGCCTCTTAGTACAAAAACAGTTCCTGTCCCTGCATCTATAAATGCAATACATTAGACGGCACCATGGGTTATGCAAGCCATATATCTACAATATGGGTCTGAGCTCATCTTTGTCTCTGGATCTGATGAGTCTATATTTCAAGTTTTATACTGACCAACTTGCAGTCCAGAGTTCTCCCAAAGTCACAATGGAGCGCTTGGACTGTTGAGTAACTGATGTCATATTTCGAACAAGAGTAAGATGGAATTCCACTTTCAAAACTCAAAGGATGAGTGCATTTGTCTCCCAGACAGAAAAGTTGATACAACACAATTCTAAGCATGACTCTTTCACATATTTTAGGAGTTTCTTGCTGGCGTCATATTAAGAACAAGAGTATATTTAAAAAAATATATATTATTAATATAAATTTCATCAGGTTGAACATAAAATATCTTAATCTCAGTACAGCAGGGGTTTGCAATTAGATTAAACAATATTTTCTTTAATTTAATATCACAAGTTTTTTAATTGGTCCAGTGTCCAAGCAAAGATCCAAATAGCAATTTTGTAACCTTCAGCTTAATTCTCCACTTCAGAGTCACAACATCAACTGAGACAATAGCCAGTGAGCACACATCGTAGTATAGCAATTTATTGAATTATAACCGGCCTTATTGTATCATTAAATTGGTTCTTATACACAGTTTGTTGATCATTCGTTTCCTAGAATTGTTATTTGGCTCTTAACCAGCTCACATGATACGGAATATAAATGTGTTTAGCATTTGAGAAACGATAGTCTCAGTAACCCTACGTCATTTGTAGAAATTTACATTATGTTTGCAAGTGTAGACTGCAATGTCTGCTCTTTGCGGATGTTTTCATGCCGGGACTCGCCTGGTATCTTCGGACAACATAAATACATATATAAATACAATAACTTAACATATCAAAATACATTTTCATTTCGAATGAATACACACTCAAAATAAATTTCTTACGCTTACTCTATTTCATATTTCAAAATAAATTACTGTAAATAAACACTTAAAAAAAAACACAATTTTTTCTGTTTTGGGCATAATGACAAAATCTGTTAGGATGTTTATGACTATTCCGATTACATGTTAGCGTTAAGCTTAATGGCCAAACACTGATTATTTTTCCACATTTTTGTTAGGCGATACACTTTCAGACTGCACCTGGAAGCTTTGGTCTCTCATTTGAAGAACTCTTTATATGCCAAAGTGAACACTAAAGTTCAGGGAAAGCAGATTCAAAGGAAAAAATTTAACTGCAGCCTCTGGCTGCACCCATTGGTCCGGAGGTCTGTGTGCATCTACCTGGGCGAGCCACCCAACTAGAGCCTATGTATGGGAAACACTGCGTGTGAAGACGGAGAACCAGCTTAACAAACAGGGTAAATTGGTGATTTATTTTCATTCTGTCTTCTCACCATTCAAAGTTCAGTCAAATATGAAAAGAGAAAACATGCAAAGCTAATCCCAAATTGTCCTTCATTTGAATAGAGTTTTAGGTTCGCACAAACACGCCAACACTAGATGCAGAAAATACCCCCATACTATAATTCCACATCCTGCATATCCCACAGTGGTAGAGATGGATTCTCAGTAGAACCCTACCTACAAAGACTGCATTTTTGAGCATTGCTTCATAGCTGGAAACATTACTCATGACTCTAGATTGATTTCGACCTCAATAAGAAAATGAAATTTAAATCTTTTTGAAACTGAAACTGAAACCGTTTCAGTCTGTAAGCGCAGTGTGAGCTACATAGGTCAGGACTGAGTAACAGTGCAGGTCCACTAACCTGACAGGTTGGTTAATTCACTTAAGATCCTCCCAGCACACTCTTTGGTGTATGAAGGTGGATCTGAAATGAAACTGAGCTTTTAAGTAAGGGCAAATGCAGAATCCAATCAACTTCATAGCTTGTAGGCTAAAATTAAGATTGAATTTGCCTAAATAAATATTTGCATCCTCCCACAAAAAGGTTTGATTAATTCATATAATCATACATGTTTGTATCACATGTTTGGCGTTATCTTTACATCTCCATTAAATTAAAACAGTATTGCACAAAATATGGCGAAGAGAGTGTATTTTGGGTTTTTTCTGTATGTTATATTTGTTTCATGGAACTTTGCAACTTCTCTTGGATGGGTGTTGTGAATAGCATGTGGGGGGGCCTGGGGATAAAGGGAGTGAAACCCGAGCAGAGCATTGGTAACTTGAGTGTGTTTACAAGAGGACATAATCCAAACGCTCGGTATTTTCCTGTGGTTGCCGCTGGCTGGTGTCCTGTGCTACATTTTATTTCCAGCCAACACCCCTATTTTAGTACACTCCCTGCACCATCTCACCACTCCCCTCCATGACAAAGTTGGCCTAGTTATTTAAAGCCTTAGCAGTAGAGCAGGCTTTTTGTTCTTTCAGCCATTGTGACTGACTGCCCCCTGCTGTCGTGTGTTCACTGTAAATCAAGCTTTCCTGATCTTTCTCTTTTTTATTCACGATTTTATTTGATCATTCTCTGTTACTTCTGTACTGGTTAGTTGCTAGATTTGCCCACATGAGGTTCTGGGCACTTCAAATCATTGCAAGTGGATTTATCCAAAGTTATTGACCCCCACATGGTGGAAACTTGAGGGTATGACTACTCAAAAGAAAATTACAGTGGACTGCTATGGAGATCGCCTTTAAAGTAGTGAATAGGTACATGTATACATTTACCTAATACCAGCATGTCATTCTATGGTATTTAAATCTAATTCCTTTGTAATATGTGCTGAAAAAAAAATCTGTCATCCCTGCACACAGATTTGGACTCTGCCTTACATGAGCTAAACAGAGATTAGTAATTTATATTCTTACCATTTTTTAATTATTTTAGTTTTGTTGTTTAGATTAAAGACTATTGTTTTTCAAGTGGATTCGATAATGTCACCACTATATTTGAATAATAATAAACTATAGAACATTCATAGAGTGCAAACCTCCGCCAAGGCACAACAGAACCCAAGGTGAAGTCATAACGTAAGGTCACCAAAATTCAAACACCTTTGGGATATGACTAAATCTCTAAAAAATAAGGAAGATGGAGAATCTGGAACTAACTGGACAAACCAGGCTAAAATTGCCTCTTCAGTGAAGAATAGGTCTTTATTGTCGCATACAATCATACAAGTTGTACAACGTAGCGACATTGGTTCTCTGCATTTAACCCCCTCCCCGAGGAGCAGTGGGCAGCTATCTGCAGTGCCCGGGGACCAGGTAGGGGTTCAGGGTCTTGCTCAAGGTCCCCTTTGACACCGCTGACTTGCAAATCTTCCGAGTGGGAGACAGCGGCTGTACCCACTGGGCTACAGCCGCCACCACCAGTGGAGGAGGAGATGGCTGGTAGGGTTACTGCAGGACTATCATTCATTTCATCAGAGTAAAATTATTTGATGTGTGTTTATATTATTTTTCTCAAAATCTCTGACGTGATTAAGTCTTGTTATATTATTACTTATTCTTCATATATTTACGATTTTATTCGCAAAAAATCTTTTATTTCTTGTAATGGCTCAGTTTTTGTGTTCTCAGTGTGGCCTTAATATCTCAATGCCAAAGCAAAAGTGGAAAAAGAAAAAAGTAGACCGAGACAAAAAGATGACAGTAAAGTACAAATGAAACCAATGCTGTCTTATTTTTTGTGCTCAACCAATGAGCATAAGCTTAATGACTATAGGGTGATCCTATATACCACCAAGGGGGTATATAGGATCACACTTGTCCGTACAAATGTAGGTTTTGGGGGAAAAGTCTTATCTACATCTCAAACAGCTGGACAAAGTTCAGTGGAATTCCTCAAATGCTTTGAAGGGGCCCTGCAGTTGTGCATATCGTGATTGTTTTCTTTTTCATGCACAACACTTTCAAATTCCTCTAGGGCATGACGATCTGCTGTAACTCTGTATTCATTTTTCTTCTTACAGAAGCTTCATCTGGACCGCTTGCCGGAATCATCAGCGCAATAGGAGTCGCTCTGTTGGGAGCAGCGTCCAGTTACTTTGCCTACCAGAAGAAAAAGCTATGTTTCAAGGTTCAGGGAGGTCAGTATATGTTTTTTTTCAATTTAATAGGCAACATTATGCTGTTATTCTAGCAGTGTGATCACATTCATGCAATCTTTTATTTAGGGGAAGATCCAGAGAGTGGTAAAGGCCAACGTGTTCAGTCTGATCCTCAAGGTAGGCTACTCGCTTTACTTTGTTACTTTGAAAATTAAATAAAAATATTAGAAAATGTTATGTAAGTAAAATGTAGATGTATGGGGGCAAATTATGGATATTTATTTATGTAAAAATTGGGGAATTTGTTAAATTGTTCGGTCTTTGTGAAGGGATTGGGGGAAAAAATGGCAAAAGACCAAAACTGACAGAGTGGTCAACAGCAGGTGTTGAAGTGACCTTTGGCTCTCAGACTTTGCTTTGGGCTTTAGTTACTTTTCAATCCAGTATTGGCAATAATCGTTCTGTGCTTTCAATTTTCAGTACTCAGCAACCTGCTCAGGACTTCTTAGACAGCTCCTCCCAATCTGTGGCCTTCTATGCAAAAATGTCATCTTCCAATCCTCTTTGGTCTGTTACGCTAAAATACTGTTACAGTAGTATCATATATGTTTCCCAGCAGTCAGTGGACCTGCTTCAATTATTTGTCCGATGACTCCAGCAAATGTGCTTTTGTACGGGGATTATGGTATTTGTGTGTGTAACTACTGTACATAATACTACAACAATAATACAACTCTGCAGAAACATTATTTTGATTGAACATACAGTGCATCCGAAAAGTATTCAGAGCGCTTCACTTTCTCCACATTTTATTATGTTACAGCCTTATTGCAAAATGTCACGGATTAAATTAATGAATTTAATCCGTTTTGGAATAAGGCTATAACATAACATAATGTGGGAAAAGGGAAGTGCTGTGAATACTTTCCGGATGCACTGTAAGTGTTACATGGGTAGATTTTCTTGATCATATTTGCTACAAAAAATTGTTGCGAGACCTCAGGACACGTTTACAGTATGACAACTATTGATAAAAACTGAAACACGCACTCCTCTGTGCCTTAAAAAAGTTCTGTATAATTCAACTTTGAAAATGATCCTTGTGTGCACAGTATGAATGATTTAATTTGCTGCAGAGTGCAATTTACTTGACTTTTCAAGATCGGCACTGCCATTGCTTTTGTTATTGTTCTACCCACTTATGGCTATTAAGCAGAATTGTTGACACAGTCCACATGACAATGATAATTATGGTGTTTCATAGGTATGTGTATTCAGGCACCGTAAATGCTGTGTTTTGTGTTATTAAAATGCCAAACCCACAATTGACACTCAATACAGTCTTCCTTGCTTATCTAATCCTGCGAACAGTGGAAAAATGTTACACACATGACAGCATAACTAGCATGAAGAATGAGGGAATGGTTATTTCTTGAACATTTTTAAAAGAAAGCACATTTCCAAATATTAAGAAGGCCCACACAGATTATTGTATTTTATGCCAATAAGGCAGATGAAAACACTCAGAAGTGGTAAAATCACTTGTACCAGATTTGCTTACAGGATGGTCACCCAGTGGTGACAGAGGGATCATCCCTACCACATCTTCTGAAAATAAGGTCTAAGGACTAAATCCATCATGCAAATTGAGAATGTGTATTACCATGTCACCTTCTGTATAGAAATGAACAATGTGTATTGTTTGAGAAAAACAGTGGCACCACACATATGGACATTAAATCATTACAACATTTACAAAAACCCAATTAATGATTTTTATTACTTGCCCCAACTCATACCAACAGGGTTTAACGATGCAGATACTTCTTATTCTCTTATTAATACCTTTCTTCATTATTTAGACCAAACAAACAAACAGATTTAATGACCTTGCTGTCAGGACAGTTCAAAGACAACACAGCATTCCCAGAGCAGTAAATACATTTTGTCATGGTAAATTAGGAGCCAGAGCTCACTTAATGCTTGTTCTCGATGCCCATCCTTGCAAGGAGTTTTTTTTGACAAAATATGACACTGAGTTCCACCCTCATGAGCTGTAAATACTCAAGAATAATGTGTTGCTGCTAACCTTTGCTTTATGTTAATTGCCACAATGAGTATTTCAGTAAAAATTAAACATGATCTGAAGTGTCTTTTTGGACTTTTTGTATGTCTGTTTTACAAACATGAACATTATCCAGGGATGTTATATCTGATTGGGTCAATGATACTTTGGTGAGTTGGTTTTAATTGTGTGTACATGTTTTCAATAAAATTGTGTTGTACAGTTTAACAGGGGGTTGTTATTTTTTATTCATAAAGTACTTCCTATTCTATGAAGAGGTTATGTCTCGACCCTCGTCAGTTGGTGGTTTGTCTGCCAGCAAGATCACAAAAAACAATGAATTGGATTTCCCAAACAATTTATAGAAGGAATGGAAAGTAAAGGTGTTGATTAAGGATGTTCAAGGCTACTGGTCCGATCTACACAAAACTGTGTGCACATTTTCATCAATACCTTTTAAAATATAAAACCATGCTTTGATGACCTCCTATGGTATACGACCTTGGGCAATATGATGCCAATCAAGATCATTACTAGACCTAATTCATAAGCACCAAAGTTGGACTAAATGGGACCAACAGTCTAGAAATGATTAAAGCTCCCCCTAGTGTCAGGAATATACAATTGACCTTTTCTCAAAAAATCCAGGTTTTCCTCACACTAAGGACTATTTGCATCTATAATTTGAAAATGAGCCATGAAATAGTTTTTTAGTTATCGCGTTAACACAACGGTTATGCGGCGGTCCCATGATACCCCTGAATTTCCGGGGATGATATTAAAATAATGTGAACTGATATGTGGCACTATATGGACTTGGCACAGGAATGCACTCTGCAAATTTGTTGTAGTTATGTATTATGGAATAACATTTCACCGAATGATAGATGTGGAAATTGAAAGTTACCATTTTGCATTAGCAGAGGGAGAGGTGGGCAGGTTGTGAAGACTGAGACTGTTGCACAACTCTCTCTGCAACAGTTGAATGACCAGTTGAACAAAAAAACACTGCAGGCTCCTGCACTGCTCCTCTCTTTACTGAGTGAAAGAGTGGGGGATATAACTTCTGATCAGCAGCAAGGGATAAAAATGTCAACCTCTCCATGCTTGAGTTTTTGGCATCGCCTGTAACAATATTCTCATCTACATGAGAGGCCATCAACAACAAGTCACGATCACGTATGCGGAAAAATACATTTATTGTTGAAGATTTGAGAAATCAAAAATGTCAGGTAGGTGAATTAATTGAAGAGAAATTATTTTGGAGCGTATTTGATCAAGATGTATACCTAAATTACTGATTGAGAATTTAAAGTTGATTCAGTTCGTTGATCATCTCAATTAATAAGTAATGGATGAAATACTAGCTTCTCACAGTTGCCCCCCACTGTCAGCTCTGAAGCAAGGAAATAAATATATTATGACTATATCATAATTCTGAATAGACGCTCAATCTTCTTAAAAGACATTCCTGAACTAAACTGTCGAGAAATAAACATCACGTCAAAGTTTATTTATATAGCACATTTAATCAACCAAATGGGTTGATTAAAGACCAAAGAAAAGATACAACTGTCATAGAATCGACTCTGCAGATTAGTCAGGGACAATTTTTGCCAAGCTTACTTTAAGGTCTATCAACAACACCTAGACTTTGCTCAAAAATGAATAAAAAAACAATAATTTCACTCTAAGAAGATTGTGCTTGATGACCATTAAAACAACTGGCATCAAATAATTTCTTTGTCTGACCTTGAGGTTTATGTTTCATTCTGACTAAATGACGTACTTAAATAATAATGAATATATATTTATCGTCACCTAGAGTCATACTTGGAAAAATATATTTTATTTTTATTTTATTTGACCCATTCCTGAGGAGCAGTCCATCAAGGCACATGTTGACCAAAGTGGGATTCAGGCCCTTGTACATGAGGGGGCCTCCTCTATGTACTACAAAGAGGAGAATATGGAGTATTCAAATGAAGTTAAGATTCTTTTTTTCTCAACAGACCGCTGGCTAACTGATAAAATGAATTACTATTTTGCCAAATATGTTGATAAGGCGCCATTCTTGGATTATTCATTGCACCAGTTTATTTCCTTATTGTTTCTTGTGAAGCTCTGTTATAATTTCATTCATACAAATAAAATTATTTCTATTATCACATAAAATAGACTTTAAGGTGAATGTAACATGACATATATTTAAGACAATTATAGACTCTGTACTGTCCATGGTTGTATTCAATCAAAATGACTTAAGACGTTATTGTCTCCATATGTCAGATACAAACAAGCACGCAATGAAAAAAGTACAGCAACAACAACGACAGCAATGTGAGAGATATTAGATGGGCAGACTTTGTATGTGTTTGTCTTCTCATTTCAATCCTTGATGCTTGATCCTTGAGTTTAAGATAAGATGAGATGAGATATACTTTGTTCGCTTCTTGTTATTGTCTGGTTGGAAGGTAAACCTTTTGCCCAGTCTGAAGACCTGAGCGCTCTGGACCAAATTTTCCACTAACCACTCTCCGGATGTTTCCTCCAGACAAGACACTTAGAATTGGGACCAAACAGTTCAATCTTGGTCTCATTAGACCAGACAGTCTTATTTATCACAGTCGGAGAGTACTTTTACGAGTGTTGTAGCAAAGTGTCTGAATACTTTGGTCAATGGGACATTTAAGTTGTTTTTTTTAATTTTATTTGCAAAAAATTCCAAAATAAAATTATTACTTTGTTATTATGGGGAATTTTTTGTAGACTGATAAAAAATGATTTAAACAATTTTAGCACAAGTTCGAAACATAATAAACTGTGAAAAATGTGAATGGTCTGCATACTTTATGAATACACAGTACAGACTATATACTATTACTAATTTCATTGTATTTTCTGAAAATCGTTTCTTAACAATGTAAAACAAAAAATTACCTGGATCTGCATATAAATCTCTTAAATCCCTTCCTCGCAACCGTGCTTATATTTAAATTGATGAAGAAGTTAATTCCTTGTGTGAAAATTATACTGTTCTTAAACACATTTGCCTATCACCCACTTTACACATTGCCAATGTTTGCAGTGAATATTGTTGATGGCAAAAAATGTTTCTATAAATCACTTTATTTAAACTAGATAGTAGTTATTGAAAACATACAAGCCTTAATAATAGCTAGTCTGACCCAGATGTTTTTAATGACATTAATGAATTAATCCACTCATACACAACAGAGTTGGACAATCCATGCAGACGTCAGTCTAAACTTGTTATCTGACTGTTGTCTAGCTGGCGAGGCTTTCGTCACTCTGGCGGCTACAGACTCATACTGCATGGGAGCTATAGTTGTAGCCAAGAGTTTGCGGCGTCACGGCACAACACGTAAAATTATTGTCATGGTGACACCAAACGTCTCAGAACAGTCAAGGTGGGTGTGGTATCCTTTTTCCTATCATACTGTATCACATTGCCTGAAGTTGTTGGATGCGCTCACATGATCCCCAAAATATATTTCATTCTTTCTTGTCAACAGGCTTTCCCTTGAGAATGTCTTCGATGAGGTCATCAAAGTGGATATCCTAGATAGTGAGGACAACCTCCAACTGTCCTTGCTGGGACGTCCTGAGCTTGGCATCACTTTCACCAAGATATACTGTTGGACTCTAATCCAGTATAGGAAATGTGTGTTCCTTGATGCAGACACACTTGTGAGTCCAATGAACATACAGTAACTAATGTTTACTACACTATGTTTACATTGCTTTGTAATTGCTTGATAATTCTGAAAACCTATGGTTTTGTTATTGCTAGTCTTTGTACAAAGTCTTGGCTCTAAAGCAAAGCGGCTGATGTGGTAAGAGCAACAGAAATGAACTGTAATGGGTGTTTTCTTCAGAAAGTGTGCCCCCTACATTTTTTACTTCACGCTGTACTTATATTCTAGTTGATACACATTTCCTACCACATCACCATTTTCATTTGCCCACCATCCATTTTAATTTTTCTTGAATAGTTTCTCGTATATACAAGATCCTTTTCTCATGATTATAGATACTTTTCCCGTAATTAAGTGTTTGAATTTTTTTTTAATTTGTTGAATGCAATGCGCCTCCCTGGATCACATACTGATTTGATTATTATTATATCCCCTAAAAGTCAGGAATATTATGGAATCGTAATTGCCCTTCTCCTCAGATCCTTCATGTTAACTTGATAACTCAAAGCTATTTCATGGATAATTTTCAAATTTTACGACCACATGATCCTTCTGGGAGGAAGAACTTGAGTGATTTTTGGAAATGTCGGTTGTATAATCTGACACTAAGGGGAGCTTAATCGGTAAAGGTTTTTGAGGCCAGAAATTCTTAAGCATTGGTCCGATAGGAGACCTATCTTATCTTATCTATATCTTATCTATATATATCATATTATATTCTAAAAGTTCAAATTTTTAATCACTAGGGGGAGCTTTTTTGTGAAAAGAAGACTTTTTTTACAGAGATACCTCAAAAACTTTCATTGATCTTTTTCAAATTTTATACCTACATAGACCTTGGACCATAGACCCATATTGTGAGGAAGTACAGCACTGAATTTGGGAAAGATCAGTTGTATATTCCCAACACTAAAGGGAGCTTTATCTTCCGGACATAATTTATTCTTTAGTCTTCCGGACATAATATATCAACCGTTTGGTCCAATCTACTCAAAATTTGGTACATATGAATCGACTGGAGGAGATCTATCCTGTAAACATCTTGTCTTACTGTAATTATTCATATTTTACTGACAATGGTGGAGCTCTTTGCAAAGACACTGATTTTCCGAAATACCTTAAAAACTATTTAATGGATAATTTCCATCTTAAGACCTTCGTAGACCTAGAGTATGCTGAAGCATTAGTGAGAGTGGCAGGAAAAAGACAGCGTTAGCAAAGAGTTTTCTGTATGTGTACAGAAAGGCACAGTAGTCTGAAATAAAGGCTGCAGCTTCCAAGGGCCGTTGGAGTCTCCAGTGTGGTGTTTTACAGGGGTTAGTCCTGAAGGAGATGTTCGGCCCTGGAGTAAACAAACAAACATATTCCCTGTTCCGACCACGCTCTGGAACCATGAACAGGAAAAGGCTAACACAAATAATACTATCAAAATACTATGATGAATGAAATGAAAATATTGTAACCATGAGAGGAATTAAATGGGCTTTGAAATAAGTTTAGCCTTTCCTGTAGTTTTTTTGTTCAGACGTCCATCAGACTGCTACGTAGTTGAGTTGTGGCGCGCACGCCAAGCCGTTACACGCTAAACTGTGAGGACTAGAAGACAGTAAGCGGAGGAAGCTAAAATTAGGAGTGGTTTAATAATAAGTCAATCGTGGTTTCAAAAGGAAATTTTTAGGAAGAGAAGTGTGGTTCAGGAGGAGAATATTATTAGCAGCGTTGTAGGATCCCTGAATCAACAGCAGCAAACGGCGAAAAATAGTAAGATGATATGACTCATTACATCACATTTGAAATGTGCATTTACAGGGACTAATAGTTGTTATTGTTAATGTTCTCACCTGTTCTGTGTGCGTACTGTATGGGTCTGAGGGGCTACCCCTTGCATTATAATCATGAGAGTTTAAGTGCTATTTTTAGTGCTACTCCTTCGCACTTTTTGTGGTTGTGGCTAGTTAGCCACAACCACAATAAATAATAACAATAAATAAATAAATAATATTCTTATTAGGAATACATTTTCTTCCTGATTCAACTACTTTTAGCTGAATAGGGTTACCTACTTCTACTAATGTATTGTGACATGGTTCATAATGGTGGTACTTGGAGAGCCGGATATATTCTGAGGTGGTACGTTGTGTAAAAAGATTGAGAACCACTGTATTACGTAATCCCTCCAGCAGGTTCTGGGTCTACCCTGGTGTCTCTTCACAGGTGGGCGTGCCTGAAAAACATCCAAAGGGGGTGCTCTGAGGGCATATCAATAAGATGCTGTACCAAAGATTCTGGCTACAGTGTTCTTGGTGACATGTACAGCAGGACTAAACTTTTGAATTTTTCTTACCATACCCAGTGCTAAATTTGATCACGTAAAATGCATTTAAATCACAAATGAGTAAAAAAGACTGCCTGTTGGCTTTATGTCATAACATTCCATGGCAATTTTTTTGTAGATATAATGATGCCTAAAGAATTCCAAACATCATGTGGAGCTGGCTGGGAGTAGCTTTTTGTGAGATGAGCCATTCTGGCATGCCAATGACTAAAACTAATAACTCTAAAATTGCTAACCAGATAACAATGTTTTTGAGCACATTCAGGCCCTTAAAATGTAATTTTTTGAAAATCTAACTGTTGCAAAATCTACCACTTCTCAGACTAAACTAGTTGTCTCTCTGATGGATCTGTTCCATCACAGGTTCTGTGTAACGTTGATGAGTTGTTTGAGAGAGACGAGTTGTCTGCAGCTCCAGACGCAAGCTGGCCCGACTGCTTCAACTCTGGAGTATTTGTCTTCGTTCCCTCCCTCCACACCAATATCAGCCTCCTTCATCACTCTGAGCACCATGGCAGCTTTGATGGTAAACATTATTTTATGTTTGTTTCAAAAGAATAAGCGGTGTGCACTCTGACCTCAACTCAATGAATTCATTTAGAAATACTCTTTTTCTAGTTCTTTATAAAAACCCTACTTCCACCCCTGTTCAGGAGTGAGCAGTCAAAGTTGACTCCTTGATTTATTTATTTTTTACCGATCTTTATTTATCATCAGACTTTAAACTACACTTTAAGATTAGTGATGTTTACTCATTAATTTCCCCTTCCTTCACTGACTTAGGATAAGCAGGGTATTCCAGATGTCACTTTACCCATCACTGCTCTCCAGCTCGTCTTGAGGGATCACAAGGCATCACATCTCGTATAAAATATTTATACCTTCCAACGTGTTGTGTGACTATTCCCACTGGGGGAATACTCATGAATAAGAAACTGGAATTGCATTGTTTTCTCAGAGAATGGCTTCACTCTAATATAAGATGAACATCACAACAGCGTGTGTTGAACGTCATAACTGATGCAGCCAACAGAACCAGGCCCTCTCCAAAGAGCATAGGCACAAACCTATGGCTCACCAACCTTCACACTCTGCTCACAAAGTCTTGCCGGGACATTGTGTCCAAGGATCAGTGACAGGAAGTCACCTTGGCAGAGTCTACACCCACTGCAGTTTTTCAAATGACAGCTAATGTTTGTTTTGCTGAGTTGATTTCCCTCTGATGGAAGAACAATAACAACATATAAAACCTACGTATTTATTTATGGTTCTTCTTTATTGAAAAACGTGCAGACATGTTTGTGTCAATGAGAAATAGGTCATTTAAGAATGGAAAGAAAAAAGCATTATCATATCGTATTGGTTGTTTTTCTCAGGAGGGGACCAAGGCCTGTTGAACAGCTTCTTCGGCAGCTGGTCAGAAGACATCAGAAAACATCTGCCATTTGTCTACAACCTCAGTGTCTGCTCTATCTACACCTTCCTACCTGCTTTCCAACAGTAAGTGTGTCTAGGGGTGTGTTCCCTAAAAACTATCTCTTTACGTTCTTTTGTAATTGTGGATTAGAGTTAGCCATATTTGGAGGCATATTTAGAGGCTGACATTGATTTCTATGTCAGTATGTCTGCTTTACCCAGGATTATTTGCTCCCATTCATCAGAAAATTAAAACATCCTTTTGGTTAATTAGAACGAGAGTTATGTATGTAAATACAGTACTATGAATCCTGGATGACCGCCAGTGGCGGTACTTTAAGCAACGGATTATTCTATCTCGCGCATGCGCAGGTCGAATAATTATATCAACAAAGACACCCTTGACCCGAGAGTGTTAATATCTTCTGGTGTCACCAGGTGACCTGTTCCTGCAGAATCTTCTCGCGAGGACACAAGAAGTTTGAGTGACTGGACGCTCTGGCGATTATCCAGGATTCATAGAACCGTAGACTTCCTTACTGACCACAAAAGGGGGTCAGTAAGGAAGCACTGGATGACTTATACCAGGAGGTTCATGAGGATCCTTACCAAATTAAGGGCCAAAACGGCAGTCGCCCCACAAGACGGCAGTCGCCCCACAAGACGGCAGTCGCCCCACAAGACGGCAGTCGCCCCACAAGACGGCAGTCGCCCCTGGATGAGGAGCAGCAACATTTAACCTGCAAATTGGCACTTAATATCCTTTGGCAGAGGAAGAATTTGTGCTTCATAACATAAGCATCTATGTACAGGAAGGCCCTGTACTTCATAAGCATGTACAACTACATCCACAACCCAATAAGAGAGTCTGTTTCGACAGCTAAGCCCCTTTCCTGCAGCCTAGCAGGAAAGGGGCTGTCTAGCAGATGAAGAGGTTGTCTGTCTTGCCCAAGTTGGCTATTGCTTCCATGCATGCCCTAAGTGCCAGCACAGGGCACACAGTTCTGGTGATCTGTTTGGCCCCCTTGGAGTGCCTGGGGGATCATAAGCAGCCAAATAAATGGATTGGTTTACATGATTATTGAGACAATCGCTGTGGTAAAACAGACAGATTTGGCCAGAGAGTGACTCCTAACCCGTCTGCATGCCAGCGCATACATGCCTGGCTCAACGACAAAAGGGGGAAGCTCCCTCACCTGTTTTGACATTGTATCAGCGAGAAGGAAAGTAGTCTTCATAGACAACAACTTCAATTCTGTCTGAACCAGTGGCTCACATGTGGGTAGACACAGACTTAAGCACCATTTGTAAAATCCCATGATGGCATTTTTCGAGCCTGTGTTGCTTATAGCCTTTGGGCTCCATTTAGGAGGTTCTTCACCAGATAATGAGATCCTACAGTCTGGTTATCCAAATTCACGTGTCCAGGTGGCGGATACATAGACCCTCAGGGTGGAAGCTCTGCTGGACCTGTTCAATTCAGAGTGTAAGGAGCATACAATAACCACCCCTGAATACGTCTCTGAGACTTCATTATTTGCACCACTTGGCAACCAGCTTCCACATGTTAGCATAGAGCAAACTAGTGGAGGATGCTCTTTCGCTCAATATTGTATGGACGACTGAATGGTCACAGGAAGCTAAAAGTGTGTCCCGGCTTTCAGGGGCCACATGCAGTTACAGCCAACCTGGATTTGGGTGCAATATGCGACCTCACACCTGAGACAGAAGGTCTGGCCTGTCCTGGAGGCACATTGGGACTCCGTTGAGGAGCATTGGTAACGCTGGGAACCCCGGTCAATGTAGGGCCAGCAGACGCAAACTGACTGCCACGCTGGACGTTGTGAGCATAAAGTGAAGTGGAGGAAATGCATAGAGTTGGCTGTCTGGCCAAACCAGAACCAGAGCGTCCTGCCTTAGGGGGTGGTATATAATGACCATGCTGAGGGTTTTAAAAGAGGGCTTTAACTCGGTGGATAGCGCGTCCACCTTGTGGGCTAAGTTATTAAACTTCTCTGACTTCCTGGAAGGTCCAAAAGACGTCTGGCTACTCCAGAAGCTACCTCAGTAGGAGCCAGCCCGATGTGCCCTCCACCTCTGCTAATATAGAGAGCCTCAGTGCATGATGCATGAAACTACATTTCAGGAAACTACATTTCATGCATGGGTTATTTGACACATCTTCCCTCAGGTGTTCAACCCCAACATTCGCAGCACACTGGTCATGGACATACTCTGCTTGGAAGGAGCCCATTATAGAGATGTGAGCCCAACATATCAAGAAACCCACCCAAACTAGCCGCACCACTATCGAGCACATTGTAGTTACAAGCAAGTTTGCGATCTTTAGCTGCTGTAAGCAGTGTAAATATAGTGATCAATCCAACCAACAAACAAAAGCCGGTGTCACCAATCACTGCTGGCGTCATGCAAAAGCACCGCAGCCACAAAGCAGCACACAAACTTACGTTATTAGCAGCTTTGACTGGAGAGATGGAAAAGTGAGGTTAGAAGCCTTGCTAGCCAAAGGCTAATTAGATACTGGTTACGGGATACATTGCACTTATTCACCTCCCACATGCACAAGGCGAAAACACCCGTTGGTTACAGAATTAGTTTTACCTACTTAGAGCACACACACAAGTCGAGTACACCCGTTAGTAGAAAACTTGCCGTGCTTTACCAACTACCCCTGGTCGCAATATCGATATACTGACCACATGACATGATACGGCAGAGTCATTGTCAAAATGTGGTCTTTTTTCGGAAGTTTAACCACAAGTCGCAGCTTCTGGTGGTCCAGGGTTTCAAGAGTGCCGCTGACTCACAGCAAGAAGGTACCGGGTTCAAATCCACCTCTGCAGGCTTCCTCCCACAGTCCAAAAACATGCAATATAGGTGAATTTGTGGCACTGGATTGCTCGTAGGAGTGAGTGTAAGTGTAAGTGGTTGTATATCACTTTGTGTCGGTCCTGCGATGAACTGGCTACTCGTCCTGGGTGTACCCCGCCTCTCGCCCAATGTCAGCTGGGATAGGCTCCAGCCCCCCCATGACCCTGAACAGGATAAGCTGTTGATAATGAATGAATAAATTAATGAATGATCCCTTATCATTAATCTGCAATCGAAAAAAGATAGAAGGAACTGATCACCTGGTGACACCGGAAGATATAGACCCTCTCGGGTCTACCAGGTGTCACAGGTGACTTTGTTGATATAATTACCTGACTTCTGCATGCGCGAGATAGAAGTATCCAGTGCTTAAAGGATGTAGTGGAACTACATTTTTCAATGTGCTCACCCATTTTTAGCTTTAGATGGATTTATAACAAATTATAAAATTCCTTGTCACCTGTAACCTGACAAACACATTTTATTTTATTTTGGGGTAATTAAAAGAGATTCAGGGCTCTGTAGGTTCTGCTGTTTATGTTAAGTGCTCTTATTTGAGAGTTTAAAACATAAGTTGAGTTGGCCATTGTGTTTTGTGTCTAACTAGTAAGCTTTTCAGGGCTTCTCTGTAACTGCTGAGCAAATGACATTTATTGACAGGGCCTAAATTAAACATAGCTTTTAGTTAATCATTTTGAAAGTACTTTCCCGTTAATTAATGTCTCCTTTATTACACTCAAGAGCCTCACAGTGGCAGAGAATTGAGGTTTGAATGTGGAACTTCTCATCGAACCAATGCAATATGAGTGTTGTATTCAGGTTGGTGATGGATTTGTTAGGCAGGTTTTCCTCCCTTGGAGCGTAATTTCCTGTGTTTGGGCAAAAAGCAATTCAGCATGAAAAAAAGGAGAACATTGAGATATATCAAGGTGATCTTGTAGATTCCGCCTCCAGAGGAAGATAGTTATGTCTATCCTCCTCAGCCCTCCACTTCCCACAGACTGCTATCTCCCTGCCTTCCCTGATTTCCTTCTTGCCTCGCAAAAATAGGGGGCCCGTCCTCCTCTGCCTCTATGGACCAGCCTCCTCCGATATACAACCTTGTGCCTTTGCTTTTGCAAATGATATCAACGCAAAGAGAACTGAGGAATATGAGGACATTTTTCAAAAAAACATTGTTGGTTTCAAACTTTGCACTGGGCATTTGCAAGACAACAGATGACAAATACATTATAGAAATTTCTCTGGGCTTTTAGTAAGTATGATGAATTCACAAACCTCTGAAAATTTAAGGTATCACTTATAATATTGTTTAGTATGTATGGAAAGTATTCCACGGTGTCTGTAAAGTTAAGACCTTGGTTAATCCCTTTGAGAAATCAAAAAAATGTGTTCTGTCAGCATGAGTATAAGTTTCTTCCACAGTTACACAGTCCCCTTGTCTCAATTCTTACACTACGCCCTAAGGTCTTAGTCATAGTGCGCACTTTTGTGACGAGAGGAGATGTGCATTTAGGGGGTAAGTGCTAAAGGGACTGAAATATTTAAGCACAGAATTGGGACAGGTCTGTATACGTCAGGTACCTACGACCTATCCGCCGCACTTTTTGCAGTACTGCTGCTGCCCTGAACTTAGCAAAATCGAACTTCAACTGGTCAGATGCTTAAAGAAAGCGTTTGTGAAAACTTCCATGTATGGTGATATTGAACATATCTTTGTACTGTAATATCCTATACGTCACAACAGTATACGGTTCTAAGTAATAGCCTTCGGTAAAATGCGGTCTGATGCACGCTTGCGGGAAAGGTGTTTTAAGGGATCAGTACACTACTGAGCACCCCTGAAAGAACAAAACTAGAGAATTGGGACACCCTAAGGTGAATTGGGACACCCTAAGGTGCAACCCTTAGCGAGGGTGCACAATTGAGGGGCACATTTGTGTAAGTGCGAGGATTGAGACAAGGCTTTACTCAAGCGTTCCGCTGAAGGCAGTGTTGTGTAAACCATGACTAAGACAAAGGCTGACAGCAACATCAGCCTTTAGTAAGCTCAACTCTACCTTGAGGTTGCAACAAATCGAGTGGAGCCTGGCCTGCAAACCTTGAATCAACATCAGAGGTGGCCAAGAGGCACTTAAATAACCTCCTGAAGGAGGAGATACACCCACACTAACCTGTGCACAATCACAACAATAAAGCTAAACTCCCGGCAAATGTGAAGCTCAAATGAAACTCCTGTTAAATGTTTTGTGAATTAAGTGAAATATGTAAAATTTGAGAACATTTCTTCATTCTCCATTTTACTGAACATATTATTTGCCTCTCGGGAAATCCGTGCCTCGCCCCAAGATTTCCTTCAGACACAAAGTCCTAAATATCTTAGTGGTTTTTATCAGTCCTGATAAACACCACTAAGATGTTGTTGGATATGTCTACAGGGGTTTTCAGACAAATCAGAATAGAAAAGAATGGAAAACCATTATTGTCATTGTTTGAACGAAACGGAATTTGTTGTATTACTCCTGTCAATGCATAAAGAAAAACACCATAATCATTCCACACTCAATAATCACTTAACAACACACAGCATCATCATCATCATGACCCTTTAATATCAATTATATAGCTAAAAATAAAAAGTTTCAAGATAAAATGTCCAGTAAAGTCTGAAGCCTCAAGATAAATCAGTTTCAAATTTTCAGCCTTCACCTCAATTTTCACTTAGAATAAACTTGCCTTTATTTGTATCCTCTTATAACTGTGATTATTGTTGTTTTCCATCTTCCTCAGTGCCATCCTCTAACTCCTAAGCTCTCCAGATTTATCCCCTGCACAAACCCACTTGAGTTGTATTTCTTTCCCTGCAGGTTTGGCCACAAGGCAAAGATCGTTCATTTCTTAGGACCTGTGAAACCCTGGAACTCTCGCAACCAGAGAGATGACAGCCTCTCACCCATCATGGAGCAGTTTGTATCTCTGTGGTGGAAGGAATACTTGAGAGAGACAACATCATCTCTACCAGGGAAGAATTTCACTCACGTTTTGGAGAAACAACAACCGGTACAAACATCTATGTTATATTAAGTGAGTCTCTCATTGATTGCCATTAGGGAACATGATATTATTTAAAAATAGGCCAACTTAAAGAGAAGAGACGGTTAATTGGTAAAAACCCTTTCTTACAGATCCATGCTCTTAACATACAACACATTTGAAGGAATGAAAGTTTATGAATAAAATAAAGTTCATTTCAGTTGTCATCACTCTGCTCACTTTCAATAAGTTTCCAATTATAATTTAAAACACACAACATAACAAAACTAAATAACAATGTCAAAGTATCATTCTTGTGCACAGATTAATTGCAATACAACTGCAACTAGAGTTTAAAGATTCAGAGTATGCGTTGCAGGATTTCTGGCCAGGAGACACAGTTTGGAGATAGGTCTATAGTAGTGTTAGGGGCTGGGCGATAAAATCTGCGGCTAGTTTTAAAAAGTAGGGCCCCCAGTTCTTCAGGGCCTGCAGTTTCAGTTTCAAAAGCTTTAGGACTTTTTGTACCTGAGAGGTTAAAATGGGAATCAAATTAAAAGAGGCACTTGACAGTTCCTGACCAGCAGACCAAACTGAAGGGGCACAGTGATTGCTAGGATAATAGGACTAAAATAATAAAACCAGAAGCTATAAATTGTTTGTTCAAATAATAAAGAATTTTAGACTTGTCAAAGATTTTTTGGGAGCCATTTTCAATGCATTGGGGAAGCTCTAAGCCATTATTATTCTCAGACAGGGATTTAATTGTTTTCCAAAATTTTCTGGGGTTATTCAGATTGTTTGAGGTTTAAATGAGGTTGATATATCCCAATTATACATAATATTCTAACAACCTCTGCCTAATATTTCTTATATATAGCTTTCCAAGCTCTGAAATGCACTGTGTGACACCTCTATAAAAAAAAAGAAAAGATCATTAACTTGTGCTTTTGTAGCAATTTGTTTTATAGTAGTTCTTCTGTAGGACCAACCAACACAGGCTAGTCTTCACTCCACAGATGTATCAATGAGCTGGGCATACATGAGCCAGTTGCTGATTCTCCACGCCATCACCATTTGTCCCTTGTCAAATTTGCTCGGATCCTTTGGATTGTCCATTTTAAATTGGCTTAATATTTGTGACTCAGTCCTGAGTAGGCCGTTCCTCATTTTGGGCAAGGAATTACTCAACCTTAGCAAACAGAAATCTTTGTGCTCTATAAGTGCATTTCTGGGCTCAGCGCCAAGTTCAGTGAGTGCACACAGTATGGAGATGTTGTGATCATGAGAGAGAAACCGAGAGTGTGACAGCATGGTGTGTACCAGGGCAAGGAAGAAATCTACTAGAAAACAAATGTCTATAACTGAGCACAGATGTTGTTATTGTTCGTGTGTTGATAACAGCAACATAGACAGCGGTCAGGCTGCACGTCTTGTCAATCAACGTGTGGGTCAATCAAGCTTCTCTGCTTGGGCGCCCTAATGAAACCGAATGTAATTAAGTGCAATATTAGTTGCTAGTTGGACAGAAAACAGAACAACATCGCCATATGGGTCACACCACAACAGGAAATGACTCATTCTGACACTCAGAGGTGGGAGACGGTGAGGGGCGGCGCGGCACGTCTCCATCCTCTGAGTGTCAGAATGAGTCATTTCCTGTTGTGGTGTGACCCATATGGCGATGTTGTTCCGTTTCCTGTCCAACTAGAAACTAATATTGGACTTAATTACATTCGGTTTCATCATTATATTGTGTGCAACCTGCAGCTTAATGAATACAAAACTAAATAACATTACTGCAGATGACTCCATAAAAGATTTCTGTAATTACACAGACCAGCTCCTAAGCCCAGTGCAGGGACAATCCTAGGAGTTTTAATGGGGTGTCAGGGCCCAGGGGCGCTGTAATAGGCTACATTGCATAAGAAATTCATGTTACAAAAATGGCTAAAGAAATCCATGATAAAAGTTTTTTCAGAACCTCTATTCTGAAGTCGGCTAATATTAACAACTGACACACAAAGGACCCTGATTTCAGCTTATTCTTAAGTTAAAGCTATTACATAGTCAGATATTGTGAGCAAACCACTAAACATAAGAAAACAAATATGTATTCATTCTTAATGCTATTAAATGCAAATGGGTAATGCAATTGCACTTTTTTATATCATTTTCTCGTTCGTCTTATTTTCGGTTATAATGTGATTCAGATCTGGTTGTTATTCAGTAAATTTTTAACTTGGCATATTTTGTCACCATTTTGGGACGAAGGGGGACAAGTGGGGCTTGAATTCCCGCCCCCCACCAAACTGGCCTTCCCCGAGAAAGTTTGAGAACCCCTGTCAGCAGGTTAATGGGCAATAAGAGGCAGCGACCCGATGGGTCTTTTTTATTTCACGTTTTAATGAAATTTTGCTGCTTTAATGGTTTAATTTAAAATGTTCTGCCTGTGATAATCACTTCAACAGAAAGTGTATTTACTTTTTTTTCCCTGAACGAAATTGAACTACCAGTACGTGGCACTGTGGCAAACTATTTTGGTCAGGTGGGCTGATGACCACTGGTCTACCGAGTTTCACTGGTTATTTAGTCTGTATTTGAAAAATTGTTGATTTGTAACATAAGCTTCTGTGGAGTTTTGCTAGAGCATAAACTCTCTGCGAAATGCAACATATGGGTGCACAAAACTCAACATCCTCCCTATTTTATTTGCAGGTCCAAGGAACAGAAGCCAAGATGCCATTTAGAGAAACCTTGGACAGCTCTAATTCACTCATCGCACCTTTTTCAAGCCCTCCTGAGCAATTTTCTCCAAATATACAACCAAACATGGTAAGATAAAACACAAAATATTTTACCGTTTGTGTAACAGTCAGATATTAAGCTGTTATGGCAATGGTATATTTATGTGTGAGTGGGTGTACGGGTGCATATGTGTATAGATATATTCTCGCAGGCATATTACACACCACTATGTAAAGGAAACATACTTCCCCTGTAGAGGAGATCATCTCATATTGTCTTGAGCAATAGGCAGGGCACAATCTGGACTTGCCACCAGTTCATCACAATGTCAATACTTAGAGAAAAACAACTATTCAGACCCACATTTACACCCACTCAGGAAAATGGGTGCCAAAAGCAGAACTTGTTACACAAAGGGATAAACACTAGATAGCTTGGGTAACTTGATGGAACATCACAACTGGAATAGGAGGCAAGGGTAAGGTGGACTGAACACGAAGTGGGTGGGGATGACAAGGCACAGTTAGAGACAATTACAGCTGGAAGACAATTGTGGTGCCGAGAGAATAGGAAATAGACATATAATAAAATGATAAAAATGTAAATTACCTTGGCCAACAAGCTCAGAAGAAAGGGCTGTTTGGTGTATCATTTGGTTCTGCTCTTGTGCAATATGGACCTACCATACACTGTAAAACTTTACTGTAAATTTACAGTATTTTAGTAATTAATAGTAATTTACAAGTGTCCTTGCAATGTATGAGGGTCCTGTAGAATGCTACTAATATTACCATTATACTAATACTAATTACAATAACAATAATTTTAAAAAATGACAACGGACAATGCTCTTTATAGATAAATATAGAAAGTTTATTCCTCCCCAAAGGGGAAATTTAGTCTTTATAGCAGCTCCAACAAAAACAAGTTCTAAAGGTGACAAAAATGTAAGACATACTATGTAACAGGACACATTATAAACATGTATATATCATAGACATATATATATATATATATATATATATATATATATATATATATATATATATATATATATGTGCATTTAAAATATAGGAAGAAAGTGCATGAAAATATAAAGAAAAGGGAAAGAGTCTGATCACCAAAGGCATATGTTAATGAATGAATTAAACTAGTGCAGGTGCCGATGTACAATTGTGAAATTTGCAGAAACAAACAGGTTGTGTAGTCAGTGGATGGATAATCAGAAACACACATCTGATAGTGTGTATGTGATAGTTTATCATAATCAGCATGGATTATACTAGAAATTACATGGTTTTATTGGCTGATTTCTAAAATATAGTTCAGCAAGTTGCATATATTAGGAATTCTCTCAGCCAAAAATTAATTTCTCTAATTCTTCAATACCACAAACACTTTGGAATCTCTTTTTAGTCTGTTGTTTTGGATTAATGGCCCTAAAAGCTTGCTTCCGGTAGTACCAACGGGCGGTTTCAAGTAAGAGCTCTTTAATAAACCCTTTAATAAACCCCCACCTTTAATAAATACCTTTTGACACCAAAGAGCACACTGATGTAGTCAGCATAGTTAAGCAATTAGCTACTATCAAGCTAAATTTTTCCTTCCTGAGTGGGTGGAGACACAGAAATAGGCTGCCAAAATGAATGAATAATGGGCCTAATTTCATCGGACCTACAAACACGGTTTCAATGGGATGCTTATTTTCCTCTGCATGTCCATACATATTCAGCCATTTCACACATTTAAAGCATTTGTGTTTTGTGCTATCCTCAAATTACCAGATGAATAAAACTGCTTTAGCAGTCTGATGAGGTGTTTTGAACTCTATCGCCAAGGCTGTTTGGTTGTGTACATTCCATTAATCTAACATGTTAGATCAGAATGTTTGCATTGTACCTGTCAGGCTGGAGTAATTTATATCTTCATCATTCATAATAGCTCTAGGAATTTATTATGAACATGTATGCGCGGATGCACAAGGCCTTCAAAATGATAAGTTCAGTCAGAAAAGACACGATAGAAATCTTTTTTAATATTATAGAAGTAGAAGATTGTTTGAGTTTGGGGTCTAGACTCCGACCTCATCACTCCCCGCAGATATTTTTCATATGGAAATTGTTTGGTAGAGTGATGAATTAACTGCCGAACCCCCTTAATCTTGTCCAAATCACTCTGAAAAGGATAAGCGGTTAAAGAAAAGGAAGGAAGGACTGACTGACTGCCTGACTGAATGAATGAATGAAAGTTGATAAAAGTAGATAATATAACCTAATATCCCTAATTCTAGTTATTTAAAATTTTGGGTCGTGACGACTCATGTGCAGACAAACAGGAATACTCGGGAAGGATTTAAAAGAAGAGAGAGACTTAATACACTTCGATGATTTAACAAACTGGAGGTGGAACCACTTATGAAATGGTCCTAACAGGCAAACAGAGCCAACCTCTGCAGGAAAGAGAAACAGGTTGATGTAGACAGAGGCGGTTGATGGGAAAGACCTGAAGCAAAGCTTAACAGGTCAATTCGACTGAAGCGCTTTACAACACGAGCTAGCATCCCCCCATTTACACAAACAATCATACAGTGATGACAGTATGTAGTGACAAATAACAACGAAAGTTATGACAAGGCACTTTCCAAAAAGAGACGGTCTTGCTTCTCTTCTTTATTCTCCAGCATCTCAACAATTCCTACTTGTGAAAGAACTTGATGACAGTGGCAAGAAAAAAGGGTAATTTAACTGTAGCACCCTCATAGTGGTTGGCCATCAGCCTTGACCTGTTGGGTTGATAGAGAAAAGAAAGATTTAGGTACAGACACATAGACATGTACAGCAACAAATGTATAAAATCTATAATAACAGAACAATTTATATTAGTAGTACCGATTATAACCTTTACAATAATGATAATATATTGACAATGTCAAAAAAATAATCAATGGGCATCAACCAGGGCCTCAGCAGTAGGTCACATCATGATCCATGTGACTCCCCAAGGTGAGAAAGATTCTAGTGGAGCAGTCTGGTTATTGACGTGCAGTAATGAATGCGTGAATGGGAGAGGCGAGATTGGATGGGAAGAGGAGCCTGATAAGGAGCTGGTGAGAGCCAAATTCATATCCTGATCAGATACCCCTCAGGCTGGTGTTGGAGGTCAGGTTAAAGCTGTCCAGAGTATGTAAAGTGTTTCTGGAATGTTTATCTTAATTTAGTACTAGAAAATTTCATGGCATCCAGGTTTTTAGAATAATCAGAATTATTAAACTTGCCAACAACTTTGCAACCCAATTGATGGTGAACTCTCATAAATACATATATGTAGACATGGCAAATGAAAACAGATGTTTGATAGATGATGAGAAACTTTTTCATTATATCATAATCATCTTTTTTTTCATCAATTTGTTTTAAAATACATTTTTGGGTCATAATAGTTGTTGTCCACATAGAAAAATGAATAGATCAGTTAAAAAAGCTATTCATTATTGTTAACCAAGATAACTAGTCTGAGAAAGCAATATGTTTGCAAGTATGACACAAAAAATATATTTTGCGAAATGGTAATCTTGTGGTTGAAACACCATGACACTAAGAGACCATTGAAATTAAGCACAATATCTTTGTAGTGTTCATTTGGTTGCAAAATATAACAGTTCACCATCAGCATTATAGCCAAAACCTGCGCAAGACCCATGATCAAGAAGGCAGGGCATTTAGGGAAGTTTATTTCAATATACACTGCTCAAAAAAAATTAAGGGAACACTGTGCTCCTTAAAGAAAGTTGAGCAGTGTACGCCAGAACAGGTATCTGTGGATGGCAGAGGTTGTAGGCTAAAAGCAACAGAGTTTGGGCTGGCTGGGCAGGTAGTCTATTGAGGGAAATTAGGCTGACGGGTCTTGTTCACCATGGTTGTCAAGGATTACCAGGTGAATGAGGAAAGAAACACACACAAGAAAAAATATATGAGTTAACCTGATCATAGGATCTCCACAATGGTTGATGTACGATCTGGCGAATAGTGTAGGTTAGCAACCAGGGTTATGTGCTCCAAGGCGTGACTGCAAATAAGTAGCAGGTGTAGTGAGTACCTACCATCAGGTGCTGCCATGCCTGGAGACACACAAACACTCAGAAACTCTCAATTGGAGTCTCTAGATGATCCACCATATGAAACATAGCCATCCCAAACCACCAGGTGGTCGAGGCCCCCATGATAGACGTCTTACAATCTTCGTAACTTAGTAGCCTGGGCATTTATCAATAATCCATGACGGAGAAGGGTATAATGGACCAAAGAGGACAGGTTTCATCTTGGAGTCATCAAAAGCATCCAATATATTGAGAAGTATCATCGTTCATAGATCACTGTGACCATGACTGTCTGTTAACCAGACAGTCAAATTTGGAGAACTTAAACTATTACGATTTGTAGGCAAGTAGTAGGATACACTTTAATTTAGCAGATGAGTATTGGGTATTTTATTCAAAATAAAAAAAAAATTCACCCACCTTATCTCGAAATTCAAGATAAGGAGGATATGTTTGTTTGTTTGCACATGCTCTTTAATGCTTATCATGCATCTGTAACTGTATCTGTCCTTTCACCGGTTGCTTGACACAGTTGTGTTTGGCCACATTTCCATGTTTCATTAGTGTTTTCCACCTTGAGCAAACTCATTCCACTTATTTTTTTGGGAAACCAGAGATTTGTAGCTTGTTTGCTACAAACTTGAACGTGTTTAACATAATCCAGTTTCGGTGCATACACCACTGTGTGTTTAGATTCATGTGACGCCATTCAGCGCCTGCGCAGTGATGAAAACAAAAAGGCAATCAGTTGTACGTAGCCCGATCAGCATCCAACATGGTTTCCTCATAAAGTCCAACAAAACTACAGGGCATAGATATATCTTCCCAAAGGCACACTGGCACTGCCAGACAACTGAATCTGGACATCATTCAAATCACAACAGCAGCAACTGTCTGAAGCAACCAATAATCAAAAGCTGTTTAAAGATACATAAAAATCAATTGGGCTCCATCTCCCTTATTATTTTAAAACTTGGCATATACGGTTGTCCCCGACAGCAAGCGTATAACCCTGAAAAGTCCCATATCCCTTTCAAAATATTCCCCCAGCTCATCATAGGCCAACTCAACAAGATGCCAACTCTTTCCACAAAGAGCCGTCCAGAATTTTTTCCTGGAGAAGCCACATCACCACCTGAAAGCGACTTTGCAGACATCCTCACGTCAATCTACAGGCTACTGCTGACATTTGACGCCTATTGTCTTTGGTGGAAGTTCTCCACAGAGTTTCAGGTGCTGCGGGTGTCAATGTAGTTCAGCCAGAAACAGGTGGTCTCACTTGCTGAGGGCAACAAGGTCCTTAGGGAGTCGGTAAAATCCCTCACCGAAGGAGGGACACGGCAATCCCAAGAAAACAAAAATATTAAGGAATCCATTTGCCATCAAACCTTGGACATCCAGAGACAACCTGTTCTTCTCCGGAATTCCGCAGCGGATGGAGGAGGACCCAGAAACGGCCGTGAAGGAGTTTATTCAGAAGCAGCTCAAACTCCCATCATAGACCATCAGGACCATCGCCTTCCACCTTGTGCAACGACTGAGAGGGAAGAAGCCGGACGCATGGCACAAGACTGATCGTCTCAAAATTCGAACATTTTAAGGAAAAGGAGCTGTTGAAGAGCTGAGGCTGTGAGCTCAGACCATATAGTTAATCAACTATGACCATACTCAGGTTTGTCATTTGAAATGTACGTGGAATTAGCTCAAATGTAAAGAGACATAAAATCTTTAATCAGCTTATTGACCTATAAGCAGACATTGTCTTTATACAGTAGACTCACTTATCACAGACAGTAGATCAGAAGATTCACTCTACACAATTCCCCCACACTTACTTAGATAGCTATAACCCCCAAAAAAGAAGTGTTGCCATTATGATCAATAGGAAAATAAATTTCACCCAAAATAGCACTATTACAGACCCAGAAGGAAGATATATAATAATCTCTTCTCTTATTCCCGTATAGACTACTTCTTAACAAGCAGCACAGTAATGTCAATAGGATCCCAATCACTATCAGCGACCACGCACCAGTCTCTCTCTGTTGGCCCAGAAAAAACAGTCACACCATCGACTAGAAACTGGAGATTTAATTCGTCATTGCGTAAAGACCCAGACTTCATTAAATACTTTGAGAGTTAGTGGACACTGTTTCTGGAAATGAACGGCGTGCCGGGAACTACACCAGGCAGCAAAGGCAGTCATTCAAGGAAAAATAATCTCCTATCCCTCATACGAGAAAAATACATAAAGGAATTGGAATTGGAATCTGAAGTAGAACAGACAATTTAAACTTTGGTGACTGTCCATGCTGCCTTTCAAGATGAACGTATGGTAATTAAGTTAAGAAAATTAAAAGTCGAACTGCAAAGAATACACTTGGTGAACTTTGATCATAGCAGCAAAAAACATAACAAGACTTTCTTCCATTCAGAATTCAGCAGGGAAAATAACTCATATGCCTGAAAAAATAAATAAAACTTTCTATAGTTAGTTATAGTTATACACCCTGACCGGACAGGCTCTATTAAATGCAGACACTACACTAACGACAAAGGCAAACTACTCAATCTGACAAACTTTTTACATTTTTACAGATTTGCAATTATCTCATCAGATGCAGAAAAAGGCGCAATAGGGTTAATTAAAAATTCCTCTTTTCCACGCTACTTAAATTTGGATTTGAAAATTCATCCTGGATCAAAATATGATTTAGCTTACTCAAAGCCTCTGTCACAAATTATCAACCCTCTCAGAGTTTCAGTCTTAAAAAGTTGTCAAATGTGATAGCTGCTTTAAAAGCATTAATGTAGGCTCCTCTTTGAATTCCCAATGGGAATTTCTTAAGATAACTAGGTATTCACTAATCCCATGCACTCTCACACCAATCTGGAACAATAACACCCTTGCAAAACAAAAAAATGCTTAACTTCTCCTCTTGGTATGATAAAGGCATACGACATCTGGAACACCTCATCCAAAATACTAATTTTGCACCATTCGAACAACTGGAAACACAACTGGAAATTCAAAATATGGAAGTTCCTTGAAAATCTACAACTTAAATCCATAATTCAAGCAAGATTTAGATTAAGCCAAGTGGACCTAAATCTCCCCCAAAGGGTAAAAGCTCTTCTGAATCTCTCATTGCCCAAAGTGTTATCCAAAATGTATTTATTACTGGCCAACACGGATTTCACAGTTTCTCTCCCAACTTCCAAAAGGGAGACCTATCAAACCAGACCAAAATTTCTGGGAGAAAATCTGTTTTAAAACCTTTAAAATGACCAAATGCACAAACCTTCAGTTTCAATCTTCAAGTCAATATGTTAGTCATATATGACTACAATATGTTCAAAACAGTGCTGCAAGGATCCTGATGAGAGTGCGTAAACACGAACACATCACCCCCGTTCTTCATTCCCTTCATTGGCTTCCCATCTCCACCAGGATTGATTATAAGATCTCTCTCCTCACTCACCAGTGCATACATGGCAACGCCCCCCCCCTACCTAAAAGAAATAGTCACCCCAGTGACCTCAACACGATCCCTCCGTTCTACCCACTCATACTGCCTCCTCCTTCCCCGGACTAAGCTCAGCACCATGGGTGATCGGGCCTTCTGTTCTGCTGCATCTCGTCTGTGGAATGCACTCCCTGACCATCTGAGGGCTCCGGAGACGACAAACTTTCCTTTTTAGCAGAGCCTATAACTTTAATTAACATTGCTGCTTTTTGGTCAGGCTTTTAAATAGTTATTATTTTATTTTTTTATTGATGCTTTTATCTGCTTTTACTTTGTAGCACTTTGAGATTTGATCCAAATGTGAAGTGCATTATAAATTAAATGTATTTTTATTATTATTATTAACCTACACAATTCTTCCTAAAATGCATTTCACAGGACAAAGGATGCTCTGCATTGGTCTCTCACAATACACTTACATTACACGGGGAACATTAAAGGGAACCGCAACCAAAAAGACATTAAGGCATCATTATGCCATAAATGTTTTTTCATAATGATACACGGTGTTAAGAACACATAAAATTCTGTCATTACTTTATAAATAAAGTTTGAGACATACGCAGGTCGCCATTATTTTAACGGTGCATTGCATTTTGGGTTGATGATGTAGAGTGGGTGATTTCTTCGTAGCATTGGTGAGCGAAAAATCGATATAATACTGCATTGTGCTGCTTTTGGATGTACTTTCCAGTAGAAGGGTAAAACAGGAAGCGATGTAGGTCTTCACAGCTTTCACAGTGATAAGAAGAGGGGAAAACAGTTGGAAGACGGCTGTGGACGTGAGAAACTTCCTAAGGACCTGCGTCTGTGATTGCGTCATTTCTCTTCTAATGCATTTGAAGCCTTTAGTCGCCCACATCTGCTAAAAGAGCTTACGGATCATGCTAGTTATAAACCATGGCTAAAACGAGATGCTGTGCCAACTATATCTCCCAAACAAAGAGACTAAACGCCCCCAAGAAGCCAGTGACAATCACTGTACGAAGCGGCAAACACAGGAGACGTTGGACACTCTCCTGCTAAAATCTGAACCAGCTCACGGATGCAGAGAGTCTGAAAGCTGACTATCGTACACGACTATGACCATGGAGGATATCATACAACCATAGTATGATATATGTGCTTACCTTGAACAGCTGCTCACAAAAAACAGACCTCTTTACCACAAACACTTTCCTTCATGGTTGCCATAGCAACACAATTCCTCTTCCTCAACCACTCTTGCTTCATCACGTCTCTCATCATCTTCTTGTGTTTGCTCAGTTTGAATAAAGTTCTCCAAGTTATCCGTGTTTATGTCGTGCTCTGGTTCAAATTGAAAAGGCTGATCGCGTGACATTTTTAACTGTTGAATTAGGATAATCGGTTCAGAAGCCCTGGCCGGTGCAACCATTTGATGTCACTACCTACGACCTACAAATTAAATTATTTTTTCAAAATTGTTCAAACTACGGGATGAACGGTAAATTTAATATTGCATTTATACAGGTGATACCTTCAAATATGTTTAAAGCATACAGGTCTTGACAGTCCGGTTACCCTTTAAGGATTGTTACATAAATGCTATATGTGGATATGTGCACCTGTCAATCAATTCTGGCAGAGAATATGTGAAGACTTATTGGCAGGTCCAGGGAGCCATATCCAAGGTTCTCTCATCTTCTCGCTTCTGGGTGACCGCACTAACAATGATATGGAGTTGAATGAAAGGGTCTGGGTGGGGAGGCCCTGGACCCGGTTTGGGCTGGGCTACCTCCTGGGTGCGTGTGGGCCTGTAGCTCGGGTCGCAGTGGGACCTTGCTGTCTCGGGGCGTCGGGGCCTTCTGCTTGCTGGAGGGCACTGTGTCACCCCCGGAGCTACCTCCCAGTAGCCTAAGACTGGGGCAAAACCCTCTGGGTCAGTTGAAAACTGCGAGTGCTGGTGTCGGAGGATCAATCCTAGGGCTATTTGTTGAAGGGGTCATGGTGGGCAGTCTGCGGCTTCGTGCTCGTTGTCCACTTACAGCCAGGACAGGGGGCTCCTTGCTCCTCGCGGGGTCGTTGCCTCTCACCTGATCTTAGTTGGGGTGCTTCCTCTGCTGCCCCTGGCTGGCTTTACCTTGGGGTTGCTGTGCCAGGGGCATGGTTTAGGGTGGTTTAGGGTCCTTCATGCTCTGGGGGGGCCACTGGGTGCGGCAGTGGCTTGCACCCCTCTCTGTTTACCAACGGGGCATTGGAATGGCGTTGGGATGACCCCCCACTTGGATCCACATCCAGTGACAATCTTTTTCACTCACTCACACACACACGCACGCACACACACACACAAACGCACACACACACACACACAGACGAACACGCCTACTCACAATAAGGTGAACGCAAGTAACATAGTTATTAATGTAATGATGATATGCTGTAGCTGTATGTATGTGTTAGCATGTACATGTATGCATTTGTATACATATTTATGTATATATAGTTGCTGTTATTGTTGTTTTTGTTGATTATCTTGAAGATGTTTGTTCCCCTATATTGCTCCTTGTTCCCCCGACCTCCTTTTTATTTCTTCTTAGGTCTTCCCAATTTCTTTCTCTTATCCCCCTTTCCGGGGACTTTCTCCTTTCCCCCCTTCAACTAATAACACATAATAATAAATAATATGCAGTTCACGCAACTGTAGGAGTGTGACAGACTTTTCCTTTGAAGACTATAATCTGTCTGGTACTGCAAGATGCTAGATCCTCATTCTGCATCCTGAGGCAGCTTGACAGGACAGGTTTTAAAAAAAAAGAAAAGAAAAGAAGAAACTTTTTAAATAGTGTTTGATTTATATCCAGAAGTGTTTTTCTTGAAAATAGCTCCCCCTAGTGAGTAAAATATGAACTTCTAGAGTACAATATACTATTTACAATATATTGATTAAATTCGTAAGCACAATATTTGGACTAAATTGGACTAACCGTTGGGAAATTATGTCCAAAAAACTGTGTTTTTATTTCATAAAAAGGTCCTAATCAGAAATACATTAACTTTTAAATCAAAACAAAATGTATACATAGTAGATCTCCTCAATTGGATTCATATGCACCAAATTTGGACTTAAATCAGACCAATGTTTGAGAAATTATGGACTCACAATTTTTGGGATTAAGCTCTACCTAGTGTCAGAAATATACAGGCAAGCCTTTCCTAAAATCAATCTAGATCTGCCTCGCACTTAATTCGGTTTATAATTTTAAATAGTTCATCAAATCTTTTTTGAGTTATATCCATAAAAAAAAAGAAGCTCCCTCTAGCGATAAAAATATGAACTTCTAGAGTAAAATATGATATTTGCAAATATATCTCCTTGAGTTGATTCGTGAGCACCAACTCTGGACTAAATTGAACCAACGGCTAAGAAATGTTCTTTTTCCAATTACAAAATGGACACTGGTGCATTTCAGTTCCATTATGAGGTCCTTTTCCACTGACATGGAGGGCAGCCAAGGGTACCCTGTCATATTTCTAAAATAAGTTTTAATTTGTTTTAAGGCTGAAAATGACTTCCTGATACAGGTAACTTGTTCTTTTTTTTTTTTATCTGGAAACGGAAATGGAGAATTCTTATTGGATAAAACAAAGCTTTTAAGTCTCAATTAAAATGTTTATTAAATAATGAAAATATTTTTTTTCCAAGTCAGAATCAGAATCAGATTTATTGGCCATATATATGCATACAAGTAATTTGACTGTGGTTAACTGAGCTCTCACTGCACGAACATCATATAAATAATTTCAAATTAAATGGACAAGGCAATAAACAAATATGCATTTCTGATTCTGACAATGTCTAGGTCAGCACAGAAGCTCTTGTTAGCCCTGATGGCCCGCCACAAAACATAGGCGACACAAAGTTGGAGGAAGAGACAAGCACATCTGTGGGGACAGACATCCAGGAACCAGAGGGGTTGGAAGGCAGAGATGGCGCATTGAACACCGGACAACATTCTGTACGTAAACCTTTGATTTCCATTCTGGTCAAATATAGGCAAATAAGGCTAAAATTAACAAACAAAACCTGAGGAATATCAAACTCACAATTAAGTTTTTGCATTTTGATATATACAAAGACATTAAAGCTGGTCTTAACCTTATACTTACTGACAGACTCTATGAAATGAAGATAAGGTTAGCTTACATTTTTCTCAAAGTAACAATCAAAACCAAATTTAATATGCGCTACTCATTCTTAGAGCTTCGAACAGGAATTTAATATTCAGTCTGTTATCTCATGTGCTTAATTACCTTTGAAGTCTTGTTTGTTATTCTCACATTGCATCATGACAGAGACCTGCAGACACAGAGGCAGACCTGAGCGACCATCGCAGGCTTTTTGAGGCTGGGCATATTGATTACCTGGGCAGAGACGCCTTCCAAAACATCCAGAAGATGCTGGACTGCTTCCTGTATTCAGAGGACCTGGATCACATGTGTAACACAAACCTAGCTTCATTGTCATGATTTTAGAAAGTGGTAAAGCCTATCTTAACCCTATTTGCACGGGACCTGTGGACGTCCGTAATATCAATCCACCGCGCCTTTAATTTGTAAAGTGAAAGTTCCACAGAGAATTACCTACCATATTTTGACAAACCCAAAGGTCATGTGATAATTTTAGTTAAGTGCAAATTGGCATTTGAGTAATTTAGGGGCAGAATACTTTTTTTCTTCTCTGCTAAGTTTTCTGCTTTTTTCCCATTAATTTGGTTTGGCTGCAGAAGATATGATTAAGATTCAAATTTCAAGGAACTTTATTGTCAATTCTGCAGTAATGTACGAGACGTACAGAGAATCGGAAAAATCGCTTCTTTCTGACAGAACCAAGATGCAAAAGTATTAAAGATCTAAAAGTCTTGTGCAAAGTATGCACTTCTTCCAAAAGGTGAAAACCAGTATTAATTACAGTTTTGACAGGCAAGATGCTTTCATTGACTATGATTGATGTATCCATCAATTCCCATTAGTTCTCACAGCTAATAAGGTTCTCCACCGACGCATGAGCCGAGGGATTCACAGCTAAGAGTCTTCACTCAAGGGAGCTTAGTGCGACACTGACTCCGGGGGGCTCAGGACCCACCGTCCAGGAGACGTGTGCTAAGGGTGTATCGCAGCAGCGGTCAAGAGTGGTTCTGCGGGGAAAGGCGGCTTCACGCAAAGCTTCATGATGGGGGATGAGGCTACCAGAAGATGGGTTCCCTTCCTGTTTGGGGGACAGGGTTGGCCTGGACTAGAAAGATGGGAGGCAAAGTCCGTGCCACCGGTGAACTCTGCCTGCCCGTCTGTCTGACCTGATTTTACGCGAATTCTTGGCATAATATGTGTTGGGTAATGTCAGGTTAACCAAGTAAAATACAGACATTCCATGTGAATACCACCTGAGACACCGACCTGTCAGCTGGACTTGACTAATGAGTTTTTTAGACGGACAAAATTGCTTTGTTTCATTACTGTTCCTGACCGCTGATATTATAGTAGTATCAAGATGCTTTATGATTAACTTTGTGGGGACTTGGAAACTCACCTGACCTGATCATCAGCGAATCTGAATCCTACATAAGGACTGCTTCAATTGTCAGTAAGATTCTCTATTATTTAAAACCCTAAGCCATTTGATCAACAATAGAAACTACTATCGAGTAACATAACGAGATCAGCTTACAGTAACTGCTAAAGGCTTTTTGTCTTTGTAGAGCAGACCTAAAGAGGAGATTTTTACAAAGCTGTGGTTTTCTTCATATCATATGTCAATTATATATATAAAAGTCAGCACCTGAGAATACACGCAACCAATTTAGAGGATAAGGCTGGTTTTATTTATTTCCTCGTTTGAGACTAGTCAAATGACTACCGTTTTGGTCATTCTTCAGTAAAATTAATTATTTGTTTACTACATATGCCTTAATGTTTGGTTAATTAATACCTGTCTCTTATCATGCATTGAGTAATTCCGAAATATGTTAAATATGTTATATGTATGATTTAATTTGTGACAGGGAGGATACGGGTAGGCATTGCCACATATTCATTAAAAGAAACCATTGTATATAGGATTCTGCTGGCTGTAGGTCATTTCAAGTCCTCGCCTGCGATTAGACCTTTAATGAGTAAGAAAACAATATTATGAAAACTAAAACACATGATACAATACTCTAAAACATGCAAAACAACAAGTTAAGCACATGATACAACTCCAATGCAAGTATAGAGACAACATTACAATAATCACTACTCAGAAAAAAAGGGAACACTTCAATAACACATCCCAGATCTGGATGAATGAAATATTCCAGTTGAAAATCTTTATTGATTACAATTTGTTGAGAACAGAATAACGAAAGAACGATCAATGGAAATCAAAAATAATTTTCCCATTGATGACTGGATTCAGAATCATACTCAAAATCAAAGTGGAAAAATTAAATCAAAGGCTGATCCAACTTTTGTGAATTTCCTCAAGACAACTCATCATGTGGCTCAGTAGTGTGTATGACCGCCATGTGTCTGTATGCACTCACTACAACATCTGGGCATGCTCCCGATGAAACGATTGATGGACCACTGAGGGATCTCACCCCAGACCTGGATCAGGGCATCAGTGGGCTTTTGGACAGTCTGTGGTGCGACGTGGTGGCGATGTTTGTGACGTTACATAATCTCCCAGAGTTGCTCAATTGGATTCAGGTCTGGTGAGCGGGCAAGCCAGTCACTAAAATTAGTGCCTTCGTCATCCATTTCAGATCATTACTGATCCACCACCAAATCGGTCATCCTGCAGGAGGTTGCAGGCATAAAATGTTCTCCACAAAGTCTCCAGACTCTCTCACGTCTCACCCATGTGCTCAGTGTGAACCTGCTCTCATCTGTGAAATCCCTTTATTCTTTAAGTAGTATATATATAAACATAATAACAGTAGTTGAAACAACATTTTCCAAACGAACTTTTAAGAACAAAGACTCACAACGATGATTAAGGAGAATAAAGGGAAAATAAAGTACCATACACCCATATATCTCTCAATGCTCACAGATTTGCTCTTTTTTTGGTCACCGTTTTGCCTTCAGTGAAAAAAACCCATAAAAGCTGTTAATATTTTTATATCTGACGTTAAAAGATAAAAAATCTCTGGGTCTTTAAAAAGAAAGGGGTGCTGACCCAATAATGATTGGCTGTCAAAGTGCTCTACTGTAAAATAATTCACCCTGTATAAACAAAAATATCTACAGTGTCATGTTTTATTTCTTCATTTTTCTTCAGCAGTTGTGGAAAACAACTTTAATTTGAATTAATAAGGAAATATAGAGACTTCAAATACAAATATACACTCACACACAGAATCAAACACACACAACGACACACACACACACACACACACACACACGCAAAAACACATTCATAATCATACGCACAGACTTCTTCCACTGGGGGACACTGTGGCTCTTCTATCACAAATCAGAGCACCATCATGGCAGCAAAACAGTATAGCAGAAACACAGATTAATACATGTCATGGGTTCACTCAACAGAATGCTTTGTGATCCTTATTCACTGGGCCCGTGGTGCATTTTTATAGTCATTCCTCCATACTGCTGTGACACGGCCATGGAAGATAGCCTGCTAATCACAAAGGAAATGGTAAAGAGGTGAGCTCAAGCTGGTGCAGGTTACCCAAGACCTGGGTAGAGATGTATTTCTTTGTTGCTCTGATGTGTGCGGTTGGTGCCAAAGAGAGTGCAGGTTTCATTTTTGCAAAAGATAGCAGTTGAGTCGACTGTAAAGCTCTCCTCTCAGGATGATAAATCCCCTCCTGTTGTTAGCTGACAGACTTTAAGTCTTCATTCATGTGTGTGATTTTGCATAAATATGACCTGTCAACTGCAAATGTGGTTAATGTCAGTAATTACAGGTAAGAACTGACAAAGTCTGTCAACACTGGCTACAGAGGCTGGTATTTATTTATCAATTTGACAGAGTTGACAGTTAAAGATGATCAAGAGCAAAATAGTTCCGGCAGATAAACATGGTTGCTTCCTAGCTGTTATGTAAATGCAGGCCCAATATAGATTCACAGGCTTTTTGGGAATTTATTACATCATAGTCAAAGCAGGGAAATGTCTTCAAAATGAACTGGTGCTTTTTCATCTCTAAAAATCCACCTAATGTAGTGGATTGCCTTCTTTTTTGAGGTGATATCAGGACCTTTTTTCAGTTGATATCTCTATGAAAGCAAAATAATAATAAACTTGTTAAAACATCAGCATCTCTTCCGAGGAGCAATCACTGTCAGAGTGTTTGTTTGAATGGGTCAATGCTGACTCATTTGTAAAGTGCTTTTTGTGGTCGAGCAAACTAGAAAAGTCCTATATATGTACAGTCTCTTTACCATTTACCATTCAATTTAGCTGTTCAAAGATCTGGGCGCTTCTTCAAATGAAACACGTGGTAAACATCCTCATTGACTTTACAAAAGAGGTTCTTTGAAGAGAGAAATCATCCCTTGTAATTTTGCAGGACCTGTCAACTAGGCAGTTTGTCCGGTTTTCGTGACTGTTGGTGCCTGCTTTTCGAGGAGGATAAAAAAAGAATAAGAAACATCAAAGCAGTGGAAGCTGACATATCCAGACTATTATGCTTCAGCATTGACTCACTAGAAATAAGGAAAATACGTTCGCTGACAAGGACAAAATAATTTGAACAATCAGACTTCCGCTTAAACTTGTGAAGAAAGTCAGTTTCCTGATTCACCTGACCTTATAATCAAGGTGACAAGAATGTTACATAACAAAATTTAATTTCTTTTTCAGTCTTTTATGAATGTATATTAGAATCTCTTCAGAGCAATTAAGAAATCTCCAATGTTATCTTTTCCAAGTGCATGAGGTTTCTCATTCCACATATCTACAATTCAGTCATAAACACATGTGTTGTGAACTATGAATATCTGCAACTTAAATTCTGGCTAGGTATAATTCCAAATTCAAATATCTTCCAATTTACAATTTCTTCTTATTAAATGTATAATTTCAGATATGAAATGAATGTGAAATAACATTACATATATGTGTAATGATGTCAGAAGCTATGACAGGTGGGTGATGGGAGTGACTTGCAGCCACAGACTGCATATAGTACGAATAAATAAATAGCCATTTTACAACCATGACAAGGCAAACTGAGGATGAGGTGCATCGTGTTCAGCAATCCGAACTCACCATAACGTTCCTTGAGATAACTACAATTCAATATTCAAAATGGTATTATAGATATCTGCTGCTGTGAATAAGGGAGTGTGCTTTAGAGTTGTAGTCTGTCGTCAAACATGTACTTTACAAGTAGTCCATTTAATATTTGTTTTGTATAAATAAGGAATGTATCAGCAGCTCTGAGACGAAGTAACCACTGTAGGATTCTACAAAGCCGGAAAATAATGTAATTCTGGCTAATCTGAAGTTTTTTATAAATTGATGCATTTTGTCCCATAAAAGTGAATTAATTCACCTGAAGAAAGTAGTAGTACAATAATTGATGACTTTTCTTAGAAGGATTTTTGGCCATCATCTTCAGCGGTCTATCTGTAGACTGACAGTAGCCACCAGACACACCAACCTGGAACTGGTAAGACACCAGTACAACTGGTTTAGAGGTAGTAAAATGTCTTATAGTCTTTTATGTGAATGCATCAATTCATTAATAAATGAAATATTTTACTTTTTAACAAGGATAGCAATTGTTTTAGTCTTAATTGAGAATTTAAAATTTAATTTAAATGTAAAAGAAGAAATCTGCTTCCTGTCATAGTGTGGGCCAGCTTTAAGGACAAGATGGTGGGCACAGGCCCACATGGCCCACCCACAACGCAACATCTTCTACTAAGTGCAACTCTAGTATTGGATGAAAATTTCAAACTTCAGACAGCTTTCGTCCTCGCTTATGCAACCACACTTACACCAGACTAATGCCATGAAGAATTTTGCCCCGACTGACCCTTTCTATTTGTTTTGAGAGTGTGAGACTGACACCCGTATGTGCTTCCAAGAAATCCCATACTTTTGTAGGGCACATGATCACAGATCTAATGGAGCATGAAACTGGATGCCACATTTGGCTAAATAGACGTAGTTTGATCCAGGTTAAAGAAAAGTCACACATTCACTCAGGCACGGAACAACATTTGGTCGAATTTCACTAGCATCTGTGCAGCTCCCTTGATGAAGCTTATGGAATCTTTTCCCTCCTTCTCCCCCTTCTCTTGTTTATCTTTATTTTCAACAAATGTGTGCTCTTTTAGTGTGTTTAGATGAACAAACAGACCTGATAATGTCTCCATCTGGAAGTTCTTTGTGGCTTACTGAGTACACAAGCGTTCTGCTTGATGGAGTGCTTGTGATTCAGGGAGGACTGTGTAATAGAGAGAATCACAGAAAAGGAAGGAATATATTTAACTTCTTAGCCTCCAAATCAATGACAGCTGATTGATACATACAGTGTGGAAGAGAAATATGATAACTTTCAGAGAATCCAAGGCACCTCGATATGTTTTTGGGTTAAGTGTGTTGAACCACAGCCTCCTCTCCTCATGTGCGTTAGCCATCGTGATTCATTCTCTAAACTCTTCAGCTAATTTCCGGGGTTGAACAGTCGACCCGGACCCTGATAAGCGGAAAATGACGAGACGAGGCAGTTCAACAGGTGACTTTGGATTCCGATTGCTCACAAGGCTAATTGGAGATTGAGACTCTAATGACAGTCAACTGAGGAGGAGATTCTGCTCTGTTGTCATTTTCAGGCATGTGATGAAACAGCTGACTGGAGTTTGTCTTTTCAATGGCAGGGTTAGACTAAAACTGGGTAACAAATAAAATAAGATTTCAACAGCTAGACAATGAAAGTAGACAGATGCATAATTTAAGCAATTACTACAGTTTGCTGTTCTCTTAACTGCATTGCATTACTTCTATGAATCTTCTCTATCACAAGCAAAATAAATAAAACTAAATTTAGCTGCATCTTGGCCTACAGGCCTATTCAATTGAGCCTTAAGACTTACGAATATTACTTTTTGGGGTAGGAGATGATCTAAAGGTCTGAAGTTTAGACAACAGCTGTTGGAACCTGAGGGCAGCTTTGGGAAAGGCTTATATCTGTGAGATTGGAATCCTTAGGCTCTGATAAAAAGTGCTTTTTAAAAACAGAAATGCAACGAACCAATATTCTTTTTGGAACCTCCCATGGTTACATATAAGTCTACAAAATAAAATAAACTTCATGTCTGAGAGTCCCATTTTCGAACATTCAGAAAATGGGACTCTCAGACATTTTCTGATAGCTCATTATAATGAGCTATAATGATTTAGCTCATTATAATACTGAGCTAAATCATTAGCTCAGTATTATAATGAGCTAATGATTTTCTGAGCAGTTTTAAATAAAACTTGAGAACGTCTCCTCTGGTGTATTTAAACCTATCCCCTGGGGACAATGAAGTATCTTGAATCTTTCCAGAAGAGAGAACACACTAAAGACTCTCAGACGCACCCTATCCATTGGTTCCCTATGGCTTCCCTGAATGTGATTGAAATGTGATGAAATACAGCACCTGAAGAGCCGTGTCACACTTCAGTGGTAGGGGGCTTAGCAGATATCCAGATATCATTCTAATAGTTCATTCTAACCCTGCTGACAAAGAAATCGACCAAGAAATGTATGTGAAAACATATTCTTGGAAAATAACCAAATAAGGAAATATATGCAAAACAACAACAGAAATTTCCTCTAAGGCAGAGATAAGATAAGGTCCAGGCAGTTAATCATAAATAACATGAAAATTACATTTACAGATTCTAAATATCAGTTAATCAAAGCTAGGCATATGCTGTCATCCTCGACAGCATTTGTTGAAATTACTGAAAAGCCGCCAATCCCCTGTGTTTTAAAAAGAAATCCATCTGATGTCTAGAAGTGTTTTTCATAAAAAGCTCACCCTAGCGAATAAAATATGAACTATTCGAGTAAAATATGATGTATACAAGATAGATCTCCTTGAGTCGATTCATATGCACCAAAAACGGTTGAGAAATTATGGCCCACTACATTTTGGTAAGTTCCTCCTAGTGTCAGAATTATATAATCGAACTTTTTAAAAATCAATCCAGTTCTTCCTCGTACTAAGTTGTAGTAATGTTGGTACACAAATGAAAATGATCCATTACATAGTTCTTGGGTTATCAAGCTGCTACAATGGATCGGAAGCGACAGCGGATGCAGATGTTGCCATCATGATTCAATAACATTCCTCGACTTTTGGGAGATATAGATTACAGAAAACTGACATTTAGACCCTCTAACAAAAGTTATCTAATACAAGTCAATTAATTTGATCAATACTTTGCCAGATGTGGGCTCACAAACTTCCACTGAAGATGTTCAGTCATGTCCTGAGATCACAACTGCATTGCAACTAGTCAAAGTGTACAGCTAAGAGTCAGTTTACATATATTCAATGAATCAGAAGTTCTGACATTATTGATAGAATAAATACATTTTGCGGCTTGTATATTTAGACTGATGTCTATGCGATTCATCACATGCATTCAATGCAGACATCCTGGCACATATCAAAGATGCTTAATTACATTTGAATCAAAGTGCTAAATCTTAGTTTGATGAAGATGTTGTCAAGATCATAGCCTCCAAAGAGGAAGAAAGGGCTTCGCTCAGTTCGGCTTCTCCGCATCTACCCTCTGTGAACAGAAGAAGGATTCCAGTGTCGTCTGATGGAGCTGTACTTTCAACTATTCTTTAGTGACTTTCTCTGTTGCTCAGACATGAAATGCCTTGATGTTCAGATGTAATGGCTCTGCTGCTCTGGGACTCAACTTCTCAACAACCAGGGTTCCCTCCCCCCGGCTTTCATTTGTTGATCAGATAGCAGTCAGTCATAGTCTTGAGTTCCTCAACTGAGGTGTCATCCTTTTTCTCGTCTCACTTGACTTGGTATGCCTTTGTTAGCATTTTAAAGACTTCATTTACAGTTTCACATAAGGTCCTTTATAAACCGTTTGAATTCTGAAAATGAGTGTGCACTTACAGAGCATGAACATATGGAAAGTAGGACATGTTTTATTGCTGACAACTGTCTGTAAGCATTGAGGACAAACAGGTGGGAAGTTATGAGCTCTTCCAAATCTTCAGCAGGTTCTGACTCACAAACAGCTTTGGAACACAAACAGGTCAAGGGAAAGCGGAGCGCTGCAAGCATACTGGTTTAGCTTTCAGGGTTGTTTAGCCACAGGGGGAAACATGCCTAATCATGTCTAATCAGCTCTCAGGAAATGTTGATTTCATCTGCAAGCAAAAAAAACCCTGAAAAGTTTTTGGGTGTCAGACGAGTGCAGCAGTATTATAATGAGCACCAGGTTTAACAAAGGGAGTTGTAGATACTGAAATTATGACTCTTTCAGGCAAAATCTGATGAACTAATAGGGGATTTCCTCACAAATCCAGATGTTTCTTCTTACAGGATGACGAGACTGCGTCTGTATTCCCAAGGTGATGATTTCAAGTTTCAAGTTTTCAAGAGTGACCTACTTCCTTCAACCAGAATGCTACGTGGTGCTTTTTCTCAGATCTTTATCCTGTGAAAGGCGAGCTAAGCAAAATTACATTCAACTCCTGAATATTCTAATAAAAACGTTTATAAATTCACAAACTTCAACAAGGTAAATTACAATATGAATGGTATTTATTGTTCAGTGGCAAAGATTCCTTAGTCATCATTTTCTTTCTGTCACAGCACTAATCTAATACTTTTCTTTTTGACACTGAGCTCAGTACAAACAGCTGGAAATCTTTATTCAAATATGGAAAAAAAAAATCCTAGTCAAAGACAAATCATTTTCCAATAAGTACACACAATCCAGATCAGCATTTTTCAGAGGTAAAGTAAACAATGGTACAAAAGTGCATATATTGGATGTTCTGACTTCAATAATTTCAAGACCCAGACAATACCTAGGATGGGCATTTATGTCAAGCTCAGGATACTGGCGGAGAGCTCAAGTTCGGTGAAAAAAAAACAGCAATAAAAAGTCTTGATATTAAGTCGTGATATAAAATTTTAGTTTCACATAATCTGTCATAATCGATAGCAACTTTACCTCGACATCAAAACATCTACATGCTGAGCAGAGTACGAAGATAGGCTGAAGAAATCATACTAATACCACCTCAAGTTGGATCAATAACCCAACCCTGATCCTCTGAAAATGTTACTATTGACTTGTGAACTAAGACATCACAGATGCCGATACATGCTGGATGAAAGCAACCCCTTGGATAGTGAGTAGACATATTGGATTGCATGTTAAATATCAATTTCTTTTTTCATGTAATTTGTGATCATTTGAAATTTTTAAGTAACTTAGACTGGTCAGATAATCAGATACCTATGTGAGTTAACCTTCATAATAAGTCAGCTAAGACATTATTTTAGTCATTGTAGTTAGGGATTTACTGATAACAGAACATGAGACAGAGGCAACATTCTAATTTAAAGCTTTCAACTTAACCAGAAGCTGTTTCGCTAATCTGAACGATAAAAAAAAACACACATTCTTAGTTATGTCCAATGGTGTAATGCTCCCACTTTAAGATTTGAAATAATCATGAAAACACCAACTTCTCAAGCTAATTTGGAGATTACAGAGTAAGGTGGTGATATTTGTGGATCCGGGAGGAACGAGTTAAGAAAATCCCGTTAAGATGTTAGTTAAAATGTTAAGATGTTGTAGTCAATAGCGTCATCATGTGACCCAACAATTTAGTTCACAACCTTTAGGGAAAATGTATCTCTACAATCCCTGGTCCAGTGTATTTATTAGCATGGCTATTTCTGTTGATTTTTTGCACTCACTTTAATCTGCTGTTTTTTCTATAGTAGAGTTTATAGCTTACAAATTGCTTAAAAAGTTGTTTGTTTGAATTTTTCTTTTATAATAACTGGTTGACTGCCATACCTGTAAAAAATAGTGAAAAGATTCTTTGTTATATGTGTGGTGCAAAATGCTACAACAGCAGTGTTTCTGGAATCAAATTTTTTTCCCCGATCAAAAAGTATAGATGGTTGTTGTTATACTTGTTTTTACATTTTCAATACATTTTTGGGTTTCTCCTTTTTTTTCATGGTTACACTTGGTGAAAGAAACAATCTAAATGTTTATTTACTCAGTTTGGTATTTTTGCAGATAATGCAATGATTTTGTGATGCTTTATTGAACACTGAACAGTATTTACAACCAAGTGGAAATTCAATGTCAATGCATTTCTTATGTCAGAGTAACGTGATGCATTCAAGCTAAAACTTAATGGTCATTATTATATCCCACAAAAGCGGATTGGATTGCTTGTACACAGGAATTTTTGTGGAAATACCCTTGCTGTCAGGGACGACAGCATAGGCCTAGTTTTAATTTTGTAAATATAATATAATATAATATAAAGGGAATAAATCATCAAAAATATTGTTCATCACTAGTACATTTGATAGACTCACTTATTCATATTTTGTTTGTAGTATGGTAGGAGACACACTTATTGTGTGATCCACGCTACTCAATGATGATGCTGTACATAGAAGTTAACAAAATGATGGAAATGTTGCTACCCTATGTTGCTGGTCTATCCGCTGACAATTATTCAGCTCACTAATGCAAACAATAAAACAAATAATAATCAGTGCTATTACCTTGTGGGATGATCATTTCAGCCATCGTTAAAAGTTATTACTTAGAAGGTAACAAGAAAGTGAGGGCAGACCTTTAAATAATAATAAACTTGTGTTTTTATTAAAATGTTATAACGAGAAATAATTTGGCTTATTTCAAATTTAAATGATTAATTTATTTTTCTTTTGATTCAATTTCATTGAATTTTTCAAGTTTTCCATATTGAATAAAGAGAACACCTGCAGTTGGAAGAAGAAAAGAGCATGAGCCAGGTATCCCTCTAACAGTGGGGTTACAAGCTGCCCAGTCAGTTGCTAGTTACGTATGGTGGGTACATATTTTGGTAGAGGGAGGTATGCTGTATGTTCTAAAGATACTGTGGAAGTTGTTAGCCTGAGTCTAAATGCAAAATATAAAGATGAAAATGATATATTAAAGAAAAGAGCATTACATGTGCCTGTGAGCAGTCTATGGTGTATGTTCTACTAAACAGGAATCAGAGCCACACATCAAACCACATGAAGAGTATTTCTTTACAAACACTACAAGAAAAGGTGAGGCCCAGAGGTATTTCCCAAATACATGGTTTATATACAAAATGGTGTAAATGGTGACCTGTGGCTAACAGCAAAACATCAGCCTTTGGCCTCTGTACAAGACACAATTGAAGCACCACTGTAGGTTGACTTAACTCATTAAATCAGTGAAACAGCAGCTTTAAATTTGAAAAATTTAAACAATAGCTGGTTTTAAATAGGCAGTTGATTGGGCACACAGTATGGAAGTAGACAATGAAGAAATTTCAGTTTTTAGAACACATTGAGAAATGTAGTTATAGAGTCTGTGCCAACAGCATTTCTCGCTGTGCATCGGTAAACACCAGTGTCTCTTCGCGTTGGGTTCTGGATGATGAGGGAACCTTGAGGATGGAGGTACTTATTTCCAAAAAGGCGTGGCAATGCACTTACAGCTAAGCGGGTTTTATCAGGCGTTTCCCATGCCACATCAACTTTTGGTATCCCTGTTGCAATGCAGTTCAACTGAATAGCAACTCCACGTTTAGCATACGTGACAGAAGGAGGACCGTTGGTGATTTGGGGTGGGTATGCAATGACAGTTACTGATACAGAGATCTGAGAGCTACCATATTCATTTGAAGCTCGGCAAACGTACAATCCCCGATCATACACTGATACTTGTTGGATGGCAAGTGTTCCATTGGGCAGTACAGCATATCTTCCAGCTCTCTGGGGCATGTTGAGAACAACCCCACTGGGTAATGTCCACGTTAGTCTGAAGAGATCTCCACTAGTTACACAATTGAGCAAAAGTATTTCCCCATTCATGATGTTTATGGGAGAATTGTATCTGTTGTTAATCTCTGGTGTCCTCCCAGGAGACAATGTGAATGTACGCTCCACATTACCTTGAAAAGTGTGCCCTAAACAGCGATACATACCAGCTTCAGCAGCAGAGGGGTTGCTGATGATTAAGGAGCCATCGGGCCGGTGGAAAAACTTTGAGAAGCTTGAACCATAATGTAAAGGTGTACCACTGGGTAAGATCCAAGTGATATGAGGTTTTGTTGAGCCATCAAAGGAGCAATTCAATGTCATGGTACTGCCCAGAGTCATCAACAGGCTATCTGTTTTGTGACTTTTAATTTGTGGTCTCTCATCGGCCTCCTTCACGTCCAAATTAACCTGTAGCTTGACCTCCCCTCCCTCATTACGAGCAATACAAGTTAGCTTCCCTGAGTCCATCCTCTTGGGTATTTGAATTTCCAAGGTACCATTTTGGTGAACAGTCATCCTGTTGCCATAGTACGGTGCAGGAAGGATCACATTTCCTGGTAGTACCCAAATAATGCGAGGGGTGGGGATTCCTTCGGCCGCACAGTCCACAAACGTCCGCTGATCCTGCACTGTATTAACTTTGACAGTGTTGACAGGTCCACTTAAGGCATTGATTACTGGAGATGTTACTAGGACCTCCAGCCTGATGACTTTATGGTCTTGCCCTCCATTGTTCCTGGTCATGCAGGTATAGTTACCTCCATCTAAACGATGAACCTTTTGAACCACCAGAGTGCCATCATCCAGGACTTGGTATTTGTCTAAAGCAGTGGATATCACTTTATTTGTTGGTGAGATCCATGTGATCAGAGATTCCCTCCTGGCATTACATCTCAGTGTAGCAGTCTCACCATAGAAAGCTTGCACAATCTTTTGGGCTTTTTCCGGGATTATCGGTGGAGAAGTTGCAACTTTGATCTTGACTCTAACCTTCATCTCATCTTTGCCAAGTGGATTCTCTGCATAACAGGTGTAGTCCCCTTCTTCAGGCATGCCCACATCTTTGAAGTATAATGTCCCATTGTCAAACACCACGTACCTGCATAGAGATCAGAGAGGGAAAATGAGGAGAGGAATACTGATCGCTAACCTTTGATGACTGCAGCTGTCAGAAAGGATTTGTCTACCTAATAAAAAGAAAGAGAATATTAAGAATTAAATACTGTACTTGCTATTGAGGTCTAGAAATTAGACACCAGGACCTTCATCTTCTGCTCACAGCACAACACCATAGTCATTGCTGGAGCAAAATTAACACATCTTATCTTTTTTCATATCCAATTTATTGAAATAGAAAAAAAATTCTTATAACCATCAACAATGGCCATACTGGCCTTGAAATCAGGTTTTGTCAGAATAATTTGTTGTGGATTACTCTCTGAGGCAGCAGAGACAGACTACGTCAAGTAGAAAAATGCTGGTTTTCAGCAAATGATTTTGTATTTTTCCTGGTGTTTGAAAAACTCAGATGACATCAGATGCACCCACACAGGACAGTTCACAACATACATACACTAACCACTTGAAGTAATTTTCCACATTTCGGAGATTTGCACCTGCCTGGATATTTCACTCCACTTCTGTAGAGTCTCAGAAACTGAGGAGGATGACTGTTTCCACCCACAGGAACCCCATCTGTTACTTATCAGATGAATCATTTTTATGACTTGTCTAGCCCTATTTGTGGACGGTTAGATGCATCACTAGACATATTCCACATGTAGAGGGATTCGTAGCGACCCTCCTCAACCTTCATTAGTTACATATCGATGAACTGGCTCGCATGCCAGTTATGCATAATCCTGCTGACAGACCAGCCAGCCAGCAGACACAGGTGAATACATGAACCCTGAGGTAGATAAAGTAATGAAATTGTTCCCACTATATGATGTTTTGTTATGCGTATTGGTAATGTTGGTTCTGTAAGTGTGTTCAAGGCCATTTGGAAACAAATGGCCACTGGTACTGATGTTTGTTTCACTGTCAGGATGTTTTCAGCATTCTTTCAAATGTTATATCTCATAAAGAAATATGTTTGGCTGCACAAACTTAACAGACTTGCGAGCGGTATTTCTCTCTGTTACAGCAGTAAACAAGAAACACAGCTGAGAAATGCTGGGAGGGGGAGGGAGTGTAATGCAACAGCATATACCAAAAAAAGCAATTTTCAGTGGATGTGAGGAGCCATTAATCTGGTGAGCTGTGACTGCTCTGCAGGATGTGGGAATAGCTTCTAAAATGTGTTAGGTATTTACAGACATTTGAAATTAATGTTAGTTAGTAAGTGTATTGTAAATTAAGATAACATAGTAATGCTGCAGATTAGCGTTTACTTTGATTGACTGACTAACTGACTGAATTTAGTTGATTGACATTTAAATGCAACAGTAGAACTGGGTTTCCAACCAGTAATTTGTCTCCATGTCATATAATTTCAATGGAGAAGTTTGACTGTAACATGAAAAGGTATGGATAAAGCGATGTGCTTATCAATATATTGCACTTGCATTAAAGATTATCTTCACAATTTGAATTTTTCACAACAAAGACAAAACAGATCTAATACCCAAAAAATCTACAATCCACAAGACTCTGAACAGAATTGATTGCATTTCAATATTAATTTCTTTCAACACCACAGATTGGAAATATATGAATGTATTATTGTGGTGACAAACACATCATAAGTCATTTTTTTTTCTTTTAGAGACAGCACTCAGTAACAGTTTAATAGCAAAGCTACATAAAACTGACAAAATGATAATGGAGTTAATCCGAAGTATACAATTTATTACTTGTTGGCTTAAATAACCTGGCAGTTGATATAAAATAACCTGGCAACTGAGATCATATATTAGAGGTCCTCCTCTAATCAATCGGCACCAGGCCTAGTTTGATGAAATCAGCAATCAGTCGAGCAGCATCACTTGAGGCCGATCAGGTACCGGTTACAAGGATGCACCGTACAAGCACACCAAGCATGAGCTAGCATGGATCCAAAAATCTCACGAGTAAACCAGAAAACACAAAGCTCGTAATTTGTAACGCCAGTAAGCAGAAAAATAAGCAGTGGAGGAACGACCCCGAAAACGTCCTGTACAACAAACTTAATCATACACTTCAAATTGAATCACCCCAAGGAGCATAACAGGTTTCAAGAAGCAAACTTATTACAAAACGTATTTACTTACAAAATTATAATTCCTTATAACAATGACATATACTGAAATGTCTTTCTGCACGATATGGAATGTTTTGTGATGCATTGCCAACCAATTGTACCACAACTCAACAACACTCCTTCCAAACCAAGTATTAAATAACAAAGCATAAGGATATTTACAAATATTATCTCAGCCAACTGAACAACAATTAGTGAGGGATCATTCTGTGAATGGATTAAGAATTAGACTGATTCTAAATCGTGGATCTCCAAATTAATAAGCCCATTGGCATAAATAAACTAATTTTGTGATATAGTCCAAATGTGGCATCTTACAAACCTGAAAGTAAGACTTGCTACTACCAAGAAGCTCATACCTGCGACTGCGTCCCCCGCTAATATCTCTATATTTGACCGTATTGACCATGGTTCCATCTGGTAGTGCCCAGCTGATCTCGGGATTAGGGGCACCAGATGCCACACAGTCAACCTTCAGGTCTCCGCCATATATCACTTCCTGATTGGATTGTTGCTGCTTCTGATTGATCTTTGCCGGCCTGGTCAGCACATTGACCCTCAGCACAACGTAATCATCACCCATCTTGTTTCGTGCCACACACAGATAGTCACCGCTGTCCTTGTCGGTCACAGAGTGAAGGGTTATAGTGCCATTGGGGAACACCTTGATCCTGGGATCAAAACTACAAAGAAAAGAGAAACTTTAATGTCAGCTAAACATTAAATTAAGAATGTAGAACAAAATATTAATTAGCATTAGTTACCTATACTGAGCATCAACCAGCTTCTTAGAAGGTGTCCTCCAGATGATTCGGGGTTCTGGCGTGCCCGTTGCCACACAGTTTAGCAGCAACCTTTCCCCGTAGATCACATTGGTCCTCTGAGGGGAAGATGCAGTGATACTGGCCTTGGCAGTGGCAGAAGGCTTGGCAGAAGATGGATTCCTCTTTATATTCAAGTTTACTTTTCTCTTGCTGGATGCTACCATATTACTTGCAAGGCACTCATACATCCCAACTTTTCCTGGGTCCAATCTCTGTATGTAGAGGGTGCCATTGGGAAATAGGTTGAGGTTGCGTCCAGTATCATACTCAGGAGTAGTTAAGTGTATTCCATCAGGTGTGATCCAGCGGATTAGAGGTTGAGGAGCACCGGTGGCAGTGCAGTGGATGGAGGCAGCGCTGCCCTCTGGAAGAGTGATGCTCTCATTTTGTGCTTGCTGAATCACAGGCTGTGATGCTGAAACATGAAGGTGAATTGAGGGTGTGTCGACTCCAGCTGCGCTGTTGCCAATGCACTTATAAATCCCTCGGTCTATATAAGTGACCTGGCTGATCCGAAGACTTCCATTACTCAATACGGCCACACGCTGATGAAGGGTAAAATCATGAGGGGCAGCAGTTACGTGACCACGGTTAGGTAGTACCCATGTGACCCGAGGAAAAGGGTGCCCTTCTACTGCACATTCTAAAACAGCGTTGCCCCCTAAATGCACCGTAACGTCTTTTTGTCGAGGCAGAAGAACCAATGGTTGCTGGGACAGGACCACAAAACTGACCATCATCTGGTCTGTGCCATACTGGTTCTGGACAATACACTGGTACTGGCCACCGTCCATGGGCTGTACTTTTCTGATGATTAATGTGCCATTTGGATAGACCTCAAATCTCTGAACACTGGTGTTTTGAGAAAAGGTTACCCCTGCAGGAATGGAAAGGTAGAGTTATAAAATTAGTAACCAGTGTTACCCAGTGTTAAATGAAAGGAGAATAGGAATTAAATGTTTGAAATAAACATTTTAATGAAATTGGTCCTATAGTTTTATAATTTAAAAATAAAATAATTTTTAGGTTTTTATTGCAATCATTATACTAATAATAATTTTTTTGGCAAAGACCGGACCATTAACACGTTTTTGATAATATTCATTCCTGATGGATACTGATCAAAGTGGTAAGAAAAAAACAACAAGACAGTGCACAAATCTCCAACTAAATATTTGCTTGTTGTTAATGTTGCTTGTGCTTTGATGAACACTTTTGTATTTGAATTATCTTTAAAAAAAATGGAAATACTGGATTCATAAGTTTTTCTAAGATTTCTTGATTATTTTCCAATTTTACGAGATTGTATTTCATATGCCATTTTCAATCGAGAGATTCAAGAGATTGTCTCAGATCTGGCTAGTATGAGGTATAAATACAAATGAATACGAAACTATATTTATTTAAATTATGAGTGGTCTTACTGTAGATCCCCTGAAAGATGAGGGTAAAATCCATCTGTTTGAGCATATAAAACTTGTAATCTAAAGATAAAAACACTTAAACGGTGTTATAAACTACGTTATTACACTGATTGAGTTTGATTCATACGTACCATTGGCAACTTTAGTCCATGACAGGAAAGGCATCGGCTCGCCCTCAGCTTCACAAGAAATCTGAAAATCTGTTCCAGCATTCACAGTGAAGGTTTGAGATGTTAGCTTAATGATCCTTGGCCTTGAAATAGATCCTGGCCCAGGGAGTTGCTGCTTTCTCTTCTCATCCTGTTTTTTTTTCAGCAGCCCCTCCAGAAATGGTTCACTTTGTCTTGAAACAGTTGGGAAAAGAGTAGCAATTTGTCTGCTGGTCAATGTCAGGGATGGAGAAGTTGCAGTACTAAATGGAATCGGGTTATGAACAGATGACAGGGTTTCAGGTTGTGGATCTGATGTTCTCTGGGGCTCTGACGTGATGATTGGCTGGATTTGTTGGTTTTGACTTTGGCTGTCTGGTAGTGTGGTGGTCCAAAGGGAAAAGTCCAAGCTGTCTGATACTCCTTCCACTGGAGAAGTGGAAGGAGTTTCAGACAGCATGGCGTAAGGAACAACTGTGGATGGGGTAAAAACATTTGAGGACTTTGATGAAGTTGCGGGGGGATCTGTGGTTATTTTGATACTTGTGATTGACACATCAACATTGCTTTCTATGTTTCCCTGCTCACTGCTAGTGGTTTTATTTTGACCAGAGCTGTGATGTGATTCTCCTGGGACTGAATGGTCCTTTAAGGAAACTTGTTTTGTCTCCAAATCATGCTCCAAATGCATGCTTTTTGATGTCATTAACCTTCCTGAAGTATGTGCAGATGTTGTTTCTATTTTGTGCCCAATGGACAAAGCATCTGAGGCAAATGGAGATGGTAAAACAGAAAAATTTATGTCAGCATCTTTGGAAGGCATCTTTGTGACATTTTCAGTCTGTGTGTATTGAAGGGCTGATTGGTTCAAACCAACATCCGTTTGCACTTCTGTCACAGTGTGAAAACCTTCAGAGGAATTGTAAGATTGTAATGCCAGTTCAGGGTCTTCCAAAAAGCTTGCCCTTTGTGTCTCCTCTAGGGGAATATTGTCTGTTAAACTCTGCTGTGTGGTTAATGTGAACAAATCAAGATCAGATGCACTCTCTGAGATTCCAATAGTTCTTTGAGAACCAGCCATTCTCTGATCGACTCCTGGATAGGCAGTTGGAAATGATGGTACGGCTAATGGGTTTGTGAATAGTGGTTTGGCCAGGGTGACAAGGCTGCTGTTTATTTTGGGAAGGTTAACTGGTTGTGAGGAGAATATCGTGGCTGCCTCGGCACCAAGCCCTGAGACTGAGCTTTGTTCATGGCTTGGTCTGTCTGGTGACATGGTTTGGCTGCCACTTAATGGAACAGTTGTGAAATGGATTTTTGTAAGTTGTAATGGTTCTATTTTTAGTGACGAGCGGGAAGTGGGCTTCACTGTTGCGTGGGGATCAATTGAATGTGTGGTCGCTATAAACTGGGTGGGTTTTACCAGCTTTTGTTTCCTTCTGTTTGGCCTTCTCTGACCCCTATTATTCCTCCTGGAGTTAGGTTTGTGTAGACGTGCTCCCCTCCTTCTTGCAGAAGTGACCACAAGTGTAGCCGTTGGAAATGCTGTTGTCTCCAAATCATTTTGTTTTGTGTCCTTTGTTTCCGTGTTCCACTGTGATGCTGTTGTAGTCTCACTAAGATAGTTTCCATTTCCCTCCTGACTTATTTCAGATTTATCTGTGTTGACCAAGGGAATATTTTGATTTCCACTGGAAGAGCTTTCACTGTTATTATTAGAGCTGGCAACATTTGGTATGTCTAAATTCAAATCTGTTGTTTTGACTCCATCATCATTTTTATTTGTGCCATGGTTCTCTTTTGGAGAATTTGTTCTACTGCTGCTTACAATGTTAGTGCTAGTCTGCCAGAATATGACAGTATGTAATGGAGCAGATGTGGTATGTGGGAGGAAAAGTACACCATTTGAAGTCGTGTGTAGATCCAAGTTCACGTCAGGGGTTGTGTGTTGTACATTTTGTGTAGTCTGTGTTATTTGCGCCACTTCTGTAGCTTGTACTATGTGTCTAAATTGACTTTTGGTTATCATATCATGTGAATTCATTGCAGTGTAACTATTAGATGTTGCCTGCGTGCGTTGGTTTTGTTCATGATATTTTGTTTGTATTGGATTTAATGTTGTGGCGAAATATTCTTGGCCATCAATTCCCTGCGTAGTCAAAGTATTTGATGATTGATCATGGGTAGATTGTGTATGTTGTGTCTGCAATTTTCCCCCTGCCGTATGCTGAACTGGTGGAGGTGTCACAGTATTCAGAGCATTTTTATCCCTAATCTTAGCCAAAATATCAGCCCATTTCTCTGGGTCTATTTTAGTCTTTGATATATTAATCTTCCTCCTGCTCTCAACTATATTCTTCTTATCTTCAACACGTGTTCCTGGTGCTTTCCGAAGCACTTGCGGCCTCCGCCGCATATTCCTTGTTGGTTGGACGCCCCTCCTGCCTGTGCCCACATGTCCTGGAATTCTCCTCCTCGAAGGATCCGAGTGGCTAAAAGAAGCTTCCCCTTGAGTATCCTCGATGTCCCCTGATGCTTCCACTGTATCATCTGTGGGGAATTTAAACTGAGTGTTGATCCCAGAGGCTGACTGCGGTCTTCCTGGGAACTTTTTCAAGGGCCCTAACAACCCTTTACGCCTTGTGACAATGACTTTTGTAGCCAGTGTATCCACACCATGTTGATTTATGGCGATGCATTTATAATGACCACTGTCCGAGGGTCGAGCCTGTTGGATATGTAGAGTGCCATTTAAATTGACCAAAGCTCTGGAGGAGTTGGTCTGCAAACTAATTATGTTGTTGCTTGGTAGAATCCAATTAATTTCAGGATTGGGGGAACCAGAGGACATGCAAGGTATGGAAATCGGACTCCCTGCAAATCCCTCAATGTGTGTAATTGAGGCATCCTCTCCTGGTGGGGGACTAGAGGACTCCTGCACTGTCAGTTGCAAGGGCAGAACAGTTAGGTCTCTATGAACCCTGGCAATGCAGTAGTAAATTCCTGTGTCTGTGTGACGAACAGCCTTAATGACAATCCGTCCTTTACTGGAAACAGACACCCTGTTGTCTGCACTGCTGTATGGCGCCTCCACCTTGGAGCCATCTGGCAGCATCCATTCGATGACCGGGTGGCCAGAACTGTGCACATTACAGTACATTTCACTTGGGCTTCCCAGCATAGCAGTATAAACTTTGCGAGTCTTGTTTTTAGATTCGATCATGGCCCATGATCTCCTCTGTGTCCTCACCAGCTCCACCTCCACTGTCTCGGAGATTTCTGTGCTCAGGATCAATTTTACCATCTTGGCTGATGACTGAAGTCTGTTCAGCTGAAGGCCTGCAGTCGTTTGCAAAAGCCATGCCGGTTGGGCCCTGATGTTTACTTTAATACCTGTGTAGTACTGGGCATCCTTCTCTGAGTCCTGTCTATAGACATAGATTTGATGTGGCTCTTTTCCAAGCATAATATCCCTTTTCAAATGGGCCGGTACATTGCTGTAGTACGCTATTAACTTCCACAGTTGCTCATACTTTTCTCTATTAACAGGACACTCTATATCCACGGACAACGTTATGTTGGACATTAACTGGAGCTGGTTGATCTTCTCCAAATTTATCTTGGTAAGTTCTCTTGGCTCACCAATGCTGCACTCCAGATCCACCTCATTCCCATGTTCATCTGACAGGCCAAGGGACATGTTTCCAAATGGTTCACTGAAGTCCTCCAGAGTCATGATCTCACTCTCAGTGTCATCTGGTTGAGGAGTCCTCTGAGGAGAGCTGATGAGGGGGCGGCTGCAAATTAGGTTTTCAACAGCCTGTAGCTCTTTCCCCTGGAGTTTCATGGGAGAGGAGCACATAGGACACAGCTGCCCACCAGGGAGTGCCCTGTCCTTTTTACATTTCAAGACATCTACAAGCGAAAAAAAAAAACCAAACAGCTGTTGAATAACTTGTTTTGGATTATTACCTATTTACACTCTAAAATATCAGTTATCTTGTCTATAACTGCAATAAGGGAAAAGAAATATTTGAAATTGTAAAACAAAACTTACCTGGTGAGTTTTCATCCCAGTTCTTGAGCCAGCTAAGGTTGCAGTCACAGGTCCACAAGTTCCCATGAAGGTAGAGGTTCTCCAGCTGAGGCATGGTAGCTACAAGTCTGGAGGGTAGAGACATCAGCTCATTGTCTGACAGGTATAGGTGCCTCAGGGTGGAGATGTGGAAGAACCCCATCAAAGTGAAGGTGGTGAAGGTGGCTGGGTGCAGCTGCTGAAGCCGGTTGCCTTCCAGCTGCAGCAGCCGCAGGCAGGTTAGGCCATGGAAGGAATCTGGGTGAATGAACTCCAGTTGGTTGTGGTCCAGGTGTAACCTAGCTAAGGCCCATATACCTTGAAGGGTATGTCTGTTGATCTCCTTCAGCTTGTTGTAGCTTATCTTCAACATCTAAAACAATAAGCAGGGGGAAGAATGAAAATCATCATCATTGGTCATCATTAATGCCGCTACACCACCTTAAAGTTGGCAGCTGATGGGGAAGGTAGGTTCTGACGGTGCGGTCTATCAGTATCTTCTGGCTTTCAGAAAGACCTTTCTTCATTATCCTATGTCTTTGCCCTTTGGTGTTATTTTTTTACCCATTTAAAAAAAAAACTTGACTAACTACAATGATATGCTCTGCTACTGGAAGAACTGACATGGAAAAACGTTCGTGCTGACGTGTATAGAACATAACCACTCTCATTGCATACATAATTTAGGAACTTATAGCCACACCAAATGAATTATTAAGTTAATTCAGTCATTGAAAAATACAATCATTTGTATATTCTGGGCAAGAACTATATTGATGGGGATAATCATGTGTGGCCACAATTGCAGGGGCATACAAATCCACTAAATGCTTTTCTTTAATCTACAGAGCGAATAAAAATGGTAGACTGCTGGATCATGGTCATGTGCAACTGTACAATGTTTAGTTAATGATGTTACTGAGTTGAAAAAAACATGCTGATAAGGAAAGCATCTTAGTGATTTAAAAAAAAATATTTATCCCAACTTTGAAACACCTGCTTTTATGAGTTTGGTTTAATAGTACATCTTCTCTAATGATTGCGGACAATATAAATTATTTTAACAATAACATTTCACAAATGTTGAGGTATGTCAAATACGTTCTAATGACAAATTTTATAAACATATAGTCAGGTAGAAAGTGAAGCTAAAACTTGCTAATTTCTAACATGTCCCATGAAATAAACTAATAATTAAAATGGAGACAGCTCTGGTTTATGGCGATGAGCAAAACAGCACAACAGGCATGGAATTTGACAGATGACAGAAATTCTAAAGATAGTTCCTACCTACACACATACATACACACACAACCACACACGCACTCCAACAAAGTATGAGCCCGCCCCAACCTTTTTCTGCTCCCGTTACAAGTTATTACAACTGCTATTCATTCATTCATTCATTTATAAATCATTCATCATTCATTTCTTCATACATTCATTTCTTCCCAGCTGTGTGATTTAAGCTGAGGTACCTGTAATGAATTAAGGTCCCTGAACACTCCATCAGGCAGACTGTGGATGTCGTTACCATGAACCATTAGAAGCTCCAGCTTTGTCAGACCAGCCAGTGATTTGTCAGTGATGTTATTAATACTATTGAACCTGAGACAACAAAACAAAAAAAAACAATTGTGACATGAAAGACAACAGACCCAGACTCCTGAGAACCCACACATGAGCCTGCTTACCAACATATCCTCACATTAAATTGCATTGCAGGCAGTCTGTTGACAAGCTAAGGTCACCGAATTGACTTACCCGAGGTTCATGCGTCTCACTTGTTTGGACACAGTTAATGGGATGGCGCTTAGGGAGCGGAAGGTGCAGTGGAGCTCGTTGGGCTGGGGGCAGGAGCAGTGCCGGGGACAGGGGGCCGGGGCTGCAGGTGGCAGTATCATCAGCACCAGCAGAGCCTGGAGGACGCACAAGGCGACAGGGTCCATCTTCACCGGCAGGACAAGTCACAGCAGCTGCCCATAAGAAATTATTATGATTCGTAGTATTAGCAGTAGCAATCTTAACTGAAGCACTAGTTGCATTAAACATGTTTAGATCTGTAAAAAATAAGACCAATTTCTCCATAATGGAAAATTGTGAGGGATATAAAATAAACTTTACAAGATTTACAACACAAAAATGACCAAGTTGGTTTGCATGAAACTGTTCAAAATATGTTTGCAGAACTTGTAATTTAATTCAGGAATGTTAGTAAAGCATTACCATTATTGAATGGGATGAAACTTACACATAAAAAAAAGAAGCTGAAACTTGATGCTCTTAATTTTCTGGTTAATGACACCTGCCTAACTATGGTTTTGGCTCAAGCGCATTTTAAAGACACAGGCAGATGGAGAAGTGCAGGCACATGCTGGAGAAAGTAAACCCACATTTGGAAAGAATCACATTCGGACGACAGAATGAACCCCTCTGAGGTTTAAGTTTAGCGGGTAACTGCCTCTCGCGCCGCATGAATACGTGAATTCCGCTAAATGACGCACAATAAGCGGCGGAGAGGAGTGAGCAGAAGCGCTAACGTAATAAACATGACTGGCTCAGATCTTTGTCGCGAAATTTGGATTCCCTTACCTCAAAATCTCGATAACCCGTCTCTAGAGAACTCCTTATATTCCATTTCAACATGGGTAGCAGAGAAGCGTAAAGCTGAATGACACAGAAAGTGCGGAATTAAGTAGAGACTGTCCTAACCTATGAGACTAAGTTACAAACTACACGGAGGACAAAATAAAAAGGGATCGTGCTGTAAAATCCTGGCAAGCAAAGTTAGTGTGAAACTCCTAGCCGTCAGTGGGCTCTGAGGAGCTACAGTCAGAGGAGCAGAGAGTTGAGTGTTCCACAGCAGGAGGAGCCACAGGTTTTCAGGAGAGGATGAGGAGTTTCAGAACTTGATCGTGACTAACAAGGATCTTGCAAGACCGACAAGCCACTTATGGCTCTGCGCGATTTCATAGTTTGGATAATTCATTTTGGACCTGTGATAACATGTAGAGCTGATAGCCGCAGCTGAATGTGACATCAGTGCTTCAGCGGACAGAGCCAGAGCTGGAATATTTGGGGCCGAGGGCACATATGGACACCCTGGGAAGTAAGGCTGCTGACAGTACTCCACCACTCACTGAATTTAATTAGATCACCAACACCGTGAACATCAAAAGGCTCAGATTAATTCATTGCAAGGAGTAGTAATACTTAAAGTTAGTTTCAAATTTCTACTTACATAAAACTGTTGAGTGTCACCAAATCTCTTCTTTTCTTTGTGTTCATCACACTCACTATTTTCTATTTTATGTAACTACTTAAAATTACAAATTCAAAGATAAATAGAACTGCACACTTTTGAGAAGAAGAACCAGAGATACCATGAAAACCTTTTTTCAAAAGGTTGTGGTTTCTACTAATTTAAAAATGTTGATTGCCGAAGGAAAGCAGATGCTACTATCTGCTTTCCTTCATAAAACTCAAACAATTTGATTAATGTAAACCTTTTGTAAATAACGTAGCCACTGCTAACAAACTTGTTGCGTAAAAAAAGACAATTGACTTTAAGAACTCTGAACTGAACTGATTGCCATAATTTTTTTTGTTATTTAGTTCTCATAACCTATTCAAGTTTATCTCAGAGTGTAACAGAGTTGTTTGTTATTATTATTTATGTATTTATTTATACACTTGTGAATATTCCCGGTAATTTATTGTATGCAAAATTCATTTTTTTAAATAATATCATGTCTAGGTTAATATAAGTAATCAACCATTTTAATTTGGAATAACGTGTCTCCTCTGTTGTTCCTAAAGGGAATGATTTTTCAAATACACCTGTGATGCACATGTTGCATTGAAGCTAGTTTCCATCAGGAACTATTTAGCACTTAGGCTAGTAAGCATGTTATGTTACGCGGTGGGTTATGTAACATCTCCAACTGTTTTGGTTTACAAAAGCAGACTTAATTGTTATGAAGTTTTTGCCTTGCTCCCTCTTGCTGTGTGTCAACTGACAGCCCCCTGATGTGTTATTTGTTTCATATTTACTGGTTGTTTTATATGAACTATTAATAAGTTCAAAGCCTGGGACTACTTTTTGAAAATGTAGAGTTTAATTTATTTTCTTGCAGAAATGGTTCTGGATCTTGAGTGTAATTTAGTTTGATTTACAATGCATTTTAATTTAGTACATTTCTGTATGGTCCACTTTTGTGCTAAGTAATTATTATTTTCTTTTAAGATTTGTATTTTATAGTTGTAAGCATGTCATATTTAATTTGATGATGTTCTTAAGAATTAAATAAAGGAAGACAAACTATGTGTCACTTGTTCTTGGAAGAGCAGATCCTGCCACTGTGAGCACAACAGAGATTGTTTATCAGTCTTAGAGTTTGGGTGGAGATCGACTCCTCCTCTAGCAGTGGCTGCATGTTCTCACTCTCCTGTAGCCACTTGATGCATGTCCTCTTCTTTGTTGTAGCCTATGGAGACAGTGGAAGTCTCCTGAGCACAAGGAAAAGACACATTCACAATGAACCTCACTAAGGATAAATCACTAAATAATGGAAATGAATAAACTCAGTAACAACAGAGGCTGTTATAGCTACCAGAAAAGCGGAATAATCATGCGAGTCGCGTTTTTTATGCTGCTGTTGCTGATGAGGGAATAGAGGACAGGTGTGGAGCCAAACCTGCTGCCATTTGTGTGTGTTTCTGCACCTATAGACTTAAATGCACAGTAGGGAGAGAGACAGGAGGTAGACGAGGCAGAGGAAAAATACTGGGAAAAAGTGGAGGTGACGACTGAGCCGTGGCATTTGGGTAAAATGAATCCCATTGACTTTGGTGTAAATCTCGGTGTAAGATCACCGAGAATAGTTTTTCTCACATTCTTGAAAATTTTTACATTATTTAACTCCTGAAGATTATTGAAAGGATCATGATGGAAAAATTTTACATTTGTAATGTACAGAATTGTGTATTTGTTTTTCCTAAATATATCTAATGCTGTATGATGAAGACAAATCACATTTGGATTTGAAATTCTGGTGGATTCAAGGGAGTTTCAGATGATTGCCGATGATAAATTGCAGAAGTGTTTATGAAAATTATTTTTTTCCAGTGCCCTGAAATATGTCAATCCAGTGGTTGTGTAGAACCCTCTAAGATCAATCAATCTTTATTTATATAGCGCCAATTCACAACAACAGTTCTAGCCCAAACTCTTTAGATAATTATCTACAGCACCCAACAAATTCCTCCGTGAGCAAGCACTGGGTGACAGTGGCGAGAAAAAACTGCCTTTTAACGGGCAGAAACCTCGAGCAGATCCAAGACTCAGGGTGGACAGCCTACTGCAATGACCGGTCGGGTTTGAAAGTGAGAGAGAGAGAGAGAGAGAGAACGGATGATATCAGATATGCTAATCCACTTTCTTCTGCTTCTCCAGGGTCGGGCTGCAGCGGCAGCAGGGATCCCAGGTTAATATAATAATAATAGTAATATAACATTTAGCAATAGCTTATTAGGGAAATAATAGTTTTCATCATCGTGATCATCTTGTGATCAGTGGACATCGAGCAGGTCCAAAGCAGCAGATGCCGTCACCAACCATGTGACCTTACAGGATGACAAAGCACAAAGACTCCAGGGAAAAAGTCAAGTTAGTAACATGTATTAATCCAGTAACATGCATTAAAGTGAGAGGGATGTATAAAGAGGGACAGTGAGAGAGAAAGAGAGAAAAGCTAAATGCATCATGGGAGATCCCCTAGCAGTCTAAACCTATAGCAGCATAGCTAAGAGCTAGCTCATGCCAGCCATAATTATAAGCTTTATCATAAAGGAAAGTTTTAAGCCTACTTTTAAATTTAGAGAGGGTCTCTGCCCCCCGAACCAAAATTAGGAGACTGTTCCACAGGAGAGGAACCTGATAGCTGAAGGTTCTGGCTCCCATTCTACTTCTGGAGACTCTAGGGACTACAAGTAACCCTGAATGCTAGGAGCGCAGTGTTCTGATTGGACAATATGGAACTATGAGCTCCTTCAGATACGTTGGTGCCTGACCGTTAGGGTCTTTGTACGTGAGCAGAAGAATTTTGAATTTGATTCTAGATTTTACTGTGAGCCGATGAAGGCAAGCTAATATAGGAGAGATATGTTCTCTTAACCTGGTGCTGGTCAGTACAAGTGCAACAGCGTTTTAGATCAGCTGAAGTCCCTCCAGATGACTTTTCTACATCTTTTTGTGACAGAATGTGCCGTATTTTAGAAATATTAAGCAGATGAAAAAAGGCAGTCCTAGAAATCTGTTTCAAGTGGGAGTAAAAGGTCATATCCTGATCAAAGATAACTCCCAGGTTCCTCACAGTGGTGATGGATGCGAAGGTCATACCATCCAGAGTAGTTATATCATCAGATAAATAGTTTCTAAGGTGCTTGGGTCCCAGCACAATAACTTCAGTTGTAACTGAATTTAATAATAAAAAGTTGCAGGTCATCCAAGTCTTAATGTCTTTGAGACACGCCTTTAAATTGGATAAGTTATTCGATTCACCTGGTTTCATTGATAAGTACAATTGTGTGTCACCTGCATAATGGTGAAGGTTTATGGAGTTCCTGATAATGTTGCATATGTGATAAAATTGGCCCAAGCACAGATCCCAGATTTCAAGTCTCTGTATCAGAATTTGGTGGTCAATATTACCAAATGCAGCACTAAGATCAAACAAGACCAGAACAGAGGCCAGTACCTCATCAGATGCCATTAAAAGGTCATTCGTAGCTTTGATCAGTGTTGTTTCTGTACTATGGTGAACTCTAAAACCTGATTGGAAATCCTCAAATAAACCATTGTTTCGCAGAAAGTCACACAATTGTTCGGCTACCACTTTCTCTAAGATTTTAAGAGAGAAATGGAAGGTTAGATATCGGTCTGTAGTTTGCTAAAGCCTCTGGATCAATTGTCGGCTTTTTAAGCAGTGATTTGATTATGGCTATTTTAAAGGACTTTGGTACGCCGCCTGAATTTAAAGACTGATTGATGATTTCTAATAGAGAGTTGCTGACTAAGGGTAAACTTTCTTTAAGTAGACTAGCTGGGATTGGGTCTAGGAGACAGGTTGTTGTTTTGGATAAGGAAATAAGGGAAGTTAATTGTTTTAGATAAATAGGACTGAAGCGGTCTAGATCTGGTCCAGGTCTCTCTCATCTTGCAATTTAAAAATATTTTATATAATTTATATGTATTGGTGACGTTTATTGGCTTTGTATCCGGCCCATGTTCCACTAGTTTCTTTTACTTCTGCTTGCTACCAAAATCAACAGACAAACCAGACTAATACTCAAAATCTACCCTCTTGAGTTTTTACATAAAATTCACTTGCCTTCATTAGCATTAGTCAGTTCATTTATTCCATTTAATTTAATTATCAAAACAAGTCTATGCTGATTTTGATTGAAAAAGGAAAAGTGTGGAGGGATGAGACCTGGAAGAGAGTCTGAATTTGAATTTGAATTTAGTTTGTAGGCATCAATGAAAAATATGTAAGTATCTAATTGCAATGTAAGTTTTAATGTGGATCCAGGTCACTGTACGAATCCACACAAATAAGACACAATCACAGGTCTGATGAACTTTTATTCGTAGTGATGTGGCTTGAACTTGAAATAATTACCTGTTTGCTCCAGCTTTCACAACTATGGCATTGTTGGAGGTGTATGATCACTGAGTTATTTCTCTAGCTTTCCGCATCAGTCGTTTGATGAGATGATTTAAACTCTCGACATTGAGATGGTTCAACTGCCATCCTTTGACAAAAGTAGGTAGATAGAAGTTTGGTCATATGACAGCAGTGCTTTGGTCTGAGAAGCCTATGGACTAGCCTCAGCATAACAAAAGAGCAGAGGCTGCACTCAAACCTCCTTTTTGCCTCCTGTACAGTACATTATCTCAATTGCAGTTATCTCTGTATATAATGCAGGCAGGGATTTTGTTTTCTTCACAGTTGTGTTTTAATGTAATTTCTTGGACACAACTGAACCTTATTACATGGGTCATAATTACCTCCACCTGCTTGGTGAAGTGATAGATCCGTTTTGGTGTTTTTTTGGATTACACAAAAACATGTGGTAATATTATTTTTGAAACCTATGGATTAATGTGCCATAGAGCAAGGAACAGCCATTAAATCTTACAATGGATCAGGATAAAGGGGTGGATTACACTTGATACAAGAGAATGTAGCAAAACGGAAATAGAAAAAGCAATTTATTATAAGTTGATTCAGGAGAATTTTAGTGAATTGGTAGGAGGGCTGTGCATGGTCCAAGGAGAGTCCATTAACCCCTCTGCATGTTTTTGGCTTCAGACTTTAGTATTTTGGGATATTGTTGAAATATTTTCAAGATCTTACATTTCATGTTTATTGCACATTAATGAACTGACCCATTTGATTACACATGGTAGACGGGCTCATCTGAACCCTTAGATTTTAGAGTGGATCTGGATAAAGGGCAGAGTCAGAATATTTTTTCCTTTTTTAGCATTGCGGGATAAGGCTTTATTGAGTGTCTTGTCTCTGATGATTACAACTTCTTAATGGATTACTAAGCAGCTGGATGACCAAGTTTGTACCAAAGAAACCACTGAATATTGTACAAGCCCTTGGTGTAGGATTTTACGTTGAAAGAATCACAATAAAGGTGCTGTACATAAATAAGAATGTAACTTGTGGGGAGAAAGGACCTTGTGGAGAGAATGATCATTCTTAGTGGAGGTTTGTGGTCTCATAATAATGCATCTCAATCAGAAGGTATTATGCTGATAAGATAGCTAACTTAGCTTTGTGACAGCAAACTCAAATTAAAGCTATATAAATCGAATAATGCATGTCTTTAATTAATCTATTATTCAGAGATTAATATTTTCCCCAATTCCATCACTGTAAAACTACAGAGTACTACATCTCCTTAATTTCATTAACTCATTTCACTCCTCATTTAAGGAAAAATGTTGTTTTAAACTGCACCACGTAAATATGTAACTGTTTATGATTTGCCTTGTGGGATCAAAAAGCCTCTCAGGGCAAAAATGATCACTTTATTCAAAGGTTTAACCGAAAAATCCCAAATCAAACATTCAATGTTACTTATTTGTCGGTCCTGTTTGGAACTGGTGACACATCCAGGGAGTGCCGCCCTCTGGCCTGACGTCAGCTGGGATAGGCTCCAACCTCTGTGACACCGAACAAAATAAGTAGTTACGGATAATGTATGAAAGAAATGGGTGAGTTAAGTCAAACATGGACTGGTAAGAGCATGCTGTTCACAGGAACGAGCAGAGCTGACACAACTTCCAGTGTAGTTTCATCCATCATTAGACAATATCCATGACCCTTCATGTAGCACCTTCATGGAGAAGAGGAGCACCCTCAGTGAAAGACTGCTGTCTCTGTCCTGCTCCATTGACAGACTGAGGATGTCTCTTGTCCCCCCAGCCCAGGCTATAGGACTGTTTAAAAATATGGTTGGGAGGTAACAGCCCGAAAAACTCCACTAGTGAAAGACATATTAAAGGTTATAGTAAAATGTCCAAATAAAAGTTGGATCTCCATGAGGCGGATAAGGAAAATTTGAACAAACTGGACCATTTGTTGGGAAATTATTTCTGAAAAATAGATTTTTTTGGTGTAAAAATAGCACTTCCTAGCGAGTATAATATGACGAATTTGAGAAATGTGTGATATATACAAGATAGGTCTATGAATTGAGGGTTGAGCAATTGTGTTCCAGACACTTGAGTTGATAAATCTACTTCTGGTGACAGAAATGTGCAAACGACCTTTCCCAAAATGAATCTAGTTTTTCCTCACACTTAGGTCTATGGGTTGTGCATTTAGAAAACGATCCATGGCATTGTTTTTTGGAGTTATCTATCTGTCTATCATATTCTGTTTAAACATGTTGAACATGAGTGTCAAGATAAAGATCAACTCCAAGGTAATGATAAAATGAATAAGTTATGGCATACACTAAATTCATAAACAGTTCAAACTGGAATTCTGAAAGGCGTTTTACTGCTGCTTTGCCCTCCATCAAGCTCCATCTGTGACTGTAAATAGAGGGGGGGAAGGGCGTCTGCGAGATAAAGTTCACACAAAGAACGCTCATTTACGTTGACTCATATTATACACAGTATAGAAGCACAGCCACTCGATGAAGTATAACACATGTCCAGACACACAATAATAACGGGTCAGACTATAAAAGCAGAGTTGGACAGCCAGACGGATATACATTTATTGCATCATGTTGTGAAACTGTAACCTAAATATTTGTCCAATATCAGACTCCAAAGCCGATTTAATAAGACTTTTGAAGATTTCTGGTCCAGTGTTTAAGTCAGAAGAAAATGTAGGTCAAAGGTGATGGAGTGAAAGTTAGTGGAGGGCCTTATGTTCCTGCTGATGGATTGAAAGCCTCAATCCATCACAATGTCACTGTGGATTTATAGCAGACCTGCATCGGTAGCACATGGAAGTGAGGTCAGTGCAGCTACATGTGTCCTGTGGCTGCACTCAAAGGGTTAGCTCTGTGAATTGTCATAGAGCTGAGCATCATTTCATTTCAAAACTGAATATTTCATTTATTAGTTTAAGAATGATATACACATAGAATAATCTGTTCATTGAGAATGCTGGTTATTCTTTCCTCTTTGGTGTACTTTTATTTCGCAAGCAGATGTGCCTCATGTCCAAACTGTTCATATATGGATATTTTTCATGATCCACTATATATATATATATATATCATTTATATATTTTTTTCAGTATTCCATCATGATTTTTTATATGCAAAAATACTCCCTCTATAAAGACATATTGCCAAGAGAAACAGATCATCATCACATAATAAGCCTAAATGTATATTATGATATTATTGTGTTGTGATAAGAAATTAAAAGTATCAAGTTATTATATTAAACTTTCATAGTCATAACATATGCTATTTCTCATTCTATGATGTGAAAATTACTTTTGTTTAATAGTAAAAAAAAATTCAGAAAGTAGAGATTGTACATTTGGATATATAATACTCTAAAGGAAATAGATTGCATGCAAGTAACTTGAAAGGTTAATTAACATATACTAAACTTGAGAAAATTACCTCAGACCCCAGAGGGTTAAAACAGCATGAAATCTTTTTTTGCAACTTGGGTTTTACCTTTGCAGTAATCACTCTTCCAACTGATGACATTGTTTTCATCAAATCAATTTCAATCCTTTGGAAATGTGGTCGTATCGTTGCAAACAAAACGGGACAACATAGACTATAAATTAACCAAATCCAGCATATACAGATCCAAAACATACTTAATCTGGAGGTCAAACTGTAAATTAACAAACCCAAAATGCCAATAATAATCCATCATTTCACACAAAACCCATGACTGCAGGGTTAGTATAGTAGAACAGTTCAGTAAATAAAATAATTAAGCTTTTAAAAAGTTTTAAGGCTTATAAGTGAAAGTAAAGGTTATTGAATAACCTTGTTATAAAGCTGCCTCAGTTCGTTTCTAGCCAACTGAGGCATATCATGAGTGTGAACTGATTGGTGTACTGAAAATCAGCATTTTCAATATTTGCGGTTTTATCGATGCCCACTGCTGGCTAGATGGTCCGAAACAAATAGGTGTTGAAACATATTGCAACAAGTGTGACATCCTTAATAGAGTTTGAGCATATCTGTTCTAATCATTGCAAAAAGTGGCAAAACTCCAGAGTAGTATCCAATGAAGTTCACGGCCATCTGTACAAATACAAACAACGTTATTCTCAATTTTAAAGCAGTTTTCTTTTCTTCCCAGGAGAGAGTTATTACCTGTGAAGAAGAAATAGACCATTAATCAGAAAATGAATGCCAACCAGGCAGCCTGATGGATTGCTCTCAGGATAGATGAGGCTGTCTGGTTCCAGGATGTTTGACTGACTTTAACTATGAATGGCTTCCACTGAGCAATGGAAAGTAATGTGATATTAAAAGCAACCAGGGGATTTCCCCATGTCTCATCCTGGTCTGACATCATGGATTTAATGGTTCCTATAACTGTGGGCACTGCTCAACCCTCAGTTGATGTGTTGAAGAAGCATCATACAGTCCAGCTTTTGTTGAGGGTTTAGAGGGTTTGGATAGTGTGTCTCATGTATGTGTCCTGTTGAGTGGTTTGAAGTGTACCAGCACTTCAAGTTATATTCGAAAAACAGTGTCATGTAAAAAAGCTCCCCTAACAAGTAAAATATTATCTATTTGAGTAAAACAGGATTTATCTGTTTATTTATAACGTGATTTATAAGGTGTTATATCTGAAAAACCGTAAACTCCCCCTAGTGAGTAAAATATGAACAATTAGAATAAATGATTATAGATCTACGAGATGGCCCAAAAATGTTTGGAGATAAAGCTTGCCTAAGTGCCAAAAATATACACCTGACCTTACCCAAAATCATTCCAATTCTTCCTCGCTTCATGTGGGTATTAAATTGAAAATGATCTTTTAGATAGATCTTGAGTTATGGTATTAGCACGAAAGATCAGGGCCGGATGTAGCAATGACAATTCCATAATATCCCTGACTTTTCAGGGATTTAAATAGTGCCCAAATTAATAAGTGCCTGCGTAGTATGACAAATGATGATAAATGACAATCCACTTGTCCAGGCGAGCGTGACCATACAGTATCGTCATTGTCGCCATGGCCCCTGGTGAAACAAAGGCCTTCACTCGGGGGAAATTTCACCAACATTTTGAAATTCAAGCATAAATACAAAATTTCACTATCCAAGATCTCAACATCCAGTTTATAAAAACATTGTCATTTAAGAACAGCCTCTAACGGTAGCTACACAAACATCCAGTAAGCTAAAGTTCATGTTTGTAAAGTAGCTAACCGGTCAGTACTACTACTGTTACAAATAAATATATTGGGACTGTTAGTTAATAGCAGGTGATATTTACCGGAGTCGTGCCGGAAAGATATTGTCCTCCAATAACTGATTGTTTATATAGTTAATGTTCAGATCTGCTCCTATCCTTATCAAACAGTCACAACGTGCAAACGAACAAAAGTTTATGTTCAATAGTAAAGGTATGTCTATGTGACACTTAAAAGTCTCTTCTTACCAAATAACCACAACTGTTGCCAAAGCAGTACATATACGCAACTATTTATTGATTGCAATAATACTATAGTATTTATTCTGATGTTTATATGTGATTGGAATGTCTCCTTTATTTGGAAACTAGATAGATTCTATCCAAATGATTCATGGATTGGTTGGATATAAAATAAATAAATCATCTTTTTGATTTTGAATTATCCTTATGACTGCAATTATTTCACTGGCTCTGTGACTTAGATTGTAACCAAATGTAATCCTTTCTACCAGTTGAAATATAAGTGGATCAGTCAGTTTTTGGAAGACGAGCAATCTTTAAAGTCAGCTCTTGTATCCCTGATGTCAGGGGCATCAGTGTAGGAAGTGATGTGATGTTCCATTTCTAATAATGATGACAATGACACTAATGATAATTATTTGTGCTTCTGGTTTTTCTATAATCACTATTGTTATTGTTAATGTTAAACCTGTCATCTGATTCTTGAATACAGCTGAGTACTTCAGTAGTCAGTGAATTAATGAAAAAACTGTGCAAAACCTTAATAAATCTAATAAACCCAAATTGCTTAATTTTTTTTTATTTTTGCTTTATTTTTTCAAGAGGAAGCATCCAAGTTAGTTAAATACTGACCAAAGAAGTCAGTATTTATCTTGGGATTATCATATTCTAGGAGTTAAATTTATTCACTCACTTTAAAAAAAATTTAAAACACAGACTTAACTCAAAAACATATTAGTGGCTAATTTTATAAGTGGATAATTTTCAGATTTTATACCCCCATAGACCCTATGGGTGTATATATACCCCATATATATCTGACCCTTCCCTGATTTTTCAAAAGTTTTCGGGCTATAATTTCTCAAGCATTGGTACAATTGAGTCTAAATATGGCACATATGAATCGATTGTGAAGCACTATTTCGTATACATTGTGTTTTACTGTAATAGTTCATATTTACTGACTACTGCATTTCGGTGCATAAGAATTAACTTGAGGAGATTCATCATGTATATATCAGATTTTACTCAATTCATGGAGATTTTTTTACAAAAATACTATAGACATAACTTCAGATTTAATTTGAGGAGTTCTATCAGGGGGATTGATTCTAAAGTCTTGGGGACTTGGGATATACCCTTGTGTCAAGAACAACAGCATATCCCTAGAAAAATTCAATGTGCGACATGGCAGATGGTTTGTTCATCATCAGGCTAACAGATAACAGATAAAGAAATACATTCATATATACAGGCAATTCAGCGTAACCAATTATACTATATCGTAAGTTTTTTGACTGTGGAATGAAACCAGAGACCTGGAGGCAATCCAAACAAACATGTGGAGAACATATAAACTGCTCACAGAAAGGCCCTAGATATCCACCATGGAGTCAACTTCTCTGCCTGCTCTCTTTCCTCTAAAGCCTGGCCAAGAACCCTAATGTTAACATCTGTATTAAAGACGTTATGACGTTTTCTTCCCATTATTTAATCTGACTTTTCAGTATTACCAATTTAAGCAGTTTTTATTTTCCAATTATAAAATTCCACTTTAAGCATCTCCTGATGCTAAATTACCTTTATCCTTGAGAGATAAATGATATGCATTTAATGCCGTTGTTTCTCCTGAATGCTCCTTTAAACACATTGAAGTTCTTTGTCACAAACTGTATTGAAAGAAACCTAATAAAATACACTGCTAATTGTGACGTGGACCAGATATAAGGGACCTTTTATGGACGGAGAGTTGAAAGACAGCTGTGATATTGTTTGTGATAAAAACATCTTAATGACTATTTCTATGTCATTCAGCAGAGCAAGCACAGTTGACTGACATATTGAGTGTCAAACTACATATATCATACCCATAGAAGCAAGGACTGTTGTATATAAATATGTTCAGTATGACTGAATCTGTCAGTGTAAATTATGTAAACTATCATAACAACTATGTGTTTAGTACTTTTCTTAACAAAGTTACCAGTGCATCACAAAATACATGAGAATAAGATAAACCACATTCAGAATAAAAAAACGTTGCGACAGTGAAAATGCACAGTTAAAAATGCATCAAACATAAAAATTACAAATTATTATTATAAATTCATGCAGCTTAAAAGTACTTCATGCAAAAATAGGTTTGACACAACATTTAAAAAAAAAGGTAAGCAAACCTAATCTACTAAGACTGGAAATTCCATAGACAATGGGCCTTGATAGTGAATACTCGATTGTCCTTAATCACCAGCCACCAGACAACTAGCGACGGTACATTAAATTACCTCAATTTATGATGTTGATCGTAGTAAGTTGCAAGCTCTGTGATATAACTGGCCTTCATATCATGTTAGGTCTCAAAAGATTTCAAAAGAATCTTAACATTCATCCTGAATTTGACTTACAACCCAAAAAAGGAGGCAAGAATTGGATTGATGGGACCTACCATTGGTCTTTGTTAAAATTTCTGCAGCCACCTTCTGCACTATCTTGAGATGAGCTACAGATCAATGTTGGTCTTCTTTTATCAAGGCGCAATACTTGCTTGTTTAAAGTTGTTAAGGACGCAGCTAGAGGTGAGGGAACAGGTCATACCTGAAGTAAACTAGGGCTGATATCACCACTTACCTCTTCCAGGCTAGAAGTGGGTAAGATATGAGAAGGTTCTTGAAGAGGAACACATGAGAGACAGTATCGATGAGTTTTGGAGGGTACATTTGCTGAAAGTGGCTTAACTGTTGTGTACACAGGATACTCACATATCTGGTGCAACTGCGGTAGTAGGAATGATGTTAGACCTAATGTCAGTGAATATTTGCTTGAGAAAGATAAAAAAAAAGTTTTACACTTTTTTACATTGAAGAGGCTGGGAAGGCAAGAGAACCAGATTGACAAATCTAGGATCATGTTGGTAACTAGTGATTAGATCAGAAAAAGTACTTCTCTCGTGATGTTTACTTCGCTCATTTCCTCATCCAAAACAACCACCTGTCTCCTAGACCCAATCCCAACTAGTCTACTCAAAGAAAGTTTACCCTTAATCAGCAAATGTCTATTAGAAATCATCAATCTGTCTTTAAGTTCCGGCTACGTACCAAAGTCCTTTAAAATAGCCATAATCAAACAACTGCTTGAAAAGCCGACAATCGATCCAGAGGCTTTAGCAAATTATAGGCCGATATCTAACCTTCCCTTCCTCTCTAAAATCTTAGAGAAAGTGGTAGCCAAACAATTGTGTGATTTTCTGCGTAAGAATAGTTTATTTGAGGATTTCCAGTCAGGTTTTAGAGTTCACCATAGAACAGAAACAGCACTGGTCAAAGTTACTAATGACCTTTTAATGGCATCTGATGAGCGACTGTCCTCTGTTCTGGTCTTGTTGGATCTTAGTGCTGCATTTGATACTATTGACCACCAAATTCTGATACAGAGACTTGAAATCTGGGATCTGTGCTTGGGCCAATTTTATCACATATGCAACATTATCAGGAACTCCATAAACCTTCACCATTATGCAGGTGACACACAATTGTACTTATCAATGAAACCAGGTGAATCGAATCACTTATCCAATTTAAAGGCGTGTCTCAAAGGCATTAAGACTTGAATGACCTACAACTTTTTATTATTAAATTCAGTTAAAACTGAAGTTATTGTGCTGGGACCCAAGCACCTTAGAAACTATTTATCTGATGATATAACTACTCTGGATGGTATGACCTTAGCGTCCAGCACCACTGTGAGGAACCTGGGAGTTATCTTTGATCAGGATATGACCTTTGACTCCCACATAAAACAGATTTCTAGGACTGCCTTTTTTCATCTGCGTAATATTTTTAAAATATGGCACATTCCGTCAAAAGGATGCAGAAAAGTTAATTCATGTATTCGTTATTTCCAGGCTGGATTACTGTAATGCCCTACTAGTAGGTAGTCACAATAAGTCTCTGAAGCCCCTCCAGCTGATCCAAAACGCTGTTGCACGTGTGCTGACCAGCACCAGGTTAAGAGAACATATCTCTCCTGTATTAGCTTCCCTTCATCGGCTCGCGGTAAAATCTAGAATCGAATTCAAAATCCTTCTGCTCACTTACAAAGCCCTTAACGGTCAGGCACCAACGTATCTGAAGGAGCTCATAGTTCCATATTGTCCAACCGGAACACTGCGCTCCCAGCATGCAGGGTTACTTCTCTCTAGCATCTCCAAATGTAGAATAGGAGCCATAGAGTTCAGCTATCAGGCTCCTCTCCTGTGGAACCCTATCTTAATATTGGTTTGGGGGGCAGAAACCTTCTCTACATTTAAAAGTACGCTTAAAACCTTCATTTATGATAAAGCTTATAATTAAGGCTGGTATAAGCTAGCTCTTAGCTATGCTCCTATAGGTTTATACTGCTAGGGGATATCCCATGATGCACTGAGCTTTTCTCTCTTCCTCTGTCAATGTCCCTCTTTATACATCCCTCTAAATTTAATGAATGTTACTGGATTAATGCATGTTACTAACTTGACTTCTTCACTGGAGTCTTTGTACTTTGTCACCCTGCAAGGTCATATGGTTGGTGACTGCATCTCCTGCTGTGGCCCTGCTCGATGTCCACTGATTATAAGTTGATTATGATGATGATTACTATTATTATTATTATTATTGTATAGTATTTCCGACTAAGCTATTGCTTAAGGTTATATTACTGTTATTGTTAATATCAACCTGCGATACCCAGGAGAAGCGGAAGAAAGCGGATTAGCATATCTGATATCATTGCTTCTCTCTCTCTCTGTCTCTCTCTCTCTCTCTCTCTCTCTCTCTCTCAAACACTCTCTCCCTCCCCCCCACAAAACCCAACTGGTCATGGCAGTAGGCTGTCCACCATGATTCATGGATCTGCCTCAGGTTTCTGCCCTGTAGAAGGCAGTTTTTCTCGCCACTGTCACCAAGTGCTTGCTCACGGAGGAATTTGTTGGTCTCTGTAGATAATTATATAAAGATTTCGGTTTAGAACTGCTCTTTCTGGAAAGCACCCCGAGACAACCGTTGCTGTGAATTGGCGCTAAATAAATAAAGATTGATTGATTGATTGATTGTTTGTTGTAAGAAGTCACGAGATTTTTCATACACAAAATGTATGCTATGTAAATTACCATTGAAAAGATGGGAGTAATGGCCTCGAAGGTAGCTCTACTTGAGGTGGATAAGGTGGAGTGCAATTCTCTAGGCCTTGGACAAAATTTTATGAAAATTTTGAAGCCCTCATTATAAACCATTGACGGGAATACGGGAATGCACATTACTGATAAACCAGTATCAATCTTGATACATAGGTGATCAGAGATAAAAACAATGAAAGGAAAAGGACAGTACCAGTGAGCACTCTGGACATGAAGTGCCTGTAAGCCAAGGACCCAAGAGTATTTATGTATATATGGAATAAATTGTCAGTTAAAATGCGTTACTTCGGGTTGCTGATGTGGAAGCCATCGTTTCTATGAAATGAAGGAAAGTACCAGAAGAGACTAAAATTGTCTATAAAAAAGTAATGCATTGCTTTTTTGCAGGGATGGAAATAAGTGATTCCCTTTCCGGTCCCTGACTCAAGTATTGAGTCAGGGACCAGAGAGTGCCTCAGAGTGCCTCTAGTGAAAGAAGGCTGAGACGCTGTCTATAAAACACATACACACGTAGCTGGTTGGAAAATATTTTCAGCAGACCAAGAGTTGTCACTGACAATCACAGAAAATAAACCACAACAGATGGTTTCTCATTTCTGGTGATCTTGGGGATCCTTTCATTTTTAGGACTCAGCCATATTTTCTATGACCGATTCATAGAATAATTAATGAATTAATGAATGCAGAATAATTAGTCTGAATTCATTAATTCAAGTTAAATAACTTCAATTCAAGTTAAATAACTTCAATTCAAGTTAAATAACTTCCAGCTGTTTTGAATCTATAATGTCATTATTCTATCACGATAAGAGACTACTTCAATTCACTTAAAAATAACACTCAAAGTGTCCTTCTTGCTTGCGGCTTATGTTTAAAGCCTCAACTGTGACCAGTAAAATCAGGAATTTATTTGGACATCTGGGTGACTTATATAATAAGGGACAAAGCTTTGACTGGAATCTTTTTAACAAGAGGAGACAACCAGTTTTCCCTTCCACGACCACCGCTACTTTAATTCACATCAACCATGAAAGTGTTGATTTTAAAGTTACAGTTTTTTATTCTTCTGGTAGATGCAGAACTCGTTCGCTACAGCAACGTAAACATGTGTTGAGAATGCGGGAAAAAACTTTTTGTTTGCCGCGATAACCCCACCTCTTGCTCCTGCTTCAGGCCCAGGTTACTTTTGGTTCACTATTAGCACCCGTTTTCCAGGACCAGTCTAAGTTTTTCCATGGTGGAAAAGTAAAGAACCGGTTCCAAGTTAGGCTCTGGCTGGGAACTGGCTGTGGAATCAACACGGTGGGAACTGCCCCATTTTGGGTTGTTGTGATAAAATTCACTCAAGTTGGGTCAGCATATCATGTAAGTTTTTCACTTTAATTTTGACTGATTTAGATTTTGGATTCCTAAATAATTTTAAAACATCATCAGAAGACAGGGGAGAGACATATAAATAGAAAGATGTAATTACCTGATGTCATATTGGTCGTATATGTCACTTTTTTTCCCACCTCATAGGGATCGGCTCTCCAGACAAACTTAAGCTTGTCATCTTCCACTCTTAAAAAGCAATGTTCTTACCGCTGCGTGCACTCACTATTGTTTTATTCACTGACGACCTCGCAATGGTGGGCTGAAGGTATAAATCAGGTGAAATACAGCCTCTGCTAAAATTATTTATAGTTGTGTATGAACACTTTATTTGGCACATGGGGTTGTAAACATCATGGAGTTCATCATATTGGCCTTCACCTCCCCAACAAACCCAATTGTGGTACATATGAGGACATGACCTGTCTACGTGTATCGACCCTCTGTCATGTTAAAGAGAGATGAATCGAATGAGAAAAAGCGACAAAAGAGGGAGAGAATTTCTGTCTACTCACACTGTAAAGTCTCTAGCGGTCAGATACATGCCTTTCTTATGTGCTCTGACTGACTCTGTGTAATCTATGGAAGATTTGCTCTGAAAAAAAGCTTGCACATCCCTGACCAAAGTTCTTGGATGCGGTTTAGACATAATGTAAACACCAAGGGAAGCATCCTGTGCTGTGTTTGCGGGTGATGAATCAGCAGAGAGTAAACGAATTAGCTCCTCATCCTTCTTTGCTTCTAACTGTTCTCAATGAGTGAGGCAGCACAAGGTGAAGCAGGATCCCTCAAGATTTATTCAGAAAACCCAGCCTTCGAGAGCTGACGTAAAAAATTGGAAGAAAGTTACAGATAAAGTTACCTAACAGCTCCTTTTACTTTAGGTCATTACTAATAAAACTGAGTTTGCGTAGTGAGGAGAGGAAAAAGTAACTCATATCCGGAGGAAAAATCCCCAATGACCTCGTCACCAAGGGACCTACTTTTGAACATTTACACTTGTCAGCCTTTCCAACACAACCTTGACTGGTTTTCTCCCCCTGTACCCTCCTCACAAAGCTTGACCCAGATCAGAAGACAGGGGAGAGACATGTCACTCAAGCTGACATTTTTCCTAGTTGAAAGGAAAAAAATGGTGACTTTAGTTCCAGCAGGTTCACAACTCACTAAAATGACTATTGAATGATTTTTTTTCGTTTTTTGTTTGTTTGTAATCAGCCATTAAGTAGAAGCTATTTTACCTTAAGTGAAATTAAATAACGATAGCTTTACCTTTAGCATTCACGAGTGACTTTGGACCCAATTAAATTTTTTTTGATAATTGTAGAATCTATGCTAATGATCTTTGATTTACATTATTTTGAATTTTTTTTTAACTTGAGTAACAAAAATTACATTACTAAAATTACTAAAATTATATTATAAACAATTATTGTTCTCAAAAATATTTATGGCACAATTATTGGAAGATTATGAAAAAATCTTCATATTTTGTGAAGCCCCCTTTTGCCACAATAACAGTCCTGAGTCTCCTTCTGTAGTGGTTGATGAGGTTTGAGAAAACATGGAGAATATCTGAGGTCAATCCTACATACAGAAAAAGGATAGGACAGGACTGTATTGATTTCCCTTACGGAAATTTCAGTTTGTACAAATGATACAAATTTTATACAAATTATTAAGTGTAATAAGAAAAATATACAAAATATGATATTAAAGGAAGTAAACCTTATTGTATATTGCACTAATCTGAATATTTATTATATTGAACGTATACATTTAATTACTTTATTGCTGTGCTTATGTAGTGCTTTTCTAGTCTGCTTGATCAGTCAAAGTGCTTTTACAACACAAATCAGCATTCAACCATTCAAGCATTCACACAAACATTCATACAGTTATGATAGAGGCTGCAATGCAAGCGCCACATGCTCGTCAGGAGCAGTAACCATTCACACCATCATTCACACACCAATGGAACATCAATTTGGAGCAACTTGGGGTTCGGTATCTGGCTCAAGGACATTCCGACATGTGGACCGCAGTGGCCAGGGCTCGAACCACTGACCTTCAGATAAGTAAACAACCGCTCTAAGAATTGAGCCAGCGTCGGCATCTAAATGGGTAATGGACGCCACCACAGAGCCATAAAAAGTGTCCTGCAAATTCCAAAAGAACATAGCTTCCTCAGGCAATGCATCCTACTCTGACCCTTCTTATTCAAGACGGCTGCGTTGTCAGACCAGTCTACTTTGTTTTTTAGGTGAACACCCAGGTACTTGTCCACAGTTTCAATCTCGGCTACCTGAATGTTCACCGGTGATTTTTGACGATGGCTGTATCTTCAGAGAATTTCTGAAGATGATAGGTCCTGGAGTTATAATTGAAGTCTGCAGTGTAAAGAGTGAAGAGGAATGGAAGCAGTACGGTTCCTTGTTGTGCCCCCTTGCTACACCATCTCAGACACACAGTCATAAGGTATCAGACACACAGTCATGAAGTATCAGACACACAGTCATAAGGTACCAGACACACAGTCATTAAGCCTCACATACTCTGGGCTTCATGACTGAGTAGTCTGGGCTCCTTGCAATGAGGTGTTGGTCCTCGTCCATTTCTTCTCTCAGCAGTTCCAGTTAGTACGTGTTGAAAGCACTGAAGAAGTCCCTTTCACAAAAGTCATTCTCACCGAAGTCATTTTCAAAGTACTTCCTGGTTACTCTAGGTGTGTGAGGGACCTGTGCATTAAGACAATGGCATCCTCTACCCCAGTGTCCTCCCGTCAGGCAAACTGCAAGGGATCCATTGCAGGTCTTAACAGTGGTCTGGTGTGGTTTCAGGGTTTCAGGGTTTCAGGAACACTTAAGTCTTTCAGATCAAAAGTTGATTCTTGCGGACTCATCTCAACACCCCACAGATGTTCTGTAGGGTTTAGGTCAAGCGAGTGTGATGGCCATGGTCAAAGTTTTAGTTTGTGATCTTTGAACACTTGGAATAAAAACAACCACACTGCATCAAAAATTCTCCACCAGACTTTGCATTGGGTATGAGGGGCTTTTCTTAATGGCTTGCTTTCCGGTTACACCACTCCAATCTTTGACAGTTGTCGCCAAAAAGCTCTACTTTGGTCTCATCTGACCTTTGACCGTATCCATTGAAGGAAACACAGAAAATACCACTTTAGGCTCTTAAACTAATGTGTGAGGATAGCAGAGGTTTATGTTTTTGCTACCCATCCAAACAGCTTGTGTTGTGTTAGGTGCCATTTGATAGTGGTTAGAGTAATTTTCTGACCCCCAAAATTCTTTTGCTAGTGGAACAATCTTCCCCAGAGTGTATTGGCTCAGTTTGCAGACACCATCTCTTCCAGGTGGATATTTAACATCTCCATTCTTTTTTAACTTCTCAATTATTGATCTAACTGTTTAAACTAACATTTTGAACTGTTGAGAGATTCTCTTGTATCCATTCCCAGATTTGTGCAGCTCTACAACTTTTCTTTGCAAATCATTGCTGTGTCTCTGGTCTTCTCCATTGTAAAGGATTTCAAAGAGATTCAGACCTGTGTCACCCAATATTTATACCCGATTGAACAGGAAGTAATTTTTCACTACTTCAGAGATCCTGCACAAACGATTCAAACTAAAAATATAAAATAGGAACACAAAGCTATTTACGTTACCTTTTAATCACAGTATTTCAAAAAGGTTACAATAATTGTGGCTCTCTTCTTTTATAGAAAGATATTTGTTTAAAGTTAAGAATGCAGTGCTTGTTTTAAATATATTCCTTGAGTTAAAGTATGATTTTTCCAAATCATTTGAATTAAAGATCATGGATAAAGGCAATAAAGGCATTTTATTGCATCTCATTTTATTCTTTTTTTGAAGATTACCAATAATTCTGGAGGGCACCCTATCGGTCGTTGGCTAAAACTAGAAAATTGAAGATAAGGGACATAAGGGAAAGAGATCTTTTTAAATGTGACCCAAACATAAAGGTTTTATTTAGTATCCTATATATCTCCCAATTTACCTCCAGTGCAAATTTTATGTCCTGCAGAATGGAATGTTTCTCAATAGCAAGACCGATGATTGTGCAGCCAAGAGGCCAGAGTGTGTGTCCCGCCTTAAACGGAAAATAGTGTTCCACCATAACTTTTGTTCTGGAGGTTTTTAATTTCAATCGCAAAGAAACAATTCACCCAAAAATCAAAAAGTTCACTCCTCTGTCATGAACCCCCATACTTATGAGAGGTATCTTATTCAATTTATTTGCTTGAAATAAGTAAGGTTATATATATTTTTTTGTTTAAAGTATGTTATTTATGGCTTTGGGAAATGATTTGTCAACGAAGAAACTTCTGTGGTGGTATCAAATGTGACTCCTTGCAACCATGTTCCTGTTGGAGGAAAAAGGAGAATATTGTTCTGAATTGCACACCAAAATGAAAATGAATTGTACATCTAATCTTTAAAAGCCATAAGATAAACGTTAAAAAAAATAACACATACTTTGGAAAATGACTGTGCATTATGCTTCTGACATTTATGAATTAGATGTTTGGTTACATTGGGATGTGAGCAATCCTATCTGGTTCTGAAGGGGTTTGCTGTTTGTTGTTTTGCAGCTCTGTGTCTGCCAGGTGCAGCTGAAGAACAGATGTTATTCCTGGTCCCTCAACGTGTGAGGGGGTGTTTCTGGTAGAGAAATTCAGGCCGCCTACTTCACAGAGAATGGAAACCTCAGATCTAGATCAAGAGCATACTGAGTGTACGAGGCAGAATGGGAAATGAGATTAAAGTTGGCAGATACATCTCAATCAACGGTCACTGTGTGCTAAGTAGTAACTATCTTCATAAACTATGATGTGCGATAGGCATCTTGGTTTGGAATATTTTAACTTCTTGTTCTGAGATTTGATAGATGGAGTCAAACTTGGTGCATTATTCATTGTCCTACATTGGCACACATGTCTGTTGTTTATATGTGTGTCTTGCATTTTGATGCAAAACTAGGAGGGAATCCAGCCGCTGTAAATACATGAAAATAAGTAGAGTTAGGAGGGAAATATTAAATAGCATTTAAAATATCGGCTGAATCTTTAAAAAATTTAATTCATTAAAATGTGAAAAGTTTTAGCACTGGGCATAGTCTCATTCTATTTATATTTTAAATGCCTTGTTATTTCATTATCTTTCCCTGAGCGTGCAGTATATGTTTCCAACTATATTGCATCATAGCAGCTCTTATCAAAATAGCTTTTCTGTTCCGTTACATTGGCCCTACAGAGTGTAAAATAATTTTTTGAAAACAAATTCAAAAGTTCATGGAAACTCATCAAAGTACATATGCAACATGTTCCATAGTGCTAATTATAATATGTATGATTACTCACTGCCTCAAAGTCTAGACCGAACTCTTTATTCATTATTCTACAGAGACCCAACAAATTCATCCATGAGCAAGTACTTGGCGACAGTGGCGAGTAAAAACGACATTTTAACAAGCAGAAACCTTGAGCAGATCCAAGGCTCAGGGTGGGCGGCATGCAGCCATGACCGGTTGGGTTTGAAGAGAGAGAGAGATGGAGAGAGAGGGAGAGAAAGAAAAAAACAGAGAGAGGGAGAGAGAGACAGACAGACAGACAGACAGACAGAGCTTACTGAGGGAGTGTGGATGAGAGGGGGAGGGGGAGGGACTGGGAGTGTGGGGGGGGGGGGGGGGTTAAAAGAGGGGCGAAGTGGGGAGGGACACACACATGCAAAGAAGAAGCAATGATATCAGCTATAGTAATTTACTTATAACAATAACAATGTAACAAATAACAATGATAGTAGTATGTAGATAGTAGTAAGTATTTACCAATACTTTCGGGGAAAATTCTCTACTATGATAATCATAATGATAAAAACCACGGTCATCATAATTATATAGTAATTGGGTATCATGAAGGTCTACAATAGCAGATGCAGGCTCCAACCATATGACCTTGCAGGGTGAAAAAGCACAAAGACTCCAGGCAAGAAGTCAAGTTAGTAACATGCATTAAAGTGAGAGGGATGCATAAAGAAGGAGAGGGGAAGCTCTCCCTCTTTATGCATTAATGCTTAGTGCATCATGGTTGATACCTCGGCAGTCTATATTTAAAACAGCATAGCTAAGAGCTAGCTTGGGCTAGCTTTCATTATAAGCCTTATCATAAAGGAAACTTTTAAGCCTACTTTTAAGTGTACAGAGGGTTTCTGCCCCTCAACCCAGATTAGGAGATGGTTCCACAGGCTAGCTTTGTACGTGAAAGGAAATACTTTGAATTTGATTTTAGATTTTACCGGGAACCAATGCAGGAAAGCTAATACTGGAAAGATATTTTCTCTTATACTGGTTTCAGAGATTTAACAGATGGATTAATTTTCTGCATCTTTTTGCAACAGAATGTGCAAAAACATGATACAATGTCCTTATGTATTTTAGAACTATTACGCATATGACAAAAGGCAGTCCTAGAAATCTTTTATATTGTGGAGACAAAGGACATACCCTGATCAAAGACAACTCCCAGGTTCCTCACAGTGCTGCTGGATGCCAAGGTCATACCATCAAGTGTAGTTATTAGGGGAGATAACTACTCTGGGCCTATGGCCCAATGGCCAATCTGCCAATTCTGATGCCAACCGAGCTGAAGGGTGCCGGGCTGTGAACAGAGGCCCCTCTTGTGGATGTCAGGCCCTCATGCCATGCTCATGGAATCTGTTATATATATGTATATTGTAGTACCACTACAACTGCATGTACTGTAATACATCACCAGATGCTATCATCATTGCTAGAATGGTATTCAATGTGTTTATTTTTGTTGATCTGCTCCATACATGCAACATCTATTGCATATCTGTACGTCTTGGAAAAGGGATCCCTCCTCTGTGTCTCTTCCTGAGGTTTCTTCCCTTTTTTTCCCTGTTAAAAGGATTTTTTTTGGAGTGGTTTCTTACCCAGACCAAGGTTCTGAGGACAGAGGATTTTGTATTGGGTACAGCCCATTGAGGAAAATTGTGATTTGTGATTTCGGACTACACAGTTAAAATTGACTTGACTTGACTTGTTCCGGACAATTTGGCTGAAACATGCACATGAGTGGCCTGCTGCCTCCTGGCCCATTTGCTCAACAGCAAGTATAATTCATTCACAGTCATTATTGCTTCCTGACTGAACATGTTGATATCCCAGAGGTGAGATTTACTTGGAGTTACACTGTGATACCTCTTAGTTCCATATTTTGTTCCCATCAAGATCCATAATTTATTCTCAGAAATCAAAAATGTTGGAGGTGATAATGAAACCGTATTACATATGAAAGTTCATGGTATGTGTGCGAAAGGAAGCATTTTTCAGGTATACATGACTTATTTCAGGTGTTGTGCTGGTTGAAGAGAGAGGAGAACCAGTAGATTAAAATTTGGATCCACGGCTTGACCTTAGTTCAAGTCCCCACTGACAACCTTGAGCTTTGTCAATTGGAGGCTCAGTATCTGAGAATCTATAGAGTGGGGGAACCAGTTGAGTTGACCTGGGGATCTGATCAGGATTAATTTTGTGTGGCTCCCCTTTGGGTACATCCAATTGGGATGAAACTCTGGTATAAACCTTGAGCCCGAGGCAGGGCTTACATATCCCATCTGATCTGGGAAGAGGCCAAGAGGAGCAGGGAAAAGTTTTGATACACGTATATTAGAGGACATTCAAAAACTGGGAGAATGTGCAAACTCAACAGAAAAAAGACCCAGTTCTGGATTAGAACCTTCCTGTTGTGAGGCGATGGCAGTGTCTCAATACCACTCTCAAATATGATCAGCAAGGGTCTGTTGGTATTTCTGAATCTCCTAGCAGCTAATCTCCCTTTGTCTTGTTTATGTAGCTGTGTGTGCTAAATTTGCATTCTGGCCTGCAACCTCACCTCAGGAATTAAACGGTTCCACATCACTACCGTGTAAGTTTTTTGCTCAAACCCATCATACGTCGCAGGTCAACTGGCTGCTGTACTGAAAAAAAGATTTTGGTGTGCCTGCTATCATAAAACAGATGCTAACCCTCAAAGTTGCATAAGACGGACGAGTAACATGACAGACTGCAACTGGCTGCCAGGTGTTGGCCAGCCTGGACCGCTGTGCTTATACATACAGACTAATTACAAAAGGGTTTCTACTCATCATAAACACACACATATGGAAAACGTGTTATTAAAGATGCTGGCACATAAAGTGACATACATATGTGCAGTGGAGAGAGAAAGTAAATTCTTTCCCAATAACTGTAGCCTACTCTAAGGATTTGTTGTGTGTGTTTTTTATACAATTCCGTTCAAACGGTCCGTATTATTGCCTTATCTTGAATAATTATTTTTCCAGCTTTATTTACAAACGTTGGTGCCTTCAACAGCGCAAAACTAGCATCAAATAGTCTCTACTCAGGCCTTTCATTGACGACAATGGTTTACATTGTGCCCGTTATACTATTCTTGCTTATTTGAGAATAAAAACAAATAGTTTGCTTTCGTACATTAAGTTTCATGAATATTATTTAAAAATTACATGAAACCTGGAAACCCTCATGTGAGAAAAATCCACTGCCATAAAGATCTATAACTCAACTTCTTACCATGTAAAATGAAAATAAAATGTCCAGAAAAACAACTCATCCAATTCCTGGCTAGTATGGATCAAAAGTTAGATGAAAAAAGTGTAAACAGTCATAAAAACGGAACTCGGTGGACAGCGCCGATCTGATCCCCCTCACTTTGTTCATGCCGGGGGTTAAATAATAACCACCAAAAAGTTCTATCCAAACAAAATGAACAGAATGTTTTGGAAATAGAGCCCATACCAGCTGAGTTAACACATGATGGTCTCACATGGGGACACACAACTCAAGGGTCCCAACAGAGCTGCGGTAAAATGATTCCATGCCTCCATGATGAGGAAGGCAGCAGGATCATAAAATAAGTTGGAGGGGGATGATTATTTGAAAGCTTGAATTTCAAGGCAGAACTGGTCCGTTTGGTGGCCAACTGTAATTGACCGGGAGTTTTAACCCAATCTGAAATGTTTGGTTGACTAATTGCAAAGAGATTTTATTACACTCTTGACAACGTGACAACAAGTTGTATTTTCCTTTCATTTCATGAAAATGTTGTGACTTCAATCCATTATTGTTACAGAACCACACCACAGAGATAATCTCGCATGATACCCCTCCTACTAATGGTTCTAACGGAGCTCATATGTACGAGAGAGCATAATTTCAAATGTATGGCGTGTCCGCTCATTCGGCAAACTCCTCTCTGTTCAGTGTCTCTCTCTCGGCAGCATTTACTCCTTTAAGCAAAAGTCAGCCGCTCTGTTTCCTCAGCTGGGGCAGGGAATTCAGCCAGTCCCATTTGTCTCTATCAGCAAACAGATCCATCTTTACAGAATACTGCTCAGTGATCCAGAACAGCTCAAACAGCACGAAGTTTGCAATGTAATACATTGCAGGGTTGCTTACTGTTAAAAGGTGCTGAGGAGCTCACTGAAAGACAGTGTTTGCTTCAAATAGAGAGGGAGGGGGGATCAAGGTTTTGCTGAATGGAAGCACTCTCTGCTCACGAAGCTATTCGGTTACATTAACGTGTGAATTTGTCAATATTGACCTTTAAATTCAACTGGACGTCTGCCATTAAGATGTTATAATAGGGGCGTTGATGGGAATTTCAGGATGCATTTCAAACACTGACAATCTATCGGTGTCATTTTTATTGAATAAACTGTAGTAATAGGTCATAAAATGTAACCATTGATCCAGTTTGTCCAGTCAATTCCAGTTATTCCACTAAAATTATTTAAAGCCTGGACGATGGAATGGGCAGGCTTCTTTGGAGAAGTAGTCATTCTGGTCCAAGAATTTGCAGGAGGATTTTATTCCTATCAAAAGAGCTGCTGACTGCAATGCCATTACATGTAAGTGAAACATTCCTTCTCCCTGGGCAGTTCTTTCTTTAGGAATCATTGAAAGGCATCTTTCACTTTCCTGGTCATGCTCTGTTTTCTTTGTATTGATAATGTTTCACTTGTTCACCCTCTTTAACCACATTTTTAGCCACAAGTCTGTTTGCCCCCCTCTTAGATGCCAGCCAGTTTCCGATCATGGCATCACCCATTGAAATCTCTTCAAAAGAGTTCCTTGAGCTCCTTGTGTTCAGGAAGTTGTCAAGGACTTTTCCTTTGTTCTCTGGATCAGATATTTGGATTTCCTTTGTATTGGACATATTACCTTGTATTTTGGACCGTCTTTGCCTCATGCTATGAGAATATTGTCTGGACTGCTTTAAGGTTTTGAGCCTGCTTACAGGTTTATGACTGTTGTTATAAAAATCCCAGAATTGTACCATCAGTCACTCTGCCACGTGTCTCGTGGTCCTCACTACTAGCTGCACTGAACTAAACATTTTCTCCGTCTATTTCTGACAGAGGGTGATGTTAGAAAACTTGTGGATCCAGGATTGTTTCTCCAGCACTTCTTGATGTCTGAATAATGCCTGCTAAGCTTGGATAATAAGCACATGAAGACTTCCTGTATGAACTACCACAAAAGAAAGTCTGATCTGGATCCAAGTTATATTCCAGATCTTTTAAATGCATTAATAAAATTACTGAGATAACAAATAATAACGCTACATACTTGAAAGAAAATCAAAAATAGTTGAAAAGGCAATGATTCAGCAGCCAGATCAGATCATCAAAAATTTGTCTGGATGTCACTCCTGTGATTAATCGAATTTCTTCCCATCTTGCCCATCGTGAGTTGGCACTGTTTTGAAGCCCTGCATACCTTCACAGAAAAAGGCGTCACGTAATAATAGATACACTCAATGGACTAAACAAAACAACAGCTCAAATACATCTCTAAAGATGAAACTATGAGGGGTTGACAGTTTTTCCCTGGTCACCCGACACCTCAGTCTTCTAATGGATGTCTAGGTCTAAGGAGAAAGATGAGTACAAACTCTACCAGGATCGGAAACCATGATCCCTCACAACACGTCGATGTATAAACCAGACACTGTTTCTCCTTTGGACAAGGGCATGAACAACAGGACCCTATTAGCAAGAGAGGGAGGTATTGAGGGGCAAAAATAACAAGATTGACTTTACACAAAAAGTAGGAGAACTGCAAATTAGTGCACAGCCTGAGAGTAAAGACAGGGTGGGGCTTCATGCTTATGTTGTGAAGGGAAAAGCTACAAAGCCAAAATAAGCCTGATCTGAGAATATAAAGGCAGAAAGAAGAGAAGTCATCCTTAAGTGGTTACAGCTGCTGGCAGGCTCAAGAGGTCCATTTATTATTTAGGAATGAAAATCAAGATCAAAAACTGGATGTATAGATATTTGCACTGGACTTGTCTCAAAAATGTAATTCTTGTGCAATATATCATGGCCTTGCATGAGCTGAAACTGAGCAAACTGCTCCTCATAACGGCTAATTGAATGAGGAGAGGCAGAGATGGGAATCCACTCCAGAAGAACTTTAGTGAACTGAAAACTCACCACAAACTGTTCAAACTTGGCCAACTGCGAGACTGTCACTGAGAATTAATTTGATGACAGCAGGCTGTATGTTTTATCATACTTTGCTCGGCTAATGAAATTATGACGTTATGTTAATTCTGGGCTGAATTTGCCTTGCTCAGTGGAAGCAAAGTGGTCGGGCAAAGATGGGAAAATATTTACATTTTGCTCAAGGGAAAGTTTTGCTTTGATCAAATTTAATGAAATGAAAAAACTATAAGTTTAACTAATACAGTATTTTCTACTTTAAAGTTTCACTTTATATCAAATGTGGATTAAATGACTACATATAATGTGATGTGGTTTGGGACGCACAGATATTTCTCACAAGCTCTGCAATTTCAAGAAGCTCTACCAAAATGCTACCGCTCCAAGTGCTGCCCACTGATAGTGGCGTGCAGCGCAAGTTCATTACTCTTGTCTGACTAACTCAATGCTCATTTTCACACCCATTAACTAGTACGACCGCTTATACTGATCCCTGTGCTCAGTAAAAACACTCATCCATGCTCCCATAAGAATGTTGTTCTTAGAATGAGGTATGGTCAGGTTCAATGCTTACTTATTGTTATCTTGAGTCAGTAGAAAATGATTAAACTATTCACCAGAGTTCTGCTATTAAGTCAATAGTGCAATGTGCAGGAAGGACCTCCTGTAGTGCTAGTGGCGATTCCGGTGTCCTGATGCAGTGCCAGCACATCATGGAGAAGATGTGAAACATTGTCCAAGACGCTGGGCGGTTTGCTGTGTATGCAGACACAAAGATCTCTTAAATTCTCCATCATGTCCACACTGACCTCCTAGGTGGAAGCAGGGGTTACCAGTGTTCTGGACATCGTCAGATCCACAAGTAGCTGATTTGTCTTCGTCACATTGGGCATTTGGTGGCTCTGTTCCAGCATGTGACAAAGTGTTCTACCATAGCCCAGAACTTGGTCCCTTTCCCTTTGGTTTGGTAAACCAAACTAGCAGAGTCATTAGTAAACTTAGATGACAAGTCTCTGTCGTAAATTTGAAGCCCATAGTGTACAGGATCAATATCATTTGATCTACTAACCCCAGGTAACCCAAAAACTTAATTATCTTACTGAACCAAAATGTGAAACTATGACAGACTGGTCACATGTCATATGAACAAACAATGAAGCAAGGCTCTTCATCTCACAGCAGGTGAACCATAACCGATTACTCAGTTCACCCTGTGACAATTAGAAGCTGATACAGACAGTGCATCATTCAAATGGAGGACGAGAATATGTAGAGAGGATGTATTGAAGCCAGACACATGCATTGAGACAGAAAGAAATAGATGGAGGAGAGACATGATCCAATAACTCAACCACACCTGCTTCAGGTATGACATTCCTCACATATATTTATGTCAGGTATATTTATAAATATGATGATCAACTGGAATTGATTTAAAGTTGTTAAACAATTGCTAGGTACTAATTTGGCTAATCAAATATGTGAAAGTACACATTCCTAGTCTTTGTTATGAGCTATTTTCAATGTTTTTGATGATATAGTGATGGGTTTCATGATGCTTCTTCAAATAAATTACATTTTTATGACTGTGTAAGGCATATTAGAACAGTCAACATGGGTATACAAGACAGCATAAATTTATACAATAGCCAGAAATAAATCAAATCTTCAGACCAACAATGACAACAATATTAATGAAATACAAGATTTATTATCTAGTACTGGTGAAATCTGAACAATTGCCAAGCCATTGCATTTTATCTGAGGCTTCCGAGTAAAAAGTTGGTAAAGTCTTTCACTCAGGAGATCGTGTTCCAATCAGGGACTTGGTAAACGTGGCTGAATGAAATTACACAGGTGGTGGGGTTTTCATTAGTTTAGGGTGGGCATGGCTTGTGGTGCCTGGTCTACTTTCATGCTGGTGTTCTTTGGTGGAGCTTGTCGGGATCCTTCCTTGGCCCTTGGGCTGTTAGTTGTACCTGGGATACTGTGGTGCTACGGTCTCTGTGTACTGGATGTTCCTGCGGTTTGGGAGGCTGACCGGACTATCTGGCTTCTGTTGGAAGCCGGAGGGGACCCTGTAAACTGGCGGGGATTTTGCTGCCTAATCTTTGCCCAACACACCACCATCTAATACGACCCGATCTAAGGGTTGATTGTGCCAACTAGTGGCTGCTGAGCCAGTGTTTTAAACCAACATCACCACTCTGCGTTTGGTTCTCTGGACTCCTAAGGCTCTAAGCTGACAGGGGTGCATGGAAAACAAACCATTACACTGCTCGTTGAGGTTACAGCCTGTTTTTTCATCTTTGTTTGTCTTGTTTTTCTTTTTCTTTCACATGATGTGTATCACACCCTCTTTGATGGGAAAAGGGTATTAGTTCTAAATAAAGAATAATAGGCTAGTCTTTCAAGGAGGGCGGGTGTAGGTCACATACACACACTCACACGCACAAACATAATATCAATCCGTTGCAAGATCAAACTGCATATATTTTAAGAAATGTTTTTTTACCAAATCTTGGCACAAACCCCAAGTTTACATGCAGACGGATGGGGAAAATAATTTGCCAAAGTCAAACACAAAATAACTGACTCAACTCCAGATTATCTCAGGGTTCTGTAGAACTGTGTCATGGAACATAACATTAATTTAACAAGATCATCATTGGTGCAATATAAAACTAAAGTTCCCGTAGACTGAATATCTAATACATATTCCCCTAGATGTATCTAGGGGAAATGATCAACCAAATGTTCAAGCATTTAGAATAGTGATATTAATGGTCGTGAAGTGCAGCCAAATACTATTGTGTTTAGGTCACCAAAACTGGTCCTATTTGGTGCAGCAGAGCCAGGCCAAACCTAGTTGGCATTACTTATAATGGGGTAAATATCAAAACACCCTCCATGATAGTGTGGACTTGCTGAATTGGGCCAACAGAAGCCACAAAATGCAATTTGGTTAAAAAAAAACACATTAACTGTCAGGAAATAGGATGAATAATTGACTTTTGGTGGCCAATAGTGCTGGGCAAGAGAGTTTGGATGTGTTCCTGGCCAACAGGATGATATATTTCAGAATCTCTCTTGTCTTACTGCCATCAGCCAGTGTTTAATGTTTCCCTCTTCCAGTGCCAAGAACATGTCCCCACTAGCATTGAAACCCACATTGTGCTATATAGTAAACCATCCGCTGAACATCAGGCCATTAAAGACACACTACTGACTGTATCAGGGGGTCAGAGGCTAACTGGGCTTAATGTACAAACGAAGATGTTCAAACAGCTATTAGCATATTTGGGTGTAGGGAATTGTAAATATACAAATCCTTTTTAAATAAAGTTACAACAGGGAAGGTTAATGGCACACATGAATTGCATTTAAGGGTTGCCTGGATAATTAAGTTCCATTAAAATGTATTTTCGTCTGAGCTTTCTGATGTGAGAGACAACTTTGGGTAAAAAGAGAGATGGCGAGATTAGACCGTGTGGATGACGACGTGTGTGCATCTCAAGAACACTTAAGACAGGACACAGCAGAGAGACACTCAATCACATCCAGCTGTTGAACTGTTGTGCTGATGGATGCAAAGGACCAGACGGATTTATAGAGGAAAGAAGCAGCACACAAACACACGATGGCCCTCCAGCCTCTTTTTTAGAAATTGGCAATGTCGAGGATGTCATGGAGATACTGAGAGTAAACGGAAAAATACATGAAAAATATATGAAAAAGTTTCTGTACTACCTAAAAAATAGAAGAACAATTTTGTCTTTTCAGATGTTTTGCCAAATGTTTCATAGTGTTGAGTCATGCTTACCATGTTATGATAAACAAATGGTTCATAGACCTCATGCTTATACCTACATCAATCAATACTTGTGTTTGGTTCACCCAAATAACATTTGGGGGAACCCAAATAACATTTGGGTGAACCAAACCAATGATAATGAACTATGAACTATGAAGTCTCAGGTCCCTCAAGTACCAAATTCCTTCCGTCCACCTTCACTTCCTTGGAATGACAATTTCTCTCTAGTCCAGAAAACAGATGATGCCAAGTGGCGGCACAGTTTCATTGACTTATTCTCCTCTAGGCTAGGTTGCACAAACCTCATATATCAACGACTCAGATCCATCCTCATTACGGTGCTTTCACAGGCTCTAAAATGTGTATTCACAGGATCGAAAGTGCCCCAATGTCTACCTATACACTAAAAGAGTTGGAACAGGCTCATATGTAGTTGATGTGTGTAACAGCTGGTGTAACCCATTCGTCCTCTTTAGTAAAAAGGATGGGTCTGTGCGAATTTGTTGCTTTACAGCTCAGGACAAAAGGATTGAAGGGAGTGGCTCAAGGAATGGGGCCAGGGAAGAAGAGCATAATCATCACATATGTTTTGTATTGTTATTTTATTCTCTTAATCTCTCCCTTATTTGCAGTAGCACACAGGTTCAGCAAGTCCAGGGTCAGTAGGCTGTCAAGAAAAAGAAAACATTTTCCTTAATTGAAATTAAAAACAGTTCAGTTAGACAACTCACGAATAACCGTAGAACATAGTTTTGATGTTAGTGTCTCTACTCCGACCCCATAACCTCCGAGTAGCTATTCATAACATAAAGATTGATTGGGGGGGTGATGAGTAAATTAGTGAAGACCTTAATTAGAGCTTACAGGTGGATGCTGTGCAGGTACCAGGACAGCAGCACTAGCATGGCAGGCACTGCTGCAATGAGAACCGTGAAAAAGCTGTTGCATTAGGAGGGGATGTGCTGGATGGCCAATGAGGACACTGAGGCATGTAATGCCTCAAATTCTACTACACGTCTGCATATGTGTCTGAAGCAGCGCACTTGAGTTGTCTACCAGAACTAGCTCACAAGCTTTGCTACATTTTTTGGAAGTCATCTTCATGACAATGGCTGCAAGAAATCCAAATATAAGAGTGAACAGCTAAACAATAATAATAATAATAATAATCATAATACATTTTATTCATAACGCAATTTACATTTGGATCGAATCTCAAAGTGCTTCAAGGTAAAAGCAGATAAAAAAATTAAAAAATAAATATATAATAATAATAATATAAAAATATGACCAAAAAGCATGAATGTTAATTAAAAGTTATAAGTTCTGCTGAAAAGGAATGTTTTAAATCCGTTGTTAAAAGTCTCTGTCGTCCGTGGAGCCCTCAGACAGTCAGTGAGGGCATTCAGCGGATGAGGAGCAGCAGAACAGAAGGCCAAAGTTGGATTGCCTTGAATGCACTGGTGAGGGAGGAGAGAGATCTTATGATTAATCCTGGTGGAGACAGGAAGCCAATGAAGGGATTGAAGAACGGGCGTGACGTGTTCGTGTTTACTCATTCTCATCAGGATCCTTGCAGCACTGTTTTGAACATACTGAAGTCTTTGAAGACTTTTATCAGGGATCCCGATGAGAAGTGTGTTACAGTAATCCAGTCTGGAAGAAATTAACGCGTGGACCAGATTTTCAGCATCACTTAAGGTAAGTGAAGAACGGATTTTTGAAACATTTCTGAGAAAGTGAAAGGAGATCTTGCAGCTGTGTTTGATGTGGGATTCAGTGAGTTGAGGGTCGAATTTTACGCCGAGGTTGGTGACTGATGAAGGGGGGGGGGTGTCGTGACCAGAGACATGGGTCTGATATGGGGTGCCAATTAAAATTGCTTTGGTTTTGGGGCTGTTCAACTACAGATAGTTGTTTTTCATCCACATCTTCATCTCCTACATACAGGCGCTGAGTATTGACAGGGGAGATGATGATGATGGAGAAGCTGAGGAGTAAGTTGTGTCAGTTTTAATGTAGATTTGCGTGTCATCAGCGTAGTAATGGAATGATAGACCATATCGAGATTGCCAAGCGGGAGCATATACAGTATGAAAAGAATGGGGCCAAGGACTGGGACCTGGGGGACCCCACAAGTGACAATGTGTGTACGGGACCTTCACTTCCAAGGGAAATGTATTCTGTTCTGTCGGTGAGGTAGGATTGAAACCAGCTTAAGGCGGTGTCAGTGAGTCCAGTGGTGTGATGTAGGCGGTGTAGGAGTATTCCATGGTCAACACTGTCGAAGGCACCAGACAAATCAAGGAGAATCAGGAGAGAAGGTGAACCAGCATCTGCTGCTATCCGTAGGTCGTCTGTGAGTCTAAGAAGAGCTGTTTCTGTGCTGTGGGCGGAGCGGAAACCAGACTGAAAGGTTTCAAAGAGGTTGTTGTATTAGCTTGAACAATAATGAAATGTATTCATCCTCAGCTTCAAGATATTTGTAATTAAAATTTACGAAAGTTAATAAGTTTCATTTGTGAAACACAAACATATTTTCAATAACATTGTATTGAAGGAAATAAAACATAAAAAAATGAACAGTACATTAAAGATAATGGCATTTTATTGCTTTTTTTTCCAAAATAATCACTTTCTCCAAGTAGCCTCTTTCCACCCTATCCTCCACAACTTTTTCATAAGACAACGTTACCCCCTATATTGTCTGGACAAAGAAAAAAGTCACTATATATATAGGGAACTTATGTTCAAACAAGGTAAGCAGGGCCAGTGATACCACCCAGTGAACCACTTTGACTTTTTGTTAGTTTGAATAATTTGATATTTGAGATCTGTGTGTGTGCATGTGTATGTGTGTGTGTCAATCAAAATGGAAAACCTTTGAATTAGACCCAAGTAAAAAAAAATCTATGTATCACTGTTAGGGGTATGTTAGAAGAAATACTTTATCAGTTCTTTAGAATGATAAAGATTAATTCCAAAATATTTTTTTTGACTTGCCATTAACAATCTTCCATACTGGAGTAGATCTGGCTGCACAGCTCCAGTCTCACTGTCGGACCAAACCAAAGGTGAGCATTAGTCCAGGAGGGTGTTAAGGTGGGCCGGGGTGACATGTTGAGGCATCACCTCTTACCCAACAGGGTGTGGTGCATTCCCAGTATGCACTGACGACAGGAACTGTAGGTGAATACGGCTGACATGACCTCCGTGCTGTTATTAGAGCATATCACAGGGCAGGTGAAGAGCCTACCCTGTTGTTTGGGTTCATGGAACTTCATAGGGCTAGTGACTGAAGGTTATTTATCCTACATCTCAAATATCTCATTATTAGTCAGCCGGGGGTATTCTTGTAGTTATGTAAAACCTTCTTCTTGAAAAAAGCCTTTCAGTATGTTTTATCTGATTCCTCAATGGAGAACGATCTCCTTACTCTTCAATTGTATCATTTCATCAGTCTGGTTTTCATGCGTTTTCGTTGCATCATGAATGGAATGCTTTTTTTGAGCAAGGTAGTAATGGCGGTCAGAAAAATAAAAACGATTTATGCACAAAACAGTTTTACCCTTCAACCCAACAAGTTGCATTTATCACAGTCTTTAGTTCATAACATCTATAAAGCAGCTTTACTGATACCTAAGTCTTTTTTTCCACATCAAGTTGAGGTCCCATATATTTCACAAATACCAAATACATTTTTGGGTGTATGGAATATGGACTAAATAAAATATAGGGAATTGAGCAGAGGAGTGGGAACTTGTGTCATACAAACTACAGATCAGTGTTCATATTGTCAACTCTTTATAAACTTGGTCTTATCATATTTATAATATCCTCTTTTAGTTTAGGTTTTAAAAATGTGGATATTTAGCCTTATTTTTCTCAAAGAACTCTAAATATAGCTTTAGATAGTGGAAAGTGTTGACATTTTAGTAATTTATAAAACCTGAAGGTTTGTATTACAGAAAGCAGGAATAACAAACTCGGAGTTCAACCCTGAGCTTTGGATTTCCCAGAAATGGAAATTTACAGGTTCCAAAACAGCTGATCTGATTTGGTTCAGTCAACGCTGAGTTTCTTTCCTCAGAGTTAAATTTGTGCACGAGGACGACCATCAATTGAATTCAGACACGGTGATTCACCATGGCAACCAGTGACACACTATAGTCGACATTCTGCACGCCATTTGAGTTGGAAGTTTCATTGCGTTCATGGGCATATATTTTGAAATAAAGAGAAGGCAGCTTCATTAGAGAGTGAGAAAAAACTGGTGTTGGAGGGAATTGCTGACTGAGTGACTGGAGGAGAAAAAGCCCGCGTGTGAGCAGCGTGTGGTGTAGGCTGTGTTGCTGATGTACTTATGCTCATGTGTTGAGTCAAAGTAAAGAATGGTTTTTCAAACTACAAGCAGGCTTGGAAGGGTTTTCTGTCCACATGTGCAACAAATATTGGAGGCACTGGTATGATTCACGCACATGGAGTGATTTGAACTCTACTGAGACGCTCTGTGACCGATGATGATGGAAGCGAGCGCTTACTGGAGCGCGCCTGCATCACACACAATGGATCTTGAGGAGCTTGTTGTGACCATGTCCGAGTGATTATGGCTTTTGCAACGCAATCAGCTCTGTGAGGTGTGTTAATCTGATTGACAGAGGTCTGAGCAGTGGACACAGTGAGGCTGAGATAGTGGAAGCTGTTGTCAAGTCAATCAGTCCAGGGTTGAGTATCCGTGATATTTTTGAAATAAAAAGATACCTTACTCTTCCCCAGCTAAAAAAAAAGGGAAAAAAAGGATACTTCAAAGAGGACAGTTCCACTGATTTGTATCACAGTTTAGTGAACATAACTCAGGATAGTTGTGAGTCTTCCCGGATGTTCCTCTTCAGAGCAAGTTAAAAGAGGCTGTTATTTGCTTCAAGATAAGTAGGATAAGATTTAAAGCACAGTCCTGAGTTCATCCAGAAGAAATTCTTGAGATCAGTTATGGATTGATAAGCAGAATCTTGATTATCAAACTGTGATGGATGAAATACTAATCGACAAGATGAATGAAGCCGCTAGTTTTGAATCAGAAATAAAAAATGAAGCAGCGGAAGAACGTGAGCAGCAGATATCAAAAAGTAAATGAACTACAGAAATGTACCTGACTTTGAACTGTATGAAACAGTCAGGCTGATAAGTCAAGAAGTGGCAGAAATAAGGAAAAGCATCACAAACCCCCAAGGGCCTGCCTGTTTACCAGATGCTAAAATAAGCCTGTAGAAAAAGGTTGGTGCAAGGAAGAGATGACCAATGTGAACACTGTTTTAAATGTGGACAGTCAGGACACTTCTCAAGAGGCTGCAGAGGACAGAGGGGGCTAGAAGTGAAGACTGATAGAACTAATGGGATGATCCAGACTATAGTATCCCCAAATATATCGACTCAAAGTCCAGCTTAGCCAGATGACAAGATCCATGAACTCCTTTTTGAGCGAATCAGGTAGTTGGAGACAGAGTTAAACAAAGATGGGAGTGCTGAACAAACTGCGAGTGCTAGCTAAGGCAGCCATCTCTCATTACATCGTCAAACCAAGCTGAGGGCCCTCATCTGAAAGAAATGCATTGTGGATTGTCTCTTTGAGGATGTAGCAACAAAAGCATTTTGGGATACTGGTTCTCAGGTCACTACCCTTAACGAAACCTGGAAAAAGTCCCAAATTCAACACATCAGGATACGCAGCATGGACGAGCTCCTGGATAAGGACGTAATCTTTGTGGGAAAAGCAGTAAACCAGACGCCCATACCACCACAACCAGAGATACTGGTACCAGTGTTTATTTCCAAATAACCTGACGTAGCAGAGCAACCAATAATCGGCTAAAATGTGATTTAGCATTTCCTAAAGGATGGAATGGAGCAGCATCCAAAGGTTTAACCTGCTTTGTTAAGAGAAGCCTTCTCCATTGACTGTAAGAAAGCAAATGTGTGTGAAGTGGCCAGAGGTGTTCTTTGAAACCGTCATCTGCCTGCTGAAGGGAACTGTGTCTAATGTGATTATCCCTGTCAGTAACGCAAGTAACTATGACATTACTCTCACCCCGTGCACCATCTTTGGTCAGCTAAAACAAGTAAAAACTGTTTACCTGGTGAACGTCAGACCAGTCACTGCCAGAGAAACCACATCTAGTACTGCTGAACATAACAACGGGGAACACAGACTCCTTGAAACACACAAGGATGATTATGGGATCCCACAGTGTTAGTTGAGTATCTCACCCCAGAACAGCAGGAAAGGGTGAGACAAATATTGAGAGAAGAATGTGCTGCATTTTCGAAAGATGAGAATGATGTTTGATGTATTTCATCGCTGCAGTTAAAAATCAGACTAACTGACACCACTACAGTAAGGTGCTCCTACACCTCGGTACTCAAATCACTCCACAGAGAAGTGAAGGAATACAATATTCCTGACCGCCACACCATAACTCGGGTCCAGGACATGCTGAACAGTTAGAGTGCTTAGAGTGCTTGGTTCTCGGTACTGGACCGGGGTAAGGCGTACAATCAGTTTTCCTGGAGAAGAGTAACAGACCACAAGCCTGCCTTCGTAACACCCTGGGACTAATACAAGTGGATAAAGATCCCCTTTGGCCTGTTCTCAGCTCCAGCAGAGTTCCAGAAGAGTATGAAAGAATGCCTTACAGGTTTGACGGTTGAAACATGCTACCCATATTTAGATGACAATCTCGTCCACAGTAAGTCTTTTGAAGACCATCTGAATGACATGAGAGAAGTATTGCAAGTATTACTACCAAGCAAATGATGTACTCAACTAAACTCACACCTAAAAAGTGAGAAGTGTATGGGACAAAGTCAAATTCCTGTGAAAGATTGTATTCAAGGATGGCTATTTCATGGATCCTGCAGAGATAGCACAAGTATAGGCGGTCAAAGGACGCAAACCTGAGACTGTGGGAGACCTGAAGTAAATGTTAGGGTTCCTGTTGTATTACTGCTAAACCTTCTCAACTTCTCACCCAACGCCAAGCCTATATATAATCTGTTATCGTTAGAGAAGACAGGGAGTAAAACGCAATGGTGAAGTACCTGCAGGAGCAGGGGTAAAGGCAATGAATCAAACTAGGTATCCTTGAGCCAGCCAATCATCTGTACCTGATATGTCCACCACTCTTAGGTTACCCTGAATTCGATAGAGGCGTTTTTGCTGCATTGCGATGCCTTTCAGGAGGGGTCAGGTGCATAACTGTACCAGAGACGACAAGGGAAGCTGGTTGTTATTGGTTATGGTTCAAGAATACTAACTAACACCAGCAACCAACTAACACATACACTCTGGAAAGTTCGAGTTTTTAGATACAAAGTAGGCAATGTGAACAATTTCGGGAGTATCTGTATTATGCACCCTCTTTTAAGGTCTATACAGACAACAATCCCCTCACCTACGTTTTGACCACAGCTAAGCTGAATGTCACAACACACCGCTGGATATGTGAGTTACCAGATTTTAATTTGTCAATAAAGTGCCGTGTTTGGAAAGCCAATGGGGACACTGATGGTTTGTCACGATTGCCATTTGACATGGAACAGTACATCTGGAAATGCTCACGAGAAGTGGAGCCAGAGGTAATTGTGACTCACTCAGGCACTTCAACTTCAATTCCATGAATGTGAAACCTGGATGTGTCCAGCTAGCATCACTGAAGCATGTACTGGGATAGTGCGTGAACGAGTAGCGTCACCAGTCAATGAAAACCTGAGGAAAGCACAAGCGGATAACCCAGTCATAGGCAAGGTGCAGAAATATTTAATGACAGATCACTGTCACACATTCCACATTCCAGCAGTAATCTAGAGAGAGCTTCGTGAGGAGATTGGACACCTTTGGGTTGAGAAGAATCTGCTGAATACATGATCGATTCTATTTGCCACATATGCTAAGAGAGGTGGAATATTATGTGACCAAGGTGTGTAACTGTCTCATGCGCCAGTGTCCAAACAAGCCAACAAGAGCACCACTGGTTAATGCAGTGACCACATTCCCTTTTGAGATGGTTTCAATAGACTCCCTGCCCCTGGAAAGCTGTAAAAAAGGATATGAGTATATTGTAGTTGTCATGGACCAATTTACTCGCTTTGCTCAGGCATACGCATGCACCAAGAAATACGCAAAAACTACTCCTGGAAAAATCTTCTGAGACTTTGTGCTCAATTCTGGAATTAATGCCAAGTTGCACCATGATCAGGTCAAGGAGTTCAAGAATAAGCGGTTGTCCAAGGTTCGCACACAACACCTTACCACCCAGCTGGAAATTGTCACGTGGAGAGATTCAATCAAACACTCTTTTCCATGCTTAGAAGCCTGTCAGAGGAAGTCAGATTGGATGAGCTGTTTAGCCAATGCGTATAACTGCACATGGATTGAAGCAACAGGATATGGGGGAAAACAGATGCAAGAGGCATATAGGCTGGCATCAAAGACGGTTTAGAAGGAGAAAATGGGGCAAAGAAACAGTTTGACCGGAAGGCTTATGGAGTGGAACTACGTCTTTGTTGTAGAGTGTTGATGTAAAATGTCAGGGGAAAAGGAGGACAGCTGGGCCACGGCAAGCTAAGGTCTTATTGGGAAGAGCAAGTCCCTGTTGTTACTTGGAGGAACAACAATGACAATCCAGTCTACACTGTATAGCCTGAGAGGGACCAAGGGGAGACCAGTGTCCTCCATAGGAACTTGTTTCAGCCCTGTGACTTCTTGCCTGTGGAGGAAGAGGTAAAAAACATAGTATAAAGAAAGCCCAACACAAGTGAAAGGAGAAAAAAGTCAAGTCAAGCAAAAGGAGAGACCCTGACAGCAGTTTAGAGGATGAGAGAACCTGGAAATTCCTAACTATAAGACCAGTAGAACCAGTCCATCAGGTCAGGAGCCAGCTGAGAGTGGAAGCAGAGGAAATTGAGCCACGAGTAGGTGACAGAGACATGTATTTTTTGTCCATGTGTGCAACAAATTCACTCAAACTCAAACTTACCTCTTTTCGTAAAGTTTATTATTTACTTTATGACTTATGAAATTATTTTTATAAAATAATTTCATAAGGCAGACTTTGTTTATTCATATATTTTTCACTGTAAAAACATGTTTGACCAAATGATATCTAAGGTGCATCTAGTGTTGACGATATTAAATAAAAAAAATTTAATATAAGAAATAAAATATGCAAAGTAATAATTTCTCCAATTTTTTTTCCTGGCGTGGACAGGATTATCAAAGTCTATCTTCTTCTTTGTCAGTTTCTCCATTTCTTTCCTATGGCTCCCCATGTTCCAGCCTGGTTGTATATCTAATTTCTTACCTTAAGATTTCTAGTAAGTTAACACAATTTTTTTACTTTCACTGGCATTTGGAATTGTATTTGATTTTGTTTGTATTAGTGGCATTTCGTTAGCGTCATAGCATGATTGCCTAAGTCATATTTTAAGGTTTTCAGAAAAGAAGAAAAACTTATTTTTCAGCAAACACCTAAGAACTATTTATACTGTAATAGTAAGTTCGACCAGAAGTTTGAACGAGTATGCAAAAAAAAAACCCCACAACGATTGCATAACAAATAAAAGTGACTTAGGGAAAGTCTTGAAGAGAAAACCACTTAGGTACTTTTCTCTTACATACATACATACAAACATAACCAGGTTGTTTTACTTGCCTGAACATAAACCAAGTTGTTTTACTTGTCCAACCTTAACCAAATTCCCACTCAGGTACTTTGTGAACTCTTTTTCACACTGTCTATTGATAAGGGAGGTTTTCATAGTAGTGGTTGGCCACTCTTGTTAGTACCGGCTTCATTGCCTGCAAGTCATGTAATTTCCAGAGGGTAATTGGTAATTGGGCAGGAAAGAGTCGGACCTAGTGGAACGGTTCTTTGGGGATGCTGTGTCGCTGAGGCCGGTCCTCCCAGTCGGACTCAAACTCTAACTTAAACCAAATTCTACCATCTGCCAAGTACTGGAGAGCCCGAAGGTCATGGACTGTGGGCTTGCCAACTTTTGTACCTGGTCGGATGTTGGTGACATAAGCACTAGAGAACTTGAACGTGAAATCATTATGGTATAACTGGGTGACCTTGTATGGGGTAAGATAACAATGTATAAGTGGAGTTTGAATATATTTCATGGTACGCCATTCGATGAGGCTATGCATGGAGTCTCACTAAATTTTTTGTGGGTGCCCCGCAAACCAGAAATTATTGTTCTATGGTGACACCATGCTTTATGGACAGATCTAGGTATGTGTTGGTAATGCTACAACACCGGTTTTGATAGCTCCAGCCATCACTCCAGACTATGTCTTTTTCGACGTTTGGGTTGGACCCTAGGACCGACTCAAAGTGTTTGAACTGCAGATGGGAAAAAAACAAACACACTTTGTTCTCTGCGACTTTGTTCTCCTTGATGCAAAACCACCTTTCATCTGCTTTATAGGCACCTGCAGGTAATGGAAAGTACACTCGCCAATCAAGATACATCAAATTTAATGCTTAACTAAAACCAATGAAGTACAGGCTGATGAGCCAGGAGACAACAGAGATGACAAATTTGCTATGACTAAGCACTTACATTTTCCACTAAAGTCTGGATATACAGCTTGCGTGTTTCCCAAGAGGGTATGGACCAGAAATTGTTGAATATATCTGTTCTTTCTTATCCACTCAGCAGTTAACAACTTTGTTTCTTCGACCTTAAGCAGTGCTGTAATGTGCAGTGTGGGCCCATGGTCTTTGGCTGTCTCTCGTGTCCCGTTGCATTCTTGTTACTTTCCCCCTTAAGACGCTTTTCTTTTACCGCCTGTCGCTTCCACATGTGTGACCTTGGACATTTATGACGTTTAACAGCGGCAGCTTGAAGTGCAGCTACTGTTTCTTGTTTCCTCTCACCTCCTCTCCTGTTTCTTTCTCACTGTGTTAAGATAGTGATACATTGAGTCTGTATCAATATCACTGTCTGGGCTATCACTATAATCTTTCTCAGGTCTATAGTCCTTATCCAAATCAGACTCATTGTGTTCACTTTCTGACTATGAATCAGGAGCTGCTGTGGAAGCTTTAACTGCCATCTCTTCTTCAATTTGTCGCTCGGTGTCCTTGTCACTTCCTGACCGGTCTTCTTTCTCAGGTCTATCATCCTTCTCTAAGTCCTTCTCTAAATTTGTATCATCAAATTAATTTCCTGACTCTGAAGCAGAAGAAAGAAAGTGCTGCTGAGTGTTTTAATCCAGTAAACCATGTTAAATGAACAGGTTAGCTCTTTACAAAGCAACACCACTTCGTCATACTTTGTCACAGAAATATGATTAAAAGTTTAAACACATAGTTCATAAATCCTATGATCGACTGAAAGTACATTTACTGTTTAAAAAGTTGAAGTTGAAGAAATATGAACTACCTTACCAGATGAATCGAAGAGAAGACCTAATGCTTCACTTGGGGTCAGTCGAGCCCTGTTTTTCATGGGGGCGGCCATCTTTGTATGCAGCATCAAAAGGGCCTAAGTCAAAGACATGACTTAGGCAGATAGTTATTTTGGAATGTAACAAGCAATCTGGCTGTCCTCTGGCTGAGGACATAGGCGATAATGCACGGTGTCTCAGCAGTGTTAGATTGGAGTTAGGCAGATATCACAATTTGGCCAAAATATGACTAAAGCAATAATGCATCAAGGCTAAAGATTTTGGTCTAATGTGCAGAACTTGATATAATAGCAAATAATTCAAGCGTTATTACAACTTTGAAGACACGAGCAGTATGCAGCGGGGGATCAGCACAGTTAGAGCTAGTTATGATGAATTTATTGTGAAGCTGTAACGCAGTAGTTAAGATAATTTTTTAATGTTTCACAAGTTCTATAACTACTACACATAGACACTAATTATCTTCAACTATTTATGTTTTCTCCCCTTGAAAAGCAACTTAGCAATTCATTCTATTTTGTCCTACTTTTGTCCTCCACCTACTTTCAGGTGTTTTGAACTGCCACACACAGGTCCAATTGTAAAGGTTATTAAGAAACGTGTCCTCCTTTTATAGCTCTCCTCGTGGTTGTCTGCTCAGTTGTGCAGTTATGCTGGTGTGAAAATAATTCAAGTGAAACTGCAAGTGTTTCTGATTGCAACATATTTTGCAGATGTTTTTCAGTATTGTGCTTACATACTCTTTCGTTGAACGTTTCTATCAGAAGAAGGGCCTGGTAGCGACTTGTTATTATTATCTTATATCTATCATACAAGCATTCAAGAAGGCTAATTTGAACTGTTTCAAAACATGGGGACATCAATGGGCGTATTATACCCCTTTTCACCATTCAAGCTATTATGTAGAATGAAATATTTTCAAGGCTGGTTGACTAAAAAGATACGAAAGATGTATGTTGCATTATTCATCGTATAATATGCTTCAGTATATGGTCTGACATGCTCTTCTTTAAATTATGCAGTTTTCTGCACAAGATACTGGTATTTTTATTATTCCTGCCTAATTGGCTTTAACCGTCACTGGGCCTTCTGGGAGATATCACCCATCACTCCCAAAGCCCTTGCTCTCACTCACCCAATTCATCTCGAAGGCACGACATTAGCTTTTCATTAGGCCTGCATTCAAACTGTGCAGCGCCGCCATCCTGACTGTCATCGATTTGAGTGAGGCTACCAGGGACTTGTGACGAAACCTGAGTCACTTTTCCACTGTAAAAATAAAGCTCTGCGAAACACAGAGCTCAGCACATTAGTGGCCCTCCTTCCTCTGGTTCTTAGAGACAATTAAAGCTCACAGTATAGACCGTAATCAATTAATTAAAATGTGATTAGACTTTAAGAGATGCAGATGATTACAGTCACATTTCTGTGTAAATGCACACAATAAAAGCTAGGAAATTCTCATTAGGGTCCTCGGGAAGCATTTATAAAAAGAAAAACAACACCTGTAAGTGGGAGCAGAGCATCTCCTCTCCCTGTGCAGATGGGGGGGAGTCATAAAATGTTGTGTGGTGGTTATAGTGTCTTTCTGTAGCGGTCCATATTACAGCCGAGCTGAAGGAGCCTCCTTTTGAAACCACTGATGACTAACCAGTAGGTTGTGCAAAGGATGTGAGGTGACCGTTATGTGGAGCAGATTGAAACACCCCTTTCTCAACTACCAACCACTGAGGCCCCAGAGCACAATCGTTCTTCATCAGCATGTTCTGTCTCTTATTGTTCTGCTGCACATTATACAGTATACACCATGTCTGGTATTAAAATAGTAACAATTTGTGATTACTCAAAATGTCAAAATGACATCCCGGAATTGTTAGTCTCCCAAATTCAGAAGACTTTCCTTGGAACTCTTTATAACATTGAAGACTCATGCATCAGGTTATGCTTTCAACTGCACTCTTCCAAGATAACACAAAACTATTGGATGGATTTCTAGAAAACTTAGTAGGCTTGGCCAAGAAAGAACCCCTTAAACTTTGGTAGGCCATGTCCCTCAGAGCATTTTTCAACATTTCCTCTATTTATATAAAAATTTACACAAGATATGCAAAAAAAAAACATTTTCCGCAAGGCGTCATGGAGTTGGTTGGGCACACATCAGAAGATTTCTTAAATTTGGTGCTAATCCAGATAGAGAGCTGGATTTTGATCTTGTTTTTTGATTTTGAGAGAGGGCATATATAGTTGATAACATGGACTGTAGTTGAAAAAGACTATCACATTCACACTTGGTGAATGTGATAGTAAAACAGAGTCATACTTAAATTTAGCTCTTAAATCCCGCTGGCCTAAGGGAAGAGTGATTATACCAGTTAAATGAGAATGAATGAATATAGGGATGGACTTTGGCCAAGACCAGTTGGCTTGGGATGAAAGCAAATAAAATCAGTGAAATATGTCCCGTTTATCATTGCATGTTCCTGTGTGAGACAACCACTCGTGCAGCATATTGTATGAACTAACAGCGGAACTGTGAACACTGATGCTCTTTGCTGCAGAGCTGTGCACAGTAAGAATCATGAAAACCTGAGGTGAGAGAAACTTGTCCAAGTGATGCTCTATAACAACCGCTGAGGGATTATAAGGAAGTAAGGTCCAGACAAGACAAGAGAAAAAGGGAGCAAGTGGTTTCTTTTCACATCCAGTTTTTCTAATTAAAAATAATAAATAAATATTCAGAGTCTATGATAAATACTCAGAGAATCTATATTCATCATACAAATGTGTCATTGCTTAGAGTTACATACTTGAAGATATAAAGGGAGTTGCTATATATTAAAAGGTATTGTTATATAATGGATAAAAATTATGCCAAAGCAAAGATTTCAAAGGCAAAGCTGGAGAAGTCTAAAGCACAGGTCCTAGGTCAGAGAGAAGAGCTGTGGATGAAGACATGTATAGTACAAAATAGATGAGCACCAAACAGACAACAGTTCAAGATCTGACAAAAAGTGGAGCAGATTCTGTAATTTAATAGCCAGGCATAAAGAAAAGAGAGATGTTAGTGTAGGAAATATAGAGCCGTGTATTGTACATGCCCATAGAGTATAATGCACAAGTATAGTATTTTTACAGTAAAAAGTAATAATCATCTTTGTAGGTAAAGGAATCCTTCATACCTCACCAATTTCACCAAAAACCTTGAATAATGTTTTCATAATATGTCAGAATAAAATTCTTTAATTATTTATCAGAGATGTATCCACACCATGATGACATTGCTTTACTCAAATCTGCCTCATGCCAAATTAGAATAGCCAAATCCTTGAGCCTGGAAATCTACTCCTACGATTTGCAATCATGCATGTATTATGAGTACTTTATGATATATCAACAAAAGTATGTTTTTTCCATAGTTTAGATTTATTTTTCATTTAGATATAGCCTCATACTTTTACATTTGATAATATTCTTTACTTTGCACGTCGTGCCAACTGATCCGTTGATGATGTCATCTCCACTATTCTCCACAGAGCCCTATGACACCTAGACAAGAAAGATTGGGGTTCCTTAAGTACTGGTGCTCAGTCCTCTGCTCTGCACTCTGCTGCTGACCACTGACTGCATATGAAAGCACTATTTCAACCATATCACATAAATTTGTCAGTGACACTACTGAGGTTGTGCAAATTGACAATAAAAACAAATCAACCTATTAACAGGATGCAGACCAGTTGGCCATGTTGTAGAAGAACAAAAATCGCTCATTATATTGGGAAAATTAAAGAGATAATTATTGACTAGGTGGACTATCAATGTCGGTGATCTGTAGGTGACCAGCACAACATTTCTGGGCGTGCATATCATAGCAGACAAAACACCTCATCATTGGCCAATAAAGCCTGTCAGTGGGTCAACGTTCTCTTGACGACAAAAAGAGCACGAGCAGTGGCACCCACCAAGACTAAACTTCACAAAGGTGTGAATGAAGGCATTGTGACCAGCTGCTTCACAGTGTGGTTCTAGTGAAACACTGCACCAACTATAAGACACTGCAGTGCACATTAATGAAATCGAGGATGAAACTCACCTCCCTGTTGGACATTTACCATTACCACTTTGACAGCAATGTGAGAGACACACCCATCCCTTGCATAACCTCTCAAGCCTTCTGGGAAGTGATACCAGAGCCCGCTCACACAGACTTGCACAGCAGCTCTGTACATCAAGCTGTCAGGATGCTGAACTCTCAGCCCCTAAAAAAGCCCACTGGAAACACTGGTCAGTATTTGCAAACTACAGCTCCCCGACGTAGAACATTTTTCTGCAGAAACAAATGTACTAGACACCCGTTTTTTTAATTATAAAATATTTGAATAGTACTGCACTTTTCTACTTTTATTATTTATGTTTTATTTACTTATCTTTACAGTTTATTTTGGAGGGAACAACGTTGGACCAGTGAACTGTTGGAATATATGAGTGTCAGCCAGCCCACCAATTCTGTTTGAAATCTCTAAATGCTAAAGAGTGTGCTTCAATGCTTCCTCTCTTGCCTCATTTAGCATGAGCTTGACCAGACTATCTTTTATGAAAGAAGATCGTGGACAATTCTTTGTGACAGAAAAATGAAACCAGCATATTTTTCGGCAGTTTCAAAGATCAACTTATCATTTTCACATCCTTTCTCAGAGATAAAAGTACTGAGTTCATTCATTTTCTGCAATTGCTTATCCTGTTCAAGGTTTCATATCGGCGGGAGCCTGTACTGGCGGAAATTGGTCAAGAGGCAGGGTAGAACCAGAACAATTGTTCACACCTACATGAAATTTAAAGTCATCAATTCACCTGTGCAGCCTGCTAATTGACTGTGGGAGGGAACTGGAGTTTCCCCTCTAGGAATCAAGAACAGGTCATAATTATGATCCAGATTTGGATTCTGGTAATCATTTCCCTTCCTCAAACAAAACCTACAGCATGAATTTCATGAAATTTAATGGGGAGACAGATAAAGAAGTATCCCACTAATGAGATATAGAGGGAAATTCTATTACATCTTCTTAATGACTTTTTTGGGCTTTGAGGGTTTTAAATACTTTCCCTAATTGTGCACTGAACCCGATTTCCACAAAACTTTGTGGACCATGAGGTGCTGGTCAAGATAATTTCGTGTAGGAGTGAATGTTGGGCCATATTCTTTCAGAAGAATTGGGTACATATGGGGATTTTAGATCCCTTTTTCACTGTCAACATCCAGCATACCCCGGTTGAGGTCGGGGACAGTGAATCCGAGTGGGCCATGTTCAAGTCCTCCGTTGTGGAGGTGACTGTTAGCAGATGTGGCCAGATGGTCATTGCTGCCTGTCGTGGCGCCAACTTGAGAACCCGATGGCGGACACCAGCAGTGAAATAAGCCGTCAAGCTGAAGGAGGAGGCCTTTTGGACTTTGTTAGCCCAGGGGTTCCCTGAAGCAGCAGACCGATACCGAGAGTCTAGGAGGGCTGCAGCTGTGGCGGTACTTTAATCTTCACTTAAAGTACAGATGTTTTTTTTCATCAGACGCTTCATTCCTCCTCCTCAAAACAAACTGCTGACGGATAGGCTCCAATATCTCCAGTTTTGTTTCATTATACTATATAACAACCTCCCAAAACGTCTGCAATATAATTAGATGGTTCTGAATTAACTGGAGTGATTTTTTGTTGTTTCTGGGTCAGCAGCCTTGCTAGTCTTTAAGTTCAGACTTGGACCATCATGTACAGTTAGGCATTAACTGAAAGTAATCCTGGGCTACCAGTTATGTCAGTCAGTGAAGGTTATCTCAGTGTTTCAGCAGAATTTTCTTTGAAACTGCGAGCTTAACGAAGAATATAGATCAGGAGGTTGAATTGTTTAGAAACTGCTGTAGTCAATAAAAGTAGAGATTTGTTTTGAATGTGGAAAATCCGTCAATATCCGTTTTAATTAGCTATTTAAAAAGTTGTTACGTACTCTGGTTACTGCAACAGATAAGTAAAATCTCAGAGATAATGCACCCTCAGAGTCATCCAAATTACTTCACATTTCGATGAAATGTTAAGTTATATCCGGACAAAAAAAGATGTGCGATATTAGAAATTGTGATTTAGTTGATAGCTCTAGACCAATGATGATAAACACAAGATTCAAAATGCTTTGAATTTAATGCTATTATCTAATATAGCATGATGCATATCTGCAGATGCAGATGAGTATAGCAAAAACAATCAACATCACCCTGGCAAGATCACCATGTTGTGCGCTTTACCGTTGCACGGCAAAACATGGTCTCCTCACAATGACACAAAATTACAAATTAGATTAGAACCCACATATTGTGAACACTCATGAAGATAACTAAGCTCTAGGATGAGAAGTAAATATGGACATTCACCTTTACCACAGGTTACAATGAAGATGACGATGAGTCAATTGAGTATGACCATCATGTCATGGCAAAGTCTGTAGATAGTAGAACAGCTGAATTATAGTGACAGTGATGTCTATAAATAAAAGTGTTTCAGAGCTGAAAAAAAATAACAAGGATGGGAGAAGACTTTACAGTAAAAGACATGTCTGTACATTTAGCAGCCTGTTCACACTACAGCAGCACCTCACGTTTAGTAACAGTCTCATATTTCTTCTTCCACTAGCATGTGAAATGTATGTATTCACAAGACAGCTACTGATCACGTGTTTCCCAATAAAGTGTCGGTTTCATGACAAAATACATTGTACGGTGTCTTAGACCCTGTTCCTGGTATTAACATCCAACCTGAGTGATCAGATCGCAGGTTTGAGCGAACAGAGTCAACCATTACGTAACCATCATGTTAATGTAAATAGTGTAACATCATTCAACAAGTCCTGTCCCAAGTTTGATTTGTATTTCCCACCAAAGCTTGATGTTCCATCCAAGAATGTCACTTCTATCAAATTTAGAAAGTCAACTTTTTATCAAGCATATTATCCTTAGTGACCTTCTATTAATCAAAACGTTGCCACATATTTGGTGATGTCCTTAATTTTGACGAGTGAATATATAACTTTCTGCACAAATACTGATTTTTAAGTGTGTAAACAACATTCTCTGAAAGTACCTTTTTTGAGAAAGTGTAATGCTTGTACTGCTGTATGCTGGAATAGGCCTTCTGGCTTTATGGTGCCACTCTTATGTTCAAACTCATTCAGAAGTGCCCTGGGTTACATTTTTTTTTAGCAGTGTGAAAACGAATGTGTACTGGGCCACACTGAAAGAAAGCCAGCTCAGCTGATGCCCTCTGACAAATAAAGCCACCACAAAAACAGATACAATAGATTACACACTGTTTTAACTGATTTTGCCGCTTAACTAAAAACAACAACATACTCAGATTCCCTGAAATGTCAGGTGAAAATTCTGCTTGGCTAAACAGCTAAAATGGGTTTTAAATAAAACATGCAATCTTGTAATTTCAACGTTCAATTCAAACCATGACACAGCGGTGTTCATGCGGTGCCCCCATGACATCCGTCAATGGGGGCACCGCTGTACCAGCCTTTCTAATCTGTGCTTAAAGTGACTAGTATCTACAATAAGCAAAATGTTCCAACACACTGTTTTAAAGGATTTCACTATTTACACCAAATCTATGAAATAAGACAATACTTTATTGACATTCTACAAATAAAGTAAACAGTAGATACTTATGGCTTCTCGTTGGAAGGATGGCTGCTGTTGAATGTGTAGACAGTTTGTAGTTGTTCTTAAAGACAATTCGGAGAGTTGAGTCGGAGTAACAAATTAGTATCAAATTAATTATTGTTAATTTGTAAATTTAGCAACTATATTGCATGAAGTTATTTTTTTTGTTTTTGTTAAAATCCTTATGGTTTGCCAAAGGGATTTATTTGCATATAGCTTATGTAAAGCGAGATCTGATTACAAGTGATCACTGATGTTGAGATGCATTATAATACCAGGTATGAACAGTGCCTAAAACTGCATGTTAACAATAACTTCCCCACTAACAGTTACAGCACCAGTCTCGTTACCTAAAATACCACTGAATAAACATTAAAAAAATCCGATAAAAAAATTAACATGATAAAAAAAGACCTGATTATTCTCTTCTTTTAACTTAGAAAGTAACAGTCTTTTGGTTTCAAAGTAACCAATTTTTCTCTTTTTTTTTGCATATGCAGGCTCAGAGAATCAAAATGTGATAAAAAAAAATGGAAATAGCAAAGTTTGACTGAAGTCAGATAAATAAAGATATAAAAAGCAAATCATTCTGTTGTATGATACATGTCACAGTATTCATTATTTGGAGTTTCGGGAGGACATTGTAAGTGATAAAATGTGACTCCCTCGCTTTGATACGTGAGCTTTTCTCCATGACATCACCTGTAACAGTAATTTTACAATATGTTGTGTCACTTCTGAGGATATTCCATGGATAAATACACAGTAGTCAGTGATCAGAAGTTTTCAAAGATTTCCAAGTCCCTCTGAGGTACAGGGGGGTCTTTCTTCCAATCGTCCTCTGGATACACGTCAAAATTAGACGTGTCACCCTCATGAGAAACTTTAGGAACTATGGGAGGCTGTGGAGACAATGGAACATTTAGTTTATTCTGTGAAGTTCATTCGCAGCTCTGACAGATTGAAGCTCATGCTACAAGTTGTTGTGAAGCCTAAAAAAACTCTGTAACAGATGATTGAAAACATATTACCATCGTTAATTTATTATCCTTCAGGATATAAAGGATATAATCTTTCCTCTAATGCTGGATTTTATAACACTCAAATTACACACAAAAGAAAATAAGGGGCTCGGCCTTTCTAACCGCTCTCCAAAACCATAGTACACTGTAAAAAATGTGAGAGTTGCTGCGATTATGTTTTTTTAAACAACAGGAGAAAGCTTATTTCAAAACATCAGCTTTTAATTAATGTTCTTTCTGGTTTCTGGGTTTGATTATTTCATATATTTCATCATCTACTGGTTCATTTTATTGTTTGTTTAAACATTTGTTTTTCTATAACACTTTGAGCCATATATAGTTGATATTATATTATATTATATAGTTTTAATACCTGTAATGTCAAGAACACTGTCTAATGCAGATCATATTGTATTAGCACGGAGTATTGTCTTTACAAAATACACTACCAATGATATTAACAATATCCATTTACAACCATTGTCAAATTGCATGAAATAGACCTTAAATCTATATATAATTTGGAATTAAAAGTCAAACTTTTGCATCTTACATTGACTGAAATTAAAGCCTTAAACTATAAAAATAAAATTAACTTGAAAAAATTATATAATGGACAATTTTTTATTGAAATAGCTCTGACCTTCATTTTTCTCAGCGGAACCATCTCCCAGTCAATTGTCTTGAACCACCGATGTTTCTTCACATCATCTGCTCCGTTCTGAAACAGAAACACAGCCAAATACAGAAACTGATAAGCTTGCAGTTTGCAGTTTGCAGGTGCAGATAGTCCACATGTCTTGAATTAAATAGAATTTTTCAGAATATGTTAACTTTGCTGAATTGACTATGAAGTTGCAGTGTGGACTTTCTGTAAATTGGGGTTGGTAATGGAGCATTCTGAGGCTACTGGAGATAGAAAATTCCCTCTTGTATTATTTAAGGTCAAGCTTTTGTCAGCTCTGTGACGACAAAAAAACTTCATCTTATTCTACCAGACAGTGCTTGGCTTTTTTCCTCTTTGTATCCCAGCTGAGAGACCTCAAGAATATGAGAGTCCCATTATTAAGAAGCTGGTCCTACAGATTATCGATCAGCCATACCATTAATACCACCTGTCTAACTTTGTAATATTGCCACCAAATTAACTCTGTGATGATCTGTATGTTGGGACACCTTTCTATCAGAACCAACATTAACTTTTTTTTTCAGCAATTTGTGCAACTGTACGTCTTCTGCAACAGCAACAAAATAGACTGTGTTCTGATGATCTGAAAACGATTTCATGCACTTTTTTATGGTATGCACTTCACTTTCAACTTTACCTTCCAAATACATGTCCACAATTTCCTAAATAATCTAAGTTTAATTTGAATATTACACTTAATATTGCTGTTTTTGGACAAAGAGAATTGAATGTAATTAGATGAAAATGGACCATAATTTTAATTCAATTAGTAGATAATGAGCTATCAATGACAAACTGCATAAACTGAATTATTTAAATTCAAGTTATTTCTGAGTCAAAACTGTACATGAACTTAATGAGGAAATGTGATTAGTAAAAATATTAACTGTAGAGTATTACCCAAATCATTTTCAATTAATAATCAATTATTTAGATTTAGATTACCTTTTCATAAAAGCTATTTTTAATTTGTCATTTAAATGTGATGAAACACAGTCAATGTAAATTGTAAAAAAAAAGACCGTGACTGCATAGTAGCATCATTGTTAATGAGCATTGTGATTAGAATATAAGCAGCTACAAATCTCTATCATCTTATCTGGGATAATGTGAAGTTGATCACCGGCCTTAATGAACTATTCGTTTTATTATGAGTAACTCTCCCTCTCTTCTCACTTATGTTAATTCAAATTGAATTGAGAATCAACACAGTACCCACTGATGAGTAGTGGAAGGGCAGTAGTCCAAACACTATTTTCCACTCCCTGAGAGATCAGTGGAAAAAATATTTATTATACTTCTAAGATGAAATTTTTACTTAATGCTTCCTCTCTGTTTGGGTTGTGTAGTGTCACTTACTTATGAGGAGTCAAATGCAGTGTTTGTTCTTTTAAACATTATGTCATTACTGAGGGAAAAAACTCATTGATGTCTCAAAGGAATTCATTCCCTCCAGACATCTTTATCTGTGGCGATAACTGTCAGTGTGGAGACAATTTTTTAAGGGCAGAATATCTTATTACTAAATTGGTTCTGTTTTGAACCATTTTTACAACCAGCTTGAGATATAGGTAAGCTCTTGGGTTACACTGTTGTAATCAAAAACAGTAAACAAATCTTATGGAAGGTAAGGCTGCAGAGTCTGACTACAAAAACTCAAAAGTGTTGTTCCAAAGTTGAGCTACTTTTACACAGCGGTTCACAGTGGGACTGTAGCTCCTTCAATGTGGCAGGCTGTAATGCAAAAACACGTCAGAAGAAGCAATAACAGCATATGGACATCTATGTAAATGTGCAAGATGGCCGAACAGGAGAAATGTGTGTGTGACATATTATGTGAGAAGCCCATTATCCTGATATTTGAAAAACAGCGAGAAGCAGTTAGAATCCAGATCAAAGAAGAACAAAATCAACCAAATAGGATGAGCTCAACCTCCATGTAACAGGGAAGGAAAATGATTGTTGTAGCCATTCATCATGGTTTACTAAGCATTGATTGACAAAATTGCAGAAATAAAAACACAAGAATCCAAGTTTATTATCATAATTATCATAATATCACAATAATCATAATTATTATTATTAAGTCTATTATCATAATTTTCTTTTTATATAATTATTATATTTTTATTGATGCTTTTATCTGCTTTTACCTTGTAGCACTTTGAGATTTGATCCAAATGTAAAGTGCGTTATAAATTAAATGTATTATTAATATTACCCCTTTAGTCGCAGAAACGTGGGCTTTAAATGGAACAGCGGAAATAAGAAGAAAACTCTAACGTTTAAAGAACACACTTGAAAACATAGTTAAACTCTGTGTTTTCAAGTGTGGAATCGTCACTCCATTTTACATCTCTATTTTATCTATCCTTTACTTACCTTATCCTTGACAGCAGTGCTGTTTATTAGACTACTTTTTCAAAACCATAGCAACCACAGATGGATGTCATATGTAATTGCTAGACCATCATAATCTATACCAATGAATAGATAAAAAATGCTAATTTATTAATCTTGGCCATTTTAGATATTGTCATGCACTGACAACGATAAGTCTGATGAGCTGCAGTGATTAATGCCAGACTGCTGCTTTCATGTGCTTGGAGCAGATCACCTCTACTAACTAGCATATTCTAGAGTGTTCTATTTTATCACAAGGTCTACTGTAGTATGGAACTTGCATTGTTGTCATGAAGTTAACCTCACGATTGACCAAAATACACAAAGGTTTTAGAATAGTTTCAGAAAGCTGTAGAATAATTTAGTCAGTGGATCTCAGTAAACATTTATTAAAACATCAGGGCCTATTTAATCAAATAAATGACATTTCATTTATTGACATTATAATCAATTACATGTCATTATATTTATGTTGATCATTAATATTCTGAGCTAAAATTGAATACTATAAAAGAAGTGATAGACAGCACAAATTCAGCTGCAGAACATATTATTTTCTCCAAAATAATAAGTTTCATTTGATACCACTCATTTTCACCAATACAATATTTGCATTTCATAGTATCAAAAGAACCAAAGCTACAAAGATGAAAACAATACTCCAACTAGAGGGTTTCAGCAACATATATTTATAAATTAAGATCCTATAAATGAAATTTGAGACCGATTTCACATCCATATTGGCAAAAAAAGTATGTACTGTACCAGGAAATATTAAAGTTTCAGTTAGACGCTAAATAATATATTCTTAAAACTGTGTATACTCTGTGTGTTCTAATGAACTATTATCCGATTAGACTCTGATAAGGCACCTCATGAAGCCTGAATTAGATTTTCTATCTTAAGCTGGGCATACGCTGTACAATATGGGCTGAATTTTTTAACCGAATTACTCATTTTTGAATCAACTTAAATTTTAGCTTTGTCAGACGTTTGTTGAACAGTGCTAATGATGAAGATGAGAGATCATAGAGTGATCATGGTCCTTCTTCTTTTGGTCCTTGCACTACTGTTGTCAAGTTACCTCCTTGTAGGGATCATATACGATGCACTGCCATGCAGTTCAGGGCGACACAAAGTCCATCAGACTCACCTTCATGTTGCCTAGTCGCCTGGCTCGGTCAATGACCAGAAACCTTTTGATGAGGTCTCTGGGGGAGAAAAAAAAAACAGTCAGTAAATCCGCCGCTAAACAATGTGCTTCTAGAAAGTCTCTCTCACACACACAAAAACTGTCCCTCCCAGGACTATGAAAATGAAAAATGTCTCCTCAAAAAGTTATCTAGTGAGCCTGTAAAAGGTGACAGTGGTTGACTAAGTAAGTCCCTTTGACATCCTTTTAATTGAAGACAGCGAACACCTTCCTTGGACAATAAACCTGAGCATGTGATATAGACATCTATGAGGGGTTGATGCCGGGCTGATAATGATTCAAAAGGCTCTTAAGGTGGCAAAGTGATGACCTTTGAACAAAATGTGATTTCTGCAGACAAAGAACAAGCTCTTGAAGGAAGTACAGTATCTCAAACCAAAGAGCTGCGAACAGGCTTATAAATACTGCGGGTAGATGCTGACAAGTCAGCTATTTTTCCATCTTTAACAAAATTCTTCCGGGGCTTTAAGACAGGCTGTATGAGTAATATGCCATCTAAATATTTTATCATCTCCAGTAAAACATCTGTGTTGATGCTTTTTCATGGATTTCATTAAGGATAATTTGGACCGTAAAGATTTTTTCCAAATGATCTTTACTTTTCCCTTTTCCATTCACATGTTTACATAAAATCTGTACTCATTAAGTTGTGTTGTTGCTAATTCTAGATTCTAAATTCCAACCAACTCTACAGTTTATATTTAATGGTGGAGATGCACAGCTCTCATCAACCATGTTTCCAGCATCAATAAATGGTTTTTGGAGAAACAACTTGTGTAGTCTCTACCGAGCAGTTGTGTGAATTCTTAAATATATATGAGGGCGACTGGCTACATTTTATGTGAGGGATAATGCCAAATGAGATGTCGATTAAAGATGTCGATTATTGGGATATAATGGATGACACAGGGGCCTGAACCATCTGCTGTTATATCCATTAATTGCCCATTATGGACACCTTTGCTTAGTAATATCTTCCATGTAAGGCATTATCTCCCTTGTAAGAAGGTGATATACCAAAGACAAAGCATAGAGGTAATAGATTTTAGACTATTTAGACTTTTTGGACTTTTACTTTGGCATAGGCAGAAAAGCTAATATCAAAATACCAAGATTTCAAGCCATGTAAATGTCCCCAAATCAATATCCAGACGTTCATCAATTGGTAAGCCATGTGGAAATTCAGCCGCAGCCTGAAATACAAAGTTAAATAGCTAAAAAATGTTTGCAGGTTTTTTCAGTTTGTTTCACTGCCATCAAGAGGGAATACAATCAGTTACTGTTTAATTCTCAAAGTAAGCCCTTGTATTTTGACATTAATTTGATTTTTTAATGTTGAACAATTAAACACGTCACCTATGCCAAGGAAGTCATTGTTACACCATCGTTTGTCTGGTGAGGAGAATATCTAAGTGTTGATTTGAATGACATTTTGTAGAGACATGGCTTTTCGAATGAGGTAGAGGTGAAGTTGAAGCTGATCCAGATATAATGCAGGTCCATGAACCATTGGGGAGAAAAAGGGGTAGGGGGATGGACAAGATAATTAAAAAATGTGTTGTTGGACTCAACAGACTTAACACTCATTTTTGTGGATGCAGTCAAAGCCTTCAGTTTTTACTACGTTATGTCCGTATATGTGTACATTTTCTGAAAGCTTAGGGGCACGGATTAAACTGAGCAGTACCAATAAAAACTGTTGAGGGCAGAGAAGCCTTAATTCAAGTAAGCTTTTACAATTGTAAACAAAAAAAATTAAGTGAAAAACATTTTCACAAGTCGCAAGGTATTACTGCTTTTTATTAAGTAGGTACATTACACAAACTATTCTGCTGTCATCATTTTCGTTGTAACCCTAAAGTTCGACTTTCACTATCATTTTGTGGCTATATTAATGCCTGCGCAAAGGAAGTGTCAATGGATACATCGAAGTTAAAAGATATTTTTGTTTTTAGATTGAGTAAAAACGATGTATTTGCAAAAGCACTGATCGTAAGACAGAGGAGTAACCCATTAAAGAGGCTCTCCTCATGTTCTTTTCAGCCCCCTGGGGAAAAAAGCTCATTGAAGCTATTACAACATACAGACAGAAAGAGGAGGAAAGGAGGGAAGTGATGCGGGGGTCATGAGGTCAGAACAATGCAATGTCCATATGTTAATAACAAGTTCTTAACAATCAATTAATGGCTAATTCAATACAAGACTTTAACTGTTGGGGTCAACCCGGGACAGTCCACCCACCAATCTTGATTGTTTACGCTCAACAGCTACAGCTAGACAAACATTTGACTGCCCGCAGTCTCCTGCAGGTTCTGTCACTCCATAATGGATGTGTAGCTGTGTAAGAGGGACATAAGTGTTAGAAATTTAAAAAATCCCTCTGTCTGCTGGGCTCATAAAAATTGCTTCACAGTTGGAAGCTGTGGGTTTGCAAAATTGTCAGGGGAAGGACTGTGTGTCTGTCATCTCTGGGCTACTATTTCAGGACTGATGAGTGCCCACATACACACCCACATAGCCTGTAATTATGAACATTCCTGTGGCCTCCCGCTGGTCTAATGGGCAGTTCTAGCATTTGGGGAAGCAGTCCAAATCAGCTGGGTGTGTCATTAGTGGCTGCAGGTCAACCAGAATCTGCTCTTTAGCTCCAAGGAGCTCATTGTCCCGGTGTTAAACTGACACTGCAGCACTTAGAGACCCCATCCACAGCCACAATTGTTTGAAGTATTACATTTACATTGTCATTTAGAAGGCGTGGGGTCGGGTTGAGTATGTCAGTGAAGTCATTTCCTGACTCTTATCACAGTGAATTACCAGTTTCCCGTGTTAGCCAGGTAATATGTGTCTAAAGGTAGGGTCCTGAGGCCTCATTCAACTTACTCACTGTTTGTGTGACATGTCACCCCACTGAGTGCCTGTACCCCACTGAGACGATTATCACAATGGGGGCTTTTTTTGAGACATTTACAATGCAAGTCATCACATAGGACTAATACACAGTTGTTATTATGGAATTGTTATCTATTATACAAACTGTTATGGCATGTGTCAGGAACTTACTTGACATAGAAATCGAGATGCCGTGGGAACTCCAGTTTTCCAGCGAGAATCTTCTGATATATTCCAAATGGATTGTCATCAAAGAATGGTGGATACCTGTAGAGGGAAATAAATTTATCTAATGCCCTCTCTTTTGAAACTGCACATTACATTTTAATGTGAGAAAGATCAGCACGCTGCAAAAGCAGCATGATGCAGAGAACAGGTAAAATGGGTAAGAACTTACATGTATTGAATTGAAGGCATTATGTAGGTAGTTCACCATTTGCACTAGTGTGTGATGACAAATTACTTCTGTACACAAAGCAGGCTTTGTCCATTGCTATTTTGATATTTCAGTGTGTGTATCCACATTTCTGCTACCCACAGGATTTCTGCTGCACTTAACTGAATGCTTTCCCAGCTCTCCTGTTCTTCCCTCTGCTCTGTCCTGGACAACTCATTAACCACAAATTACATAATGGGACCAGCCTCTAAATGCAAAGAGCAGACAGGCGCATAATCGCACCAGTTTGTTACACGCCACTTGCCTTTGCAGGGAAAAGCTGTTGGAGACTCTGAGATGAGGACATCTGGAAAAAATACAAACTCCATTCATGTTTTTTTTTTGCTTTAGCTTTTCAAAGCTGGTGCAGTCATAGGTGGACAATGTGGCTCATTGTGACATAATTTCGAAACATCATGATAATTTTCCAACTTAAACAATTTTTTTTGCCTCAGGATAGATTTTTTAATGTGAAAAGTCAAATTATATTTGAACACTCATTCACACCCAAAGAGTGATGGGTCTTCTTTGACATGGTATTAAAGAAGGGACAGACAGTTTAAGACTTTAACCAAAGATTGCATTTAGAGTTGTTGTTGCCAACTTAAATGACTGTCTCAACTTGTTAAAATTTCAGACATCTTATCATCATATTTTGCATATTTCAAAGTACAAAAAAGGGAATATTTTGGTCTTGGAGTGAAAGTGAATAACACCCAACCAAATCAAGTGTGTTATTAGGCCTATGCTGTTCTCCCGATAGCAAGCGCATATACCCAAAAAGCCCCCAATTCACTGCATTGCACAAGCAATCCCGCTGATTGAAATCCACAAATTAAATATGCAATTGTGTCTGAAAACACTGGTTTTCATTAAATAGTTCCACCTAATGAGTATAATATGAACTAATAGAGGCAAATATAATAATAATAATAATACATTTAATTTATTATGCACTTTACATTTGGATCAAATCTCAAGTAAAAGCAGATAAAAGCATCAATAAAAAATAAAATAATAACTATATAAAAGCATGACCAAAAAGCAGCAATGTTAATTAATGATGTGGATTAATTAACATGTTAATTAATGTATAATACACATGTGCAGATGTGTTTGATGTGGGATTCAAAAGTGAGTTGAGGGTCAAATCTTACGCCGAGGTTGGTGACTGATAAAGAGAGGGGAATATCGTGACCAGAGAAGGTAATACTGGTTATGGAGGAAGATTGGGTCTGATGTGGGGTGGCAATTAAAATTGCTTCGGTTTTGGAGCTGTTCAACTGGAGAAAGTTGTTTTTCATCCACACCTTTATCTCCTCCAGACAAGCGCGGAGAGTTGACAGGGGAGATGATGATGATGATGAGGATGGAGAGGCCTTCGGAGGAACATGTGTCCGTTTTTATGTAGATTAGCGTGTCATCAGCGTAGCAATGGAATGAGAGTCCATATTGACTGATGACATGGCCAAGGGGGAGCATGTATAGTATGAAGAGAATGGGGCCAAGGACCGATCCCTGGGGGACCCAGGTGACGGTGTGTGTCCGGGACCTTGAACTTCCAAGGGAAAAGTATTCTGTTCTGTCAGTGAGGTAGGATTGAAACCAATTTAGGGCGGTGGCAGTGAGTCCAGTGGTGTGAAGTAGGCGGTGTAGGAGCATTCCATGGTCAACTGTGTCGAAGGCAGCAGACAAATCAAGGAGAATCAGGAGGGAAGATGAACCAGCATCTGCTGCCATCCGTAAGTCTTTTGTGACTCTAAGCAGAGCTGTTTCTGCGGACCGGAAACCAGACTGAAAGGTTTCAAAGAGGTTGTTGTATTTGAGGTGGTCCTGGAGGTTGGCAGTAACTACTTTTTCCAGTACTTTGGAGAGGAATGGGAGTTTGGAAATGTCCCTGTAATTAGCATAAACTTCTGGATCGAGAGTAGGTTTTTTGAGGAGTGGTCTGATTATGGCGGCTTTTAGGGCAGATGGAACAAAGCAAGCCTGGAGGGATTGGTTTATTACAGCGGTGATCAGGGGACTGATGGAAGAGATGTTAGTTTTCACTAGGGCTGTAGGAAAGGGGTCGAGGGCACAGGTGGAGGGCTTCATAGTCCTGATGATAACCTCAACCTCTTGCTGTAAGATTTCTGGGAAGCACTTTAGAGGCTGGAAGATGTCAAACTGTGAGTAAGCAGACTGGATAGGTAGAGTGGAGGAACCAGAAAGGACAGAATGGATTGAGTCAATTTTTGATTTGAAGAAAGCCATGAAATTATAACAGTGCTCTTCTGTATTTCTGTAAGTGGGAGGGTTGCGGTTTTAAGAAGATGATTGATAGTGGAAAACATCTGCTTAGAATTTCCAGGACAAGTTTTGATAATGTTCGAGTAGAACAGTGACCGAGTCTCTCTAAGGGACTTTGAGTAAACCTTTTGGTGTTCCCGAAAGGCTAGCTTGTGGACAGTAAGACCTGAAGGCTTGTAACGCCGCTCAAGGACACGCCCAGCTGCCTCAATTTTCCGTAGCTCGCTGGTGAACCAGGGGGCTGAGCGGGAGAAGGTGACTGTTTTAGTTTTTACAGGGGCATGACGATCCAGGATGCTACTTAGGGAGTTATTTTAGAAATCTACTGAGTCATTGGCTGCTACAAAGTTTGCGGAAAGAAGATGCTGGAGGTCGACTCTCATGGTTTCTGTGTTGATGTTTTTCAAATTCCTGAAGTAGAATTGACGTTTGGGCTTGGTGAGGGGGGACACAAGTGACAATTCCATGGAGACGGCCTTGTGGTCGTACACACCCAGATCGTACACAAGAAGATTGCTGAGAGGAGCAGAGTCAGTGATGACAAGATCCAGAGAGTGCCCGTAGTGTGGGTGGGGACATCGACAAATTGCCTGAGATTAAAACAATCCAGTAGTTGGAGAAATTCGGATGCAAAACGACATGCAGGGGAGTTGACATGAATGTTCATATCTCCAAGTACTAAAATATTGGCAGAGGTTGTGTAAAATGTCGACAAAAGGTTGTACATCTCAGATGTGGGGGGTCGGTAGATTAGAAGTAAAGTCATGGAAAAAGGGGTATTAAAATATCAGGCATTCAAAAGAATCTCTGGCAACGGCAGTGGAGAAAAGTCCAAATCACTGCGGTAGATGACAGACAGACCACCACCACCATGGCCAGTGCTGTAGGTTTTCTTTTCATTCTTTTCAAATATAGTGCGATACTGTCAAAAAATTATTTATCAATATTTTCGGGGATTTTGCCAATAACAATTATAAGACGATATTTTTCATTCTTTAAAAGAGCTTGTAAAAAAGTCTTGTATTATACTAGCTCACTCTTGTTAACAGGATATTAACAGTTGATTTCATGATTGTAGTTGAGACAAAATATTAAAGGAAGGCATGTCTTATTTATTAACTTCGAACTGAAGTAAATCTAAGAATGTAATCTAATCACCAATACATTGGTTGAATTGATAGGAATAGGGACATGACAAAAAGCAACACTCAAAATGCATGATAAAAGAAATTGCACGCAGTTCAATATGGTTGAAAAATAATGATAACAATAATAATAATTGATTGGAGCAGGGTAAGCGTGAGCTATCAAAAAATGAAGCAAAAGTGGTTACCTGTGTTGAGCTAGCTTATTTTTTAGGAAAGACAAAATATTATTCAGGATTCCACCCGGATTACCGGTTGTTGCCTGCCCCTCAATGGCAAAAAAAAAACGTAAATATTTCCAACATTCAACCAGGAACTACTGAACTCTCTGACATACTGGAAAATCAGATTACTATGAGAAAATCTTTTAACATTAACATTTGTGCGCCTTCAAAAACTGTTATTCAAGTTTCTCACCAAAACTTCGATTTTACAAGTGGACATTGAAGACACCACGCTATGTATCTTTATGCAAGAAAAGAAAAAAGTCACATTTCCGACCACCTTTGTCGCCTTTTGGAGCCCTGTGAAGTTGATCCACATCCAGCAATTAAATCTGACGGCGTAGAATGTGAGGCTAATGCTAATAATAAAAATAATACATTCGATTTATAATAGACTTTACATTTGGATCAAATCTTAAAGTGCTACAAGGTAAAAGCAGATAAAAGCACCAATAAAAAATATAATAATAATTCTATAAATTTCTGAGCAAAAAGCACCAATGTTAATTAAAATGTATAGGTTTTGCTAAAAATGAAGTCTTTGGAGCCTTCAGATGGTCAGGGAGGGCATTCCACAGACGAGATGCAGCAGAACAGAAGGCCTGATCACCCATGGTGCTGAGCTTAGGAAAAAGGAGGCGGTATGAGTGGGTAGAACGGAGGGATCGTGTTGAAATTACTAGTGATTATCTCTCATCACTAGTGAGTGATGAGAGATATCTTAACATCAATCCTGGTGGAGATGGAAAGCCAATGAAGGGAATGAAGAACGGGGGTGATGTGTTCCGTGTTTACTCACTCTCATCAGGATCCTTGCAGAACTGTTTTGAACATACTGTAGTCTTTGAAGACTTTTATCAGGGATCCCGATGAGAAGTGCGTTACAATAATCCAGTCTGGAGGAGACAAACGCGTGAACCAGTGTTTCACTATCACTAAAGGTGAGTGAAGAACGGAGTTTGGAAATATTTCTGAGATGGTAAAAGGAGATCTTGCAGATGTGTTTGATGTCGGATTCAAAAGTAAGTTGATGGTGTCTATATATCATATCGTGGTGCTGTTTGTTCACTAATTTTAACTTAATACATGAATAATTTCATGTATTTTTCAGCAAATATGCTGTTTTAACTCTAGCACAAGTTTTGGCATAACGCAAGACGCAGCGAATGCTTGAATATGTTTTTGATTGTTTTTGTACTTGATAACGTGAGCTTGCACATCGTTAAAGCAACAATTAAGATATTATTGTAGACGATACAATGCAATCCCCTAGTATGGATAAGATAGTTCACAAATGCAAATGCACCAAATTGAAGAAGTATGGCCCGAAAACCTTTGTAAATAAAGCTCCCTAGTCGCAAGAATATACAACCGACCTTTCCCAATTAAATACATTTTGAGTTATCGCGAGAACACAAAGGATCCGCGGTGACGGTGAACACGGCAATCACGACTGCATAATATCCCCAACACTTCAGGTAGATGTATATAATAATAATCATTTCCCATCTCTTCCCCAGGGATCATTGGGGCACTGAATGAAGTGCACACATTTTGTGTCACATTTAGAGTGGATTGTGACTTACAAAGAGAAAATAGAGTAGGATATGCATTTTTAGGCACTTGCATTCATATGCTACCTTCTGATGAAAATCCTTCCCATAGTTTTATAATCTAGAAACCTGTTCTTTTTTGGGGGGGGGTAAACATCAACCATAGAGTCACATGTGTAACTTCATATAAAAAAGGATTTTTCCTTTTCATTATGGCAAGAAATCCAGCATTTAAGGTAGGATAGTGAGAGAATTTGTTTGAGAATAATGTCTTTTTCAAATTCCACCCAGAGGATGATGTTTTAGCCCCCCTGACATTTCAGAAGCAGCTGATAAATTCTTGGATGGGACATCTGACGAAAAACTACGTACAACAGAATGATGAAGGGAGCTCTTTGTCTGGTGGTCTTCATATTAGTCCCCTTTCTGGTCATACCTGCTAGTGTGCTAAGGGGGCAGCCTCCTATCACTGGCAGACTGCACATTGCAATGCCTATCCTGATGAATGCTGGGCTAAGGTCATACACTTTCCACAAGTCACTTAGCATTTCCTAGCAGGATATAAAAAACATTGGCTGAAGGGCTATGGATCCAGAATCCGTGATCATAGACAGATGACCTTTCAGGAAGACACAAGAAAAGGGCTTTATATTATTGAAAGCAGATTTTTCGGACAGCATGATGTGCCCCTATTAAACATGATGATAGGTCTGATTTCATAAAATACATTTTAATAGTCAATATGATTTTGATGGTGTCCAGGAATTAACCCCATACAAGATGAAACTAATAATAACATTTCACACCATGAGTACTATAAGGTAATATCACTTCAAATTAATATGATTCTACCCACCACAACAACTTTTTCTTTCTGCCACCTTGTGAACCTTTCCTTTCACTCTTGCTGCTATTCCTTTGTCACTTATAACTCCTGAAACCCACTCCAACCTTAATGCACTTGCATCTTCTCAACACTCCCCGTTGCTCTGAAAAGTTGACCCTAATAACTGAAACTCCTTCCCATTCTTCAGCTCTAACCATTGTATCAACACCATCTCACCTGCTACCTTTCATTTAGAAACATATATTCTGTCTCGATGTGACTGACATTAGCCGGGTTTACATGAACACTTTTCTCCTTTCAGAATGAAATCATTCCGGAAGGATAATCCTGTTACATGAGCAGTGATCTAATCAGAAATTGTATTCTGATTTGATTCTGACAAGTATAATCAGAAGCTGGGCGTCTGTCAAGTGATCAGTGCAGTTTTATCTGTTATTGTGATGCTTTTAATGAAGAAACAGCTTGACTATAACTAATGATTTCCTCTATATTGGAGACACAAGGGATGGAGGGAGAAAAAAAAGCTACTGTCGGTACCTCAAAGTGGTTTTACTCTGACCAACATTACAACATTATCAAATTTTAAGTTATTAACGAGGCCGTGTTGTGTTGTAAACTCACCACAAATGTTAAAATAACATAAATGTAAAGTTTAAAGCAGAAACTCCCCATCATGAGTTTCATCCTGAAAACTCAGATCCATGGATCGTCAAAGCCTTTTCACAGAAGTGTCCCTCTTCGCCTTTCTCTTAATTTACTTAATTTATTATTGCATAACCAAAAGTTGGTCACCATAGATATTAACATCAACATCTATAACATTTAAAGGCACTAACTCTTCATCATGAAGAGTTAGTGCCTTCATCATGAAGAGTTCTTCATCATGAAGAGTTAGTTCATAATCTGTAACTACTTATCCTGTTTAGGGTTGCGGGGGCTGCAGCCTATCTCAACTCTTTAAGTACTTCATTCATGCTAAAAAAAAAGTGAAGGCAGTGGATCTGATCCACTTTATTGTTGTGCGATTTATGCATAAGCATAAATTATTGTTTATAAAATCAGTGTCAAAATCGTCCATCACTTTTTTAATTTGTTTAAAGGGCGGTCTATCACGGCTCCTCACGGTTTCTCTTTGACGTGACGTCACTAGGGATTATTCAGAAACACTTTTTACATGCATGACTTTCCGAATGGACGTAGACCAACCACTTGGAAAGGAATGAACGCTCATTCGGAATGGGCTTTCTCTTTAGGAAAGGGATGTTGATATGCAGCATTGTCTTTCTGATTTAGCATCGTTTGGCCTCTTTTCTGAATCTATTAGAAATAAGGCTGTCCATATAAACCTATCTATCCATTCCTCTACTCACCAGCATATTTGTTTCCAGGTCTTATTCCACCTTTTCCCTGCTCTCACAACATATCACAATGTTGTCTTCTGCTACTCATTCCCAGATCTTAATTGTGGGGCTCATCAGTTTAATACCTCTGTAGTTGTGACAGCTCTGAACCTCACCCTAGTTCTTGAAAATCAGCACAAGTACACATTTCCTCCATTCCCCAGGCATCCTCTCACTCTGCAAGATAGTATTGAACAATCTAAAACTAAAAACCTGCCCTCCCTCCCTGACACTTTCATACCTCCACGGATATATCATCAGGTCAGACCAACTTCCCATTCTTCATCCTCTTTAAAGCTGTTCTCACTTCATACTTACCAATCTTTTGAACTTCCATATTTTCAATTCTAACATTCTCTACCGTTCATCAGTTCTCCAAAGTACTCCATTTTTGTCTCTATAATTAATCACCCTAACCTGATGCGCATCCATCCCATCTTGTTCCCTCTGCTTTGCTAATCAGCTACGTTTCTTCTTCCTTAGTCCCAACTTCACATACAACACAACATAGACCTTTTGTTTAGCTATTGCTCACTCGTTGCCTTACGCTGTGTCTTTGTATTCCTGCCAACTTCATCACTTGTCCTATCACACTTTTTCTTCCCCAACGTTTTCAAGCATATACTCTCATGAACTTCATCATTCCACTAACAAGTTTTCTTTATCTCATTTCCTCTGTGCAGATGATATGCTAAGAACCTTCCTCTTTTATCACTTTTTCCGTAGTTACCCAGTCGTCCGGCAGTTCTGAGCTACCACCCAGCGCCTGTCTCAACTCCTCCCTAATCACACAGCAGCCTTCCTTCCTCAACTTCCCCGATTTGTACCTTTTCTTTACCTTTTGATTTTTTCCTCTTCTTTATCACCTCATCCTTCATATTACATTCTATGTTGTCTGTCTACGTTCTTGCCCCGTCAATACCATGCAGTCTCCAATCTCTTTCAGATTGCATTATATGCACAAGATGTAATCAAACCGTGTGCTCCTACCTCTGTGCCTATGTCACCCTATTCTTCTCACTCTTATTGAAATACGTACTCACTAGAATTGCACCGATTGCAATTTCCTTGGCTGATCACTAATCACTGATTTTTATAAAGTCATGATAGCCGATTCCTATTTTTTACTTTAAAGTATTAAATCATAATGAGTTATGTATTTTAAGTGTTCTTGTTTTGAAGGATCACAGTGGAAGTAAGGCATATCGGCATTGTGTATGTATTCTGACCTGTTGTAATTAATTAGTTGAAATTAATCAATTATTAATGAATTAAATTAAGTTAATCCTCTCCGCCGTGCGTTTTTTAAACCAATTGTATGACATGTCGAAGTGAAAATCAAACTTTGTAAGATTTGTTCAGTCCATTACATGTTATAGGTTGGCTTTATTCAAGGTCTACAGGGCACGTGGCTGACTCTGCTTTTGCCGCTCTGCCAATGTTAGCTTCTTCAAACTTGCTATGTGTCTTGGGGTGATTAATTTTGTGTCTAATTAAGTCATGCAGAACATTTTCGGGTTCTTCCTCCATGTAAGCTGCCTTTAATGACAGCATACATACATAGCTACAGCAGGCTCTTGGCTGGCTCTGCACTTGGGGCTAGCTTTAGCTGCTCTGCTAACATAAGCTTCTTGAAACTTGCTATGTTCCTCAGGGTGATTAAATTTGAAGTGTGTGATAGGTTTGATGTGCCAAACGTTTTTTGGGGTTGTTCCTCTACAGCATATTTCTTTCTTACTGGTGTTACAAATGGCAAGCTTCGAGTTTTGTAGGAATTTCTGATTTATCTGCAAAACGTTAGGGTCAGTGGTAGCTCCTCCTTGTTGTGCGTGTATGGCGTATGCGTGTAACTTGCACGGACCTGTCTGAATGAGGGTCCTCAGCCGAGTTCATCAAACAAGGCAACCCGGCGCTGATCGAGCGGCCACCTCTATTATTCACCATAGCCATGAGGGTGGGTTCCCTGCACTGCATGATCCCGGCCCAACATATTCGTAACCACTACAACCCAATCTTTGGTGTCAATCGGCCAAATGTTTGCTGCCAACATCACCACTCTGTGTTTGGTTCTTGGCACTGTAGGTTCTGGCTAGGAATGCAAGGAACAAACCACTACTCAAATCATTAGTGCATGTCTTTCTGTTATTGCCTGTCCTTTTGTCCTTGTTTTTCTTTATTCAACTTTGTTTCTTACATAAGGTATGTAAGAAACAAAGTATCGTTCATTCTGATGAGAAATAATTGTTAGTTAAAAACCTAACATAATAGAAATAACACTTATCTAAAAAAGTTCTATGTTATTTGACCAAGTTTCTTATTAATTTAATAGACTATATTATTTTATTGAGATATGATATCTTTAATTAAATAATGTGTATTATTGTAATGACTTGTTTTCAAAACATTAAAATAAGTAAGCCTCTTTAATGAAAAGTATGTTCCCGATAGAACAATAACTCTTATATGATATTGGTGAACTGGCCATGAATTTGTGCTAATTTGTGTGTCAGAGGCAAGTAATTGTTGGGGGAAACAGGAAACTTTATATTGTATGAAAAAAGACTAATATAAAAATTTTAAGTTGTAGAATGTTTAAAAAAACAGTAAATATTCTGGCAGGACAATGCTATTTGGTTTAACAAATTAATTGTGGAGTGATCAAATGTCACTTTTGGGCCAATCAATGTTGAAGTCAAACTCAACCTTCAGGCCTTTCTCTCTAAATGCCAACAAAGCTCAAACATTATTATTCATTATGAACGATTGAGAACATTAGATAAAAAACACTGGTTTATGAAGGGGATAAGCACTGTCATTCTTAATCTACAACAATTCCCATTCATAGATTAATCTGTGACAGCTCTGGAGGCTCTAATAAGTACACGATGAATAGATTCACCACGCTGAGACAATAATGGCCGTGTGATTAATTAAAACAGTTTCCCCACTGCTTTGTGTTCTTAATTGCAAGGATATTATCTAGGACTGCAAGGTTTTAGTTGTTTTATACTATGTGGAAATGTTTTCTAAGATGGTCATGAAGTTTATTCTAGTCATTCCAGATAGAGTTGCTCAAAGCCTTCTCTGTCTGGAATTCACAGAGGTATTTTTTTCACTGTAGAAGAGATTATAACATGAGAAATTCTTCAAGTCTAGATGCTAGATAACATCTGGGTTGTTCAATGCTGCTTCACCTCAGATGCTCTGGTGGGGTGGGGTGGGGGTGGGGGGGTGGGGGGGAGTGCCCCTCTGTGTTTAAAATCGGGTGGAGTGTGGTGTATAGCAGGCTTAACTTACCCAGCCAACATTTCAAACACAAGGATGCCCAGAGCCCACCAGTCCACCGCTTGGCAGTGACCTTTGCTTTGGATGACTTCAGGAGCCAGGTACTCAGGAGTGCCACATAAAGTCCAGGTCCTAATTTGACAGAAGGTTTTGAAAAAATTTGAAAATATAGCAAAGGTTTGAGGGTATTGTTTGTATGTTCATTTAAGTATGTTTTGGCATCCGTTCATCTATTCACAGTATTGATGAGCCACACTTTAAAGGTTGCTCATAAATAAGTGAAATATTGTTCCGTTGGTCCATTGAGAATGAATGCATACCTTGACAGATGAATGTTGACTCATCAATTTTATCTATCAAGCATTCATGGTATCTGATTAATTTTATTTATACATTTTTCTTTTAAATTGTATGGACTCCAACAGACTTTAACATATAAACAAGGCAACCTGTGAATACACACACAAAAAAGTTCAAAATTATATTTGTAACTAAATTACTTAATCACAAGCATGAAAATATATTCTCCTGTCTGAGCTAAACAACGGGATGTGTTAACAGTAGCAGCAACAACTTCAGGAAAAAGGTTACCAATAACAGCAGATAAGATAAGCTAAAAGCTCATTTACATATGTAGTAGCAGGGCAGGTGAGTAGGAAAACATCAAAGTCAAGACAGTTAACACTAAAAAACAGTTACAAGAGAATACACATCCATCATAAAACAACATCAGCGACCCAAAACGAATCTAGAAGAGAGGGTTTATTCGCCAAATTCAGACAATCTAGGCTGTATTCACAGTGCTGGGAGTGTTTGTTTGTACAGTGTTATTCAGGGAGTACGTGTTTTTTTTCCAGCTTGTAATGATGGTATAACAAATTAGAAAACAAAAAAGTTTTGCAAGATTTACAGAATGTGCAATGTCGTACTGACTGAGTTTAGATTTTTTTTACCAAAGACGAATCTCACTGAAAACTCTATCTTTTGCCTTTGAGCTCTTCAGAGAAGTCAGGATTTTACAAATCGTATCGTCTGCAACTCAGTCATGTTGAGAAATGTTCTTGTGGGGTTTTGTGTGGATATTACTTCCCTGATTGTGTTTGTCAATCTTTGTTAGTTTATTAATTTTCCATATTATCTTTGCTATTTCCTTTACCCTATTTGAGAATTTCCTTAGAAAATCTGGCCAAAGCCTTTTTCAATTCATCATCTACCTTATTACAAAGACTTTTTTTTTAAAATACATGTATCGTTGCACAATTTGGATTCTAGTGCCGTTTTCAGAGCAAAGTCACAATTTTTTTCATCAAGTCCCAAAGTTGCTCATTAAACCAAGGTAGATTGTTCTTGATGTCTGTTCTTAAACCCTGTGGTACATTTCTCTTTGATTCTGTGTATAGTACCAATAAAGGATTCAAAAAAGCTTCAAGATTAGTGTTGAGCTTAAAGTAATCCCAATCAATTTTATTTAGATCTTCTTTGAGATTGCTTGAAAACATTTTCACACAGGCCAACTTTTTGTTTTAGTTTACCTTATTGGTTCAATAAATCCAATAAAAACTTTAAAACATATATTTTATGATTATTCAGGTTGCCTTTGTTTATCTTAGAGATCTTAGAGAACTTAATATTAGATACATACAAAAATAGAACAAATCAAGAGAGGATCAAATAAAGAAAAAAGATTCACATGACTGTATGGCATGGAAGACAACATTAAAATAATCTATCAATTAAAACATTTCCAAAAATGTTCATGTTAAGAAAAATTATATTACAAGACAACTGCTTTTACAATGAATAAAGTTTGGAGAAGCTAGGATATATTTTTGCGAGCTATGCTCCGCACAAATTGACCACTGGTCAGAGTCACCTAAAACCATAGGTTTCAAGGGAAACAAATAAAATGTATTGTATTAAATTCTAAATTTTATATAATTATTAAAAGTGTACTTCACCAATATGTTTCCCATTAGTCAGGTAGAATGATGATGAGACGAAACCACACTAGTTAAACGCCCACTGGCAATACATCAACATATAATGTTTTTGGAGGAATAGAAGACTGGAATCTAATATATAGAAAAAATTTAAAGTTTCCCAAACTCTGTTTTTATTGTCATCTACTAAATGAAAGGGTCCAGATTGTACATTTCCGCTGGCTGCCGAACTGCAAAAGGGACATCCAAAGGTGTGCCAACCTACTGTCCAAAGGAACTGCCCAACCAGACTTAGGTGGGGACAACTGATAGTGGGTGAAAGAACCCAAAATCCCATCTCATCCTGACAAGGCAGGACTTTTCTGGGTACAATGATAGCTGACATAATTAACACTATCTGACGCTCATGTTAAAAAACACTTTTTCATGACTGTCTGAACTCATTATTATGTTAAAATCTAAGCTCATCTTGTCTATGCAACAGTATGGCTACGTTCCACATTTTCACTTAATGTCAGCATATGGAGTGGAGGAACAGTGGAGGACAGGTGATAATGAAAGCATCTCATTTCTCTGTATTCAGTATATCTGTACAGTACAAAATGTGTAAAAAGAGACGGGGAAGACAATACCTTTGAGTAAACAGATATAACAGTGACACCCGAATTCACAACTTTTATAGCATTATGAATGGACGGGAGCTCTGATTTAGGAGTAATACAAGGGGAGATTAGTCAGTATTTGATCAGTCACCAAACACTGAAAGTGTAATAAGTTCCTGTACAATAAGTAAAGGATGACTGGTGAAGGTAAACAATAACAGGAAGCTTAAAGCAGATTATTTCCTATATGATGACTGAGTGGCTGACTGACAAACTGTGTTCTCTATGAAAGCCACTTGTCCTCTGATGAAGAGCACTTGGCCCAGCACCAACCTTCCACAATATGTCACAAATATCAACTAGGTAATGAATTATTTTGGCCTGTTGCCACGGTAACAGTAATTTGTATGGAAATTATGTTGGTCCTGTTAGGGGACGTGGAGGCTGCTAATGTTGTAGAGGAAGAGGAGGCTGCTAATGTTGGAGAACAATAAAGCGTGCTGTATGGAGGAGGTGTGACCATGGCTAAAAGAAGACATGTGTTTTTGCTACTCAGACAGTCATATGTAATCTTAATGGTCTTCTTTTTTAAATGTGTTGGTGTGCATGTCTGCCAGTAGGGGACACTGTGGTAGCACAAGGAGGACCGGCTGTGACTCCACTCCATCATAACCTGAACAGGGAAAGAACAAGAGAGTTTGTGCAATGAGGCAGTTGTCTTCCTATGCCAGACAATTCTACTACCCTCCATTTATATAAATGAGTCACATAAGAGAGGTATCTACTCCCCATCTGTTTTGCTCTCCCGTCAGGGGGATAATGTAATCTTACTCCATTATGGATACATGTCAGCAGGGTACAATGCAATGCTGGGTGACAAACTTGGGAGAAACACAGACATAATCGAGGCTGCAGGGCAGATATAAAGCCTTCTCTTCTCCATTATAGTGCAATTCTACTTGGGTCGCCTCTTTCGGTGTATATCTAATTCAGACAAAATTACATCAGTTGGGAAAAGTTTTTCCTTGTTTGGAACTGCCAGGGGTTTCTTGGCGTTGGGGGATACCCTGAAATTCCTTGAAGAAAATATGAACTTTTCAAGGACACCGACCACATACAGGCTATGGCAGGACATGTGCCCGTTTGCAAAACAGCCTTTCCTGCTAAGCATAAGAAGGATGTTTGTTTTCATCATCCAGTCTAGAAGCCTTTTACTAATGGTGCTTATCCCTCATCACTTTTGCAATACTTGGGGAAAAAACACATCAGACGGAAGGTTCTACACGGTAGCCTAACAGTGAGAATACGTTTGTACATTTACTACCAAATGAATCACTTAAATATACTAATTGTTTTTCCTTTGCTCTAATCTCAATCACCGATTCGCATACATATTACACAGATATTATGCTCTTAACATATATTATTGAATTCATAATCTATTGTAAAAATAAGTTTTAGTGATCTTTGATGAAATTAAATTTTGAACGATTGTCTGATATTACCACTGGTCAAAATTACTCGTACACTGTGTATCTACTCATATTGTGAATCCCTGTATGAGACCGCTGTCAGGCGGCGGCTTATCTTGGCAGAAGACCAGTGCTCAACAACATGGGGTTCAGAGGATTTGTGCATAAAATCTGAGAAATACCGTAGGCCAAATTTTCAGATGCAATTTGAGTACAAACATATGTTTTGCAAGATTAAGAATTACCAAAACTATTGACTTTCTAATCGAGCTTTCTATCTGCATCCCTGAGCTTAACGTGTGACACGTGGGTTTACATGGACAGCCTGATTCGGACGTCTAATGGGAAAAAAATGCTGCATGAAAACACCTTTCTGAATTAGACTTCATCCCTTTGCGAGGAGGTAGTCTAAATCCTTTTGGAAAGCCTTTCCGATAGCCAGTGGCTGCATGTAAACGCTGTATTGGAAAGCTTTCTGCTTGAGTTGTGTCTGGGCATGCCCAGCGTCGTGACGTAATGCTCCGCTAAGTTTTTTCGGAGCCGCAACGCGTTTTTGATACGGTGACTTCAAAAAAGTAATGCGCAGGTACGAACATGTTTCCGATTAGGTGAGTTAATGCATGTAAACACCGGGTCGGGAAAGATCACAAGTCATGTAAACAGGCGACCGACATTGCAATTCGGAAAGGTTTAATTCAGAGAGGAGAAATGTGTCCCATGTTTGTTTAGCAAGTGTAAATGGGCTGTCATCTCTATGCCAACGATGCACTGATAGGCTGTTACTGGGTCACTGACGCAACATCAAAACGCAACAGACTGATCACTCAGAGTGGTGTGGGTGTTGGGTAAGCACATGATGCCTTTTCTGTCATTAAGCAGTAGTGTTTGACACAATGTAAAATAGTTTTTCATGCACTTTGATTCTGGAGATCTTGATATATTTGTTTACCAAAGCATTCTATGGAGGTTTTTGTTGTATTTGAGTATTTATTTTAATTTATGTCAAAATGGAAATGCCATTTTATTTTTAGAATGTATTTTTGTTGTTTTGCATGAAAAGTACATTTTTTTTTTAACATAACATTATTATGGGTTGTGGCTTGACCGACTATAATAAATGGACCTTTGATTCATTGAAAAGAAAATTTGTGGGCCTTAAATATTTGTATGTGAGTACCCCTGGTGTAGATCATTAGACAATCCAAGAAGTTAATAATTTTAAACACACTTTGGGCAGGGGTTCAGATTAAAAGCTCTTGTATTAAAGGTGTTAAGTGACTGTTTTCAGTTGGGTACCTGCAAGACATAGAAATACAACCAAAGAAGGCAGGTAAATATGTTACAAATACCAGAACACAGCACATCAGTTTGAATTGATATCAGACTGACAGTTCTGGATAATCTCTCATCTTTACATTAACATGGTTAACATGAGGCTATTGACATTAATTAAGTAATATACTAGGTAATCTGCAAGGAATCTGAACTTCAATGATTTTGAATGCCCAACACAGTTCTTTTTGAGACAGTGTCACACTGTTTTGCAGTAAAAATTAATGTTAAACTTTTTAGCAAACAACTTTGGGTCGTTAAGCTAAAACATACACCTCACATACACCTCACAACTTTAACAGACAGGGTTCAGGCAAATCAATTGAAGTGCAGCATTTTTTCATGGAAGTCTCATTTTGGATATAGGTGGTTTGAAACTACTTTGTACTCCGAAGTAATGCAATTTGAATAAGGGGAGTCATCGGAAGAAGATACATGTCCCCCAAAACATTGTACATCAAACGCATCAGTATATGATGATCATCCTGATTGATGGATTTCTCAACCAGTTCCACCCGACTAATGGAAATTTCCAAATATTGAATAAAAAGGAGTGTGGTAGTCTTCGCCAACATCTACCAGCCTCAGACAATACAGTTGTGAAATACCTCCCCAGCCAGTTTCAAAACCATTCATACCTTATACTATGGGACACTAACAGGTAGCATGATGGATTAGAAAGTAAATAAACCAGTTTCGACTAAACAATCTTAACGACCCACAATAGGGCTGGCTGAGTCAAGTTCACACCTGTGGCCTTGAGAACTCTCACATGTTGAATACCTGAAACTTCCCACTGGGTGTCAGAGCTGTGAGGGAAAGATCCAAACCAGTAAGGTTCTAGCTCACACTGTAGGTCCTATCCTGGAAACAATGGTACGAAAGCGACCACAAGAATCGGCTCTCCGCAGTGATGTACTTTTTTTCCAGATTAAGTGAAAAAATAATAGTTTTTGAGCGAGTTTACAATACATATCGTTTAGATCTGAAGGAAGAAATTTGAAGGGATTTCTGAATGTATGTGAATGTAGCCGGAATGTTGCCGAGTGATTACTTATGGGTCTTGTCTGAACAAACGATGAGGTTGTGTGGTGCCATTTAGGGATTATAAGAAGCAGGACAAATTTCCTAAATTTTGATCGCAAAATTATGGCTGTTGAGTTAGATTTGTGGGATTTCTGGCAATTTGTTTGCAGTCTTTCCGTGTTTTTCTGCTCCTACTACTCTGTTAATGAGCTCCCTCCACTCTAACTTCTGATTATTTCCCTAAATCTGCCGTACTTGAAGCTCATGTGAAGACAAACTATGAATGGTACAGAAGTTGTTGAATATTCATGTTAAAAACAAAGAATTTAGCTACATTTTAAATTTAGAAAAGTGTTTCTAGGTGAAAGTATGAGGTAGTAATTAATCAACGTCTGAAACGATAATTTTTATTGCCATTAGGTGGCGCTATGGCAAAAAATATATATTTTCGTTCAGACCTATTCAGGGCGGGATCTTTATCCACAATGAGAATTTGGTGGAGTTTGGCCTATGTACAGTGGAGTTATGATGACCTACAGTTTTGTGGCGAGTCATCCAACTTCGCCACCCAGCCCCGCCCACACAATTATTCAGACACACACATCCTTCCCAACAACGGCTGTCCAACTTGTTGTGGCTATCCTGATCCCACTTTTTTTTATAAATTTTGGGATTTATAGCCTTGGAGTAAAGGGTTGAAATTGCAAAACATTTCATTTATTGGACCCCGGTGGGGCCCTTTTTTGTCCAGAACTGTTTAGTGAAATCTCAATTTCCCAAATATCGTTTGGTCATTATGACCTCTCGTTGTCACCCAAAAAATTTCAAGTCGATGGGGTCAAGGCTCTAAGACAAGTTCAATCAAACAAAACAGAGAACAATGGAAAAAAGCGCCTCTGTAGATCGGGATCTGATAAATATGTGTACTAAATTTCATGTTTCTAGGTGAAAATAACCCATATGGGGAGGGTCTTTTGAAAATTTCGGGAGGGCGCTCTAGAGCCATTTTTCCATGTTGTCTATTTTGTGGGACGCCCCCCAAAATACGAAGTTTTTCTCCAGAACTGATGAGTGTGCAAATTTTCCTGAGTGTTCGGGGATGGGAAAGCTGCCAAAATGGCGATTCTTGGCGGAAAAAAAATTCCTTGAAGAACAATTGGGTCCACTGCGGCACTGTTTTGCCTTGGCTGAGGTTTGTGATCTGAGTGCTTTCTAGTTGTGTCATGCCTCTTTTTTCTAATGTGTAGCTGCTAACCTAGCAGCAGCTAGGATATTTAAACACATGAAGCATAAATTAAAATGACTTGAATACAAACAAAAATAGAGACAGCACTTCTGAGAAATAAAATGGAAATGTTAATAAATGTTTATGTTAAATTTAAGAATATTTAATAAATGTCACTGAAAAGTTGCCAATGCCTGAGATAACATCTCTGAACTACCATCCAGTCCATATCCATATGCTGAAAAACAGCCAAAAAAGAAATCAGCTGCTTTTCCAGATTCATACTTCAATAACAGACAGCATTTCAAGAACAGACAGGTGTTTGTCGTTGTCAAATATATAATACTAATTCAATATCTATGCGTGTATTACCCATTTAAACTCTATTTCATCAGAGACTGTACTTGACACAGGAGGCAAAATCAATGCTGTAAACCCAATTATAAGATAAATTAATTTCATACGTGGCTTTATACTTTTTCCAGTGTCAATTAAAATCAATGCAACTTCTTAATAAAACATGTTGGAAATGTTATCAAAAAAATTATTTCAATCACCTGTCAGACAGTTTCTTAGCAAAGCCGAAGTCAGTCAGACGGATGTGTCCTTCACTGTCCAACAAGATGTTCTCAGGCTTCAGATCCCGGTACACGATTTCTTTTGAATGGAGGTACTCTATGGCGCATACGATTTCAGAGGTATAGAAGAGGCCTGTGGCGTTACTGAAGCGGCCGCGGCTTCGTAGGTAGCTAAACAGCTCACCACCAGGCACATAGTCCAACAGCATGTAGAGGAAGCGCTCATCATGGTGGGTCCAAAACCTGAGAAATAAAAGGACAAAGCCTTTTAATAAATGCAGAACATAAAATAACTTATTCTCTCCACAGCTGGTCATTGTGGGGCAATCCTGTTAAAGTACTGTCTGATGAGTTGAGAAGATCAGACAAAATGAGAGACTGCATCAGTCACACTCTTCCTTCCCCCAGTGTGATGTGGAGCAATGTTAACAACTATTTTTAGCTGGAAGGGCACTTCAGACAAATTAAATACGAGACAGTATTGTCACCAATCAAGATGGACGAGGCTCCTGTGCTTTCCATAATTACTGGCTGCAGCCCAAAAAGACAGTTAGGGACTCTTTGGACCCCTAGTTTATCTACACACTTCCATTTGTTTTTTGGTTCTCTAAAACAATATTTTATTATAATATACATCAAATGTATTTTTAAAAAAAGTACTGCTAATACTTGTGCAGTTTATACGCAATCATATGATCACTATGCAAATTTTTTTTTAATTTTTTTTTAAACCAGGTATCCTTGGTTTGGATCCCGATTTACAATAACTAAATATCTTATTCAATATCAGATTACGGTAAATAAATTATAGCGTGACATTATTGGGAAACACTGTCCCAAATGCATAGTTTGCTCTTTGGAACTCCATAGTGGATCATCGGTAGAGGAAGTTTACAATCTATGTATATATGTATTTTTGTTTTCACTTTTCATCATTTGTTAAGCCTTTTGTTAATAATATTTGTGTTCCCAGATCATTGTGATGGACAGGAAGTTGTATGACCTCAACCCTTGAGCTGCTCAGTTTTTCCTGGATCCAAAACTTTTAGAATTCTGTTTTCTTTATACAAGTGACAGAGGTATACATTTAAAAGACATAAAACTGCCTACAACGTCTATGCTGTTGATTCTTAGGTATTCATATTGTTGAAACCTGACACTAATATTTCTATTAATTACCTAACAAGCTAGTAAACTGTTGTTAAAACATGGATAGGAAAAAGAATTAGCCTGAATGAAAGAAAAAAAGTTTGCTAAGTCCATGGCTTTCACCATCCACCAGTCTTTTGACAGTGGTGGATTGTCTCTGTCCATTGGCATCCTGTTAGAATCCTCATGGACTGTCAAGAACCACTGAGCAACTCAACCAAGGTGATTAATGAGTAATCATTCAATAGGAAAAAAAAACAAAAACAGACTATCCTGTGGTCAGACTAGATTTCCATATTTAGAAGCCTTCTGCAGCACAGATCGCTAAAAATTATGCAGTATTTATCTGCATTAAAGAAACTGCTTGAAAGTACACAGGAATACAGTTCTGGGTACAGAGACCATTGATAAAACTAACGAAAAAACGAATGGCTGTCCACAAATTCATGATTTGGCTTTTCCTGAAATTTGGCCACAACTAGATTGTATCAGAAAGCTGTGAGGTTACTGTCATCTGTCTGTTCAATGAAAATAGGAACGGAAATGCAAAAGAGAAATAAAACAACAGTTATTCATGTTTTATGTAAAGCCAAACCTATAATGGTTTCATTTAATATAAAACCTCAGATGCCATAGAAAATGAGCCAGAAAAGCCTCCCCAGTCTTTCCTATTCATGTTTTGTATTTTGGTGGCCAACCACAGTTAATTTTTTTTCCACCACAGTCTCAAAAAGAACTAAAAGTATTTTCAAACTTCAACATTAAAGATGGTTAACAATGTGTTTTGTTGCTGCGACTTCAATTTCCCTTCCCACCGTCAATCAGCCCCTCCCCCCTACTGCACACACTCTCCAGCCTCTCTATAAATAAACTGCTGTTTGGGCAGCAGGGGAAGGGACAGTATGTCAGAGAAGTTCAGTAGTTCCTTGTTGTAGGTGGGAAATATTTATTTATATTTTCATGCCATCGAGGTTTAGGCAAAGACCGGAACATGGCTGGGATCCTTAATGGAATTGTCATTGCGTCTGCAGCAGATCCTTTGTGTTAACGCGGTAACGCAAAAGCCATTTTATGGAAAATTTACAAATTTTATAGCCACATAGAACTTCATACGAGGAAGAACTCCAGTGTTTTTGGAAAAGGTTGGTTGTATGTTTCCAACACATGGGGTAGCTTTATCTCCAAATGTTTTCGGCCATCATTTCTCAGCCGTTTGTCTGATTTCGTCAAAATTCGGGCATTTGAATCCCCACAAGGAGATGTATCTTGAAGAAGTGTCATTGCACTCTAATAGTTCATAATTTACACACAAGGGGGGGGCATTTTCTTCTTCGGAAAATACTATTGACATAACTTCACATTTTATTTGAGGAGTTCAGTCAGCGGGATTGTTCGGCGGATGGGGAATTTTTGGGGGGGAATATTCTCTTGCTCTCAGTGGCAACAGCATAGGTCTAGTTATATCACTATTTTATAATAAATTATTTTTGTTTAAGCACTGTGAAATTTTGTTTATCATGCATAATGAGTTTGTCCTTTTGTCATGTAGCTATTCCCATTAAAAAAAAACAATGTGTTGGTGACTAGATTAGATTTTTGAGTAAAACAATGTTTAAGGAACGCAATGTTCATCATAGCTTTAGCCTCTTATTTTTGCTCTCCAAGTGCACCAGATTGATGCATTTAAAAGGTAATTTTCTCCCAGGGGAGCTTGCCCCTGGACCACCCTAGAGCGTCTGAGGCCATCCTCTCACGGTTTCTCTAAATCCTGTTGGAAACTGTAGAGTATGCTCTCACTATACTTTATATCCCTTTCTCACAATGTTGAGTGTATTCCTCACCTAATATCAAAGATTGTAACCTCTGATAAAATTGTATTTACTTATTTGATGCAATGTCGAATGTGTTTTTTCTATTAAAGTGATTCTACTTTGCTATAGCAGATAAAACTGATAAATACCATTGTATTACTATTAACTACCATAATTTGAACAGGCAGCAAATATTTATTTTTAATAAGATTTAAAGAGTTGGATAAAGAAATTGAGGGATCTTGAGATTATTCCTTGTAACTTCCACATTTGTTGTACTGAAAATATATATCCAATATTGACACTGAAACTACAGAAAAAGCATAGGTGGAGTTTAAGAAATTGTTATTCAGCCAAGTAAACAGCAGAAAAGATGCTCTGGGATGAAATTTCTGAGTCCATAAGTAAGGAATGCGCTGAAATTGCATTTTAATGATTTTTTTATTATGCAAAATACATTTTCTGATCTGTGGAGAGAATGAAGTTAATTTCACTGCTCTTAAAGACTTCAGTTTTTATTGGATTTTTAACAGTAGGGAAATGAAGGAAACTCCCAATAGATTGGGTCTGAAATTTGTTTCATTACTCATAATATGCACTAAGACAGTGAGTAAAAGGGCGATTATTTAATAACATGAAAATAAAAATGCTCTGGAAAATATTCAACATTTCAGGAATTCTGTTGACACCTTGCAGTCTAAATGTTTATTAGACCGAGACACTAAATGCCAATTTAGTCATACAACGGTTACATCAATGTGTTTTTGTATTTGTGAATTGGGTTATCACTCCTGGGATGTGTGAATATGTTTGAATAGGTTAACACTGGCTTATGTTGGAAAGCTCTCTGACTGGTGGGGTACACTAGAAAGGCGTCATACACCAATCAGCAAAAACATTAAACAATGTATCTGTAGGCTTCAAAAAAATCCAATTTAAGACTTTTTAAGACATTTTTAAGAGCATTATGAATGCAATTTAATTCCTACTTTTCACATCCATAACGTCAAGAAAGTACAAAAAATATGAAGGAAACCCCGGAATTTCTTGCGAGGTAAAATCATTTATCCACTGAAACACATTCCTTCCAGCAGTTTTTCGAGTCTTTGTTCCAGGTTACCAGAGTTTTACCATACTATAACCTATAGGTAATTGAATTTGGATTTACCCACTATTTACCTGGCTTTAGCACTCTGAACTTAAGTTTGACTAAAGCAGTCCACTCCCTGGTTTCAATGACCCCAGTTAGTGGATAGGAAAAACAATTGACCAGCATAAGCTTCTAAGTGACTTTGACAAGGGCCAAATTGTGATGGCCAGACGACTGGATTAAAACATCTACAAAACTGCAGGTCTGCTAGCCGGTTCATCATGACATCACAGTTTGGCCCCTGAAAAAGTCACTTAGATCATTAAACTTGACCTATTTTTCTTTGTTCCAACAATTGAATAACAAAACGTTTACTTTCTACAAAATATATCCCGTCCATTGACAGATGCCATTGAAATGAGATCATTCAAAATTATTTAATTTGCTTTTCATTGTTTATTTCGTAATGAATGTTAAGTTTAAACGTGAAGAGGCAAGGCAGGGCTAATTGACAGAACAAGAAAATCAACATAAAATATATCCATTTGTTTAGACGCTGCAGGATCTGGCAGGTTATTACCATCCAAGAAGAGGGTGAGATCAACCACCACCTATCGAAGAAGGTAAACGTTGTGTTTCGCCATGTTGATCCATTGTAAAAAAAGTGTTGCTTGTAGCATATGCAAGACATCACAGTAGAACACTGGCTCACAATTTAAAATCACACTCATGTTCCATCTTCATTTTATACTTTGCAAATAAGCAAAGTCATTATAGAGAAGGATCTTTATAGTGGCGTTATTGCACTCTCTTTTAGGAAGCTAAAGTTACCAATACCATGCACTCCATAACACCACAGGAAACCTGTCTTACTGTGGAAATCAAACTTTCCAGCTCATTTACCCTATATTGTTGTTGATGCGCAATCATTATGTGGACATAATCTTGAGTGCCAATCATGAGTCAACCATAAACAGGAACAGATAGATAGCTAAATTTCCCTTTCCATTTATATTTACAGTAAGAAATAGTGGAATTGAGTAAATATTGATTTTATACCTGCAGTCTTAGATGCTTTAAACAGAAACTACTGCAAAACAGCCTTTTCTGAATATAGGTTGGCTATTTTATTATATTAAGCATTTTTAATTAGATATCCATATTACCTTTTGGAATCAATTTATCTCGGTGCAAAAGAATGTGCTGAACTTTGACCCTCTTAATTAGAAATGTTGGACCTCCTTTTTACTTCCCCATTAGTCTGTTACTTGTAACTCGGAACACACAAAGTTAGGGCTGCTGTAATCAATTATTTTAGTAATCGAGTAATCTGGCGATTATTCTGGCGATTTATCGAGTACTCGAATAAGTAGTATTGCATGCTCTGCAACTGTTTTTTTTAATTAATTTACTTTTGCTTTGTTGAAGAGCAATAGTAATACACATAACAGAAAATGTGATAGGTCTATTGAATGAACTACTAATTGTTGCCCCTTTAAAAAAAAAAAACATGTTTTTTGCTTGAATTGCAATAATAACTGTCAACAACTATAGTGACATATGAGATTTGTTGTTGTGTGATTTATCCTTAGAATAGAAGAAATAATGTATTCTTTTCCAACGCTTATTAATGTGTTCAAAACATCAGTCTATCACAGCTCCTGGTCGTTTTTTGTTTGACGTGTTTCTAAACTTCATTGTTTCTTACTTTCCAATAAATTTTGACGGGTGTTTACGTGGAGCATTTCTTCTGATTTTATTCAGAATACGGGGGCCATGTAAGCCCACCTAACATCTCAGTTTATGGCAGTGCAGAATCCAAGGAATCACAGTTCAAACACAAATTCATCGACCCATAGAGTCACTATCACAGTAAGTCAGTCTTTGTCTGCCTTTTTAACCCCCCCAAATTAGAGGCAAAGTGAGCTTCTGTTGGTGCTCAAATATAGGTTATCCCCCTAGTTTACCCCCTTGAGACCAGCGTCTCCCAGGAGACAAGTGAGAGGAGATACGGTGACCAGTAATAATGATAATAGTAACTTTATATTTATAAGGCTGCAAACAGTAGCTAGCAAAACACGGACTACAACATGATGCCCGATGTTAGCAGGCTACCTGGTGACAATCTAGGCCAATTCCCCATTGAGTGTCAAGCAACTGTGAATATCCCTTTTTGTATTTATTAGACAGCCATTCATAGTTTGAGGTGTGTGGGAGCGTGACAAGGTTAAGTGCAGGTGCAGTGCACCAAAACAGTGCGCTGAATAGTAGTCCAGATTTTAATCGAATTACTCGAATTATTCGAGGAATTGTTTTAGCTCTACTCACAGTCGGATGAGGAATGGGTGGTTGACCTCTGTCAGCACCTCCTTCTCATTGTGGACGTGTTGCTCCTGCTTCAGTCGAATCACGTCAGAGATTTTCATCTGCTTCAGGGCATAGAATGCCCTGTTCTTCTTGTCCTTGACCAAGAAGACTCGACCAAAAGTCCCCGTGCCTGATGTGGGGCAGATGGGGGAGGAAGGTAAGGATTAACTAGGAAATGACAAAAGCAACATACATAAACATATATATATATATATATATATATATATATATACATATATATATACACATATATATATACATACATACATATACATACATATATACATACATGCATATATACATACACATACATATATATACACAAACATATATACATACACATACATATATATATACACATACATATATACATACACATACATACATATATATATACACATACATATATACATACACATACATATATACATACACATACATATATACATACATATATATACATACATATTTACACATACATATATATATATATAAATACATATATACACATACATATATATTACATACATATATACACATATATATTACATACATATATACACATATATATTACATACATATATACACATACATATATATAAATACATATATACACATATATATACATACATATATATACATACATATATACACATATACATACAGACATACATAAATATATATTTATATATAATATAATACATATTAAATGAAATATTATTTTTAAATGTGTTAATCTATATAACACCAGACCACCATACATATATGTATATACATATATGTATATATACATAGATATGTATAAATATATATATGTAAAACTGTATAAAAATGTTCATTAAACACAATATTTACATTTTTATGTTAAGTAACAATTAATATTCCATTAGCAAGACAAAACTAATCAGTTGCCTCGTTCAAGATATTGGGCACTAAGCATGTGGATTAAAACCAAGATGTGCCCATAATAATGTTTGAAGCTGAGAAAAATATCCTTGATGTTAATGGTGAAAAACAAAATTTCTGTCACATCAAACTGTAGAGCGATTTTTAAAAATAACAGTGACTAAATTCAAATAATTGCAATCAGACAAAAATGTAATAATTGTGACGGCCTTTTCTCTGGTGTTGTTTCTGATGTAGTGATAAGTATTTTGAAAATGACAAGCACACAGCCCAGTCACCTGATGTAGCCTCGTAAAATTGCTGTGTAGCCATAGCTCACATTAAAAAAGTTAGACCAAACAAAATGAGCAAGAGAATGGCAGTTCAAGAAAGAAAAAAAAACTAATGAGGGTTAATGACTATTTTGTGTGACCACATATAGCCCCTTAGGTCTTTACTGGGGGTTTTTTTCTTAAGGAAATGGAAAAGTGTTAGGTGTTTTGTTGCTGCAATGCTCATAAGCATCAAGGAAGAGAGTACATTTCTGTTGACCATATATAACCAACTCTATGATTAAGATGTGGAACTGCTGCAACATCCTAATGAAGTGTTGCTCGTCTCATTCCCTTGTCTCAGACCTGCTGTGTTGCCATAGCAACAAAAAAAGTGCATTGTCTCTAGGTGAACAACTAATTCCTGGATGTGAAAATTTTGAATAATCAAAAAAACAGCAGCAAAAAAAATGTTTAAATGCAATGACGTCTGCATGAATAACCACATGCAATGTAACGGGATTCTAGAGAGTCTGACTTAATCTGGGACTCATAAAGCAGGTGACAAAAATAAAACTGAAAATGAAATAAAGTCATAGTAATAACTAGCAAATTAATGGAAAAAAAAAATTAGTGGTAGGTCTAGTAAATTTGAGCAGATATTACTGTGAGTTTCTTCAAAAATAAAGTTTTATTTTTCATAGACCAAATTCACCAACTCCTGCACTCAGCTCATACTATTTAATTTTCACACACTGATGAATATATTCTTCGAAACAAAGAAATGACTTCTATAATGGGTTATGTCATAGCAGGATAGTCATTCAAGTAGCATGTTAAAAAGCCCCCTTTGATAAAGATGTTTTAAAGCTTATTTATACCCCTTCCATGTACGCAAATAGGTTTCAAATTATGTAACTGTCAATGGCCATCGTTTTTCATGCACATCGACAATAGGTGGGTTTACATGGGGCATTTTTCTCCTTTCCGAATTGCAATGTCGGTCGCCTGTTTACATGATTTGTGATCTTTTCCGACCCGGTGTTTACATTCATCAACTCACCTAATTGGAAACGCTTTAACACATGCAAAGACGATCCACACTCCCGGTCATCAGTTGGGGATAATGCTTCGGTGAGCTTGGTGCCGACCGCCACCAAGCGCCCAGAAGTAGAATACGACAAAGAGGGAATGCGCGAAAGTGACTTTTCGCTCATTTAAATGTCCAACTATGTTCAACTCTTTCGAAGTTTCAATGAACAAATTACTCTCCGATGCAGACTGGTATGGTTTTAAAGTTGCCGTATTTGAAATGCGTCGCTAAAAAGACCTTAGCGGAGCATTACATCACGACGCTGGGCATGCGCAGATACAACTCAAACAGAAAGCTTTCCAATACAGCGTTTACATGTAGCGACTGATTTTCGGAAAGGCTTTCCGAAAGGACTTTTACTACCTCCTTGCAAAGGAATGAAATCTAATTCGAAAAAGGTTCTTACCACTCAGAAAGGGGTATTTACAGCATTTCCTTTCCGATTAGACGTCTTTTCCGAATCTAATCGGAATTAGGCTTTCTATGTTAACCCACCTAATGACAGATGGAGGTAAAGTATCAAAAGTTTTCAACAACAGAAATCATTAAAGGTAAGCAAGGTTTTGATAATGTACTTAGTAAATAAGAAGTGGCAAATGCTGAGGCAATAATATTCAGTTCAGTTCATTTATCATTTGTCCAAATTAGGCAGTTTGAAGTAAAGGCAAAAATGTACTTCATAGTGGTGTTTTCAGTAATATAATCAAAAAACATTCATAAATGTTTATGAAATTAATACAGATGCAAGGTATGTGTCTTTACTGCCGAGCATAAATGATATTTCTTTCAACAATACACATATATAATATTTCCTTCTTCTTTAAAAACCTAGGAGCGTTACTATGCTGGGAGAAAGAGCTGAACACCCCCCTTTTATTTGTTTGTATTTCATTTTTAACTGTGTTGTTCTTTCAAACACAATTGAACATTAAGGAAAGGCAACCTGCCTGAATAATTTAATTTAATAAGGCAATGAGGTTATCAAATATCTAAATCAATTTTACAATATACTATTAAATACAATTCATAACTCTCAAAGTAATTTCTACTGCTGTTTTTTTTAATAGTTCCTGAAATTTCTGTTGTATTAGTAAAATACAACTTTGATGAGTAAAACAAGTTCCTAAATATCACGTTGGGAATAGGAGTGTTCCTGAAAAATTAATGTGTTGTGATGATAAGGGATCAGGACATGATGCTTTACGATTTTGATGACAATTAAACAACAGCAGGCAACTAAAGAGCTTTAGCTCATTTGTTTGAAGCATCAAATTTCTCTAATCAGACTAAATATCTTAGCAAATTGGATTTTTATACTGGAAAATTTGCTTGGAGCTTTCTCCGAACGGCGCAGGATGAATGTGGTTCCCTACTGCGTCCCTCACTGACAAACATCAAGCTTTAAGCAGAGCTTAATGCCTATCATTGATATGAATTTTCTCCATAAGTACACACCATGAGATCATAAAATCCAAATGTATGTGAAACCATCCTGCAAAATGTAACTATTAATATTAATGAAAAAAGGTTTGAGGGATGGAGCATCATCACCCTAGTGCTTACTGGTAATTCCATCACCATCTGGACTTTGCCATCAGCCTGCACATCTGTTGCATTGTCAGTTCTAAAATGGTTGTTGATATTAAATACAAAAGATTGCATTGCGGGGGCATGGCGTAACCTGGTTTTTCATGTAGAAAATTTAATTTGTTGAAAAAATAAATAGGTAAAAAGGAATTTAATTATATAAAGCAACCCTATGGCTAGGTGTTTAATTGTGTAAAGATGGTGACCTCAATTAAGAACTATATAAAATCTCATCTTTGATGTACAACGATTCTGCAGCATATAAATAAACATCATTAACTGCAAGCAAAGCAGCCAATACTTTCCTCCCTCAGCCTATCTGTGATCGGTGTTCACATGACACCGACGTGCAAAAAACAAATTGCAGGGTGAGTAAGAGACAGAAAGACTGGAGAGGAAATGCAGACTTTCCCATGTGAGAGTAAAACACCAATATGAAAGATAGATGTGCACCTATTACAATTTTCTTGTCCGAACACCAATTTTTATAAAGTCTGACCAGCCGATTCTGATTTCCTTTCTTTGAACTTTTAAAATTATAATAAGCAGTGTATTTTATGTGTTCTTATTTTTGAATGACTACAGTGGAAGAAATGCTGGTGCATTGTTTATGTATTCTGACCCGCAGAAATTAATGTACCCTCCATCCTAACTGCCGTGCGTTAAAAACCAATTGTAGGACATTTTTTGGGGCCAAAACATTCTGTGCACCTTTTATAATCTTAAAACCTTTTATAATAATAATCTGGCAGGGCTGGGTGATAATTATAAAAAGACCTTGATTCAGATATTTATACAACCTAATTTCTGAAGTGTGGCAATACCTAATCATATTAATTCATAGCATGAGCTGCAACATAACTCGCTAGCTTAGCTGCAGATTATGTTTTGACGAGCAAAAGCCTTATAGGTATGGTTTATCTGTGCCGTGGGAGATTTTGGGAGTGGTTAAGTCCCAATTTAGCTTGTGCAAGCTAAGCACTAATTTGGGGCTTACTTGTAGGTTTACGGTGCAGCCAGAGAGCTAACATCACTGAGCACAAACAGGAGTGGTAGTCTCTTATTCTAAACTCTTTCTTCATCTTTTTTCTCCCGACCACTTTATGTCTTTATTGTTTCATGACGGCTACTAATCTCTTTCACTCATAACTACATTGAGGAGTGGCACACCAGAGTGTGGATACCAAACTGAAGCCGAAAAGCTTGGCCAGTTTAGGATGTAAAAAACAAGGTGCACCGGGTTTGGGTCAGACTGAAAAGGTAGTCTTTCGGACTTGGTCCAGTTTTGGACAAATTTAGAAACTATGTTTGGGTTCATGTCAGCCTATAACCAATCAGGGATAGCCAAAGTCGGGTTTTATCAATATAGCAAATTCTCATGATGCTTTTAAGATAGCTCAGTGAAAATCCAGCGTCAATCAATGTGTCTCTGTTGGAGTGTTATTTTTTAGTATTGGAGGTGTTTTTACACGACAGCCCAATGAGCCCATGACGCAGCATAGGTTATGAGTTACATTTCTAGTAATAATAATAATAATGATACATTTTATATATAAGGCACTTTACATTTGGATCAAATCTCAAAGTGCCACAAGTTAAAAGCAGGTAAAACCATCAATAAACAAATATAAAAATAATAATAATATTAAAATATGAGCAAAAAGAAGCAATGTTAAATAAAAGTTGTAGGTTCTGTTAAAAACGAAAGTTTTAAGTACTTTTTTTAATAGTCTTCGTCTGTCATCTTTGGAGCCCTCAGATGGTAAGGGAAGGCATTCCAAAGACGAGGGGCATTAGAACAGAAGGCCCGATCACCCATGGTGCTGAGCTCAGTCCGGGTCTTTACAGCTTAATCCTAGTGGTAAATTCTTAAGTAGCCAAGCTAAAACCATGGAGGACATTAAGAAAACTTGTGTTTGGTAAAGTTTAATAGTACCTAAAACCTACAAGGAAACTGATATTTTGGAGGATTTTTGATTTAGTTCTGTTTGTAGAGACTAACAAAGCAGTTATCCTGATCCTGTGATCCGCCATCACAGGATTAAATGACTACAGACCAGTCGCCCTGACGTCTGTTGCCACGAAATCCTTTGAGAATGGTTTCTTCCCACCAGAAGGATACACACGCCTCAAGCTGGACCCCCTGTAGTTTGCCTACCGGGCAAACAGGTCAGTGGATGATGCAGTCAACACAGGACTGCACTTCATCCTGCAACAGCTTGACTCTCCAGGGACATACGTAAGGATCCTGTTTGTGGAATTCAGTTCAGCGTTCAACACAATTGTACCAGGAACACTTTGCTCCAAACTCCTGCAGTTCACTGTACCAGCCTCCACCTGTCAGTGGATAACAGACTTCCTGATGGACCGGAGACAGCAGGCGAGGCTGGGTAAAATAACATTCTCCACCAGGACAATCAGCACAGGGGCCCCACAGGGCTGTGTGCTGTCACCTCTACTCTTCTCACTCTACAAAAATCCTGCACCTCTGACGACCAATCTGTCGGCCTCATCCAGGACGGCGACGAGTCTGCATACAGATGGGATGTTGAACAGCTGGCCGTCTGGTGTGGTCACAACAACCTGGAGCTGAACAAGCTCAAAACTGTAGAGATGAAAGTGGACTTCAGGAGGTACGACCCGTCACACCCCGGACACAACCTGTTTCAACTTCTCCCCTCTGGCAGGTGCTACAGAACACTGTTCACCAAAACTACCAGACACAAAAACAGTTTCTACCCGCAGGCCATCAACCTGAGGAACAATGAAACCAGTGTCAGTGTTGTGCAATAACCTGGATCACCTCATTATACAATAACTACCTCCAACTGTCATTACTCTGACATCCTTGCACTGTCATATATATTTATATATACACATTAATACATATATATTTAAATTTTTATAGCCTGTAAAAAAGATCATCTCCATTTGTTTATAGCTTGTATATTTGTTTATTACATTTTCCATTTAATTTAAAATTATTTATATGACGTTCGTACTGTGAGAGCTCATTTAACCGGAGTCAACATCCTTGTAGGCATATACCTGGCCAATAAGGCTGATTCTGATTCTCCAATGGTAAGATTCAGAGCTTCAGAGCATTTATCATATGGCTTCCACGACTAGACGTTTAATAATTCGTCAGAGTCAATTTTTAATGCTGACGCATGGCTTTTCATACACGGGGACTCTCTTATTCCTGCAACACCACTACATACTAGCTACATCATGAAGGCAGTCGTTTTTTGGCTCTAGTCAGTGGTCGGCTGAGCGGCTCCAATGACGTCCAGAGGCTTCAAAACTATGTCAGTACTTTAAAATAGCAGAAAAACAAAAAAGTGGTTTGTACCATGTACAAAGTTACCCTGGAATAGTACAGCGAGTAAGAAGATGAGAAAAACACACAAGGGATATTCTGCTTGGTGGACATCCAGAAAAGGCAAAAATGGTGCCAGTTCATCAGTCGGAAAAGCTCATATGTCTTTGCTTAGCTAGGGACCCGTGGCCATTTGTAATAACTACGTAGGTCTGTGATATAAATCCTTTGTGAATGCGCCTTGTCTGTAATTTGTAAAGTATCTAGACCTATGCTGTCCTCACCGACAAGTGTATATCCCAAAATAGTCCCCAATCCCCTACTTTGCACAAGCAATCCCGCTGATTTAACTCCTAAAACTAAATGTAGTGTTAAATCCATGTTAAAAGATGTGTCCACAGTATTTTTTTCCAAAAAGCTGCCCCAAGGAGTGAAATATGTACTACAACCTTAAAACACAATGAATAGAAGAACGATCCCTTCAAGTCAATCCATATGTATCAAAATCTGACCAACGATTAGGAAGTCATATCTGCAAAACAATGATTTTTTTGTGAAAAGATCCCCCTCGTGACTAGCAATCGAGCAATGAGCAAATGAGCTATTAGAGTAAAACAGGGCATATACAAGAAATGCCTATTGAGTTTAATTCATATGCACCAAATTTTAAATGAAAATTTCCATTCAATTCAATGATCCATTAAAGATATTGACGTATGGCTGGAAAACAGTGTTTTTCATTTAAAAAAAAGAGCACCACCTAATGAGTAAAACGTTATCTATTAAGAGTAAAACATGATGTGTAAAAGATAGTTCTCCTTAAGTTGAATCACATGTGCCAAATTTGGAAAAATCAGACCAATGCTTGAGAATTTATGGCCCAAAAACTTTTCCCGATAAACCTCCCCTTAGTGTCAAAACCATACAACTGATTTTTCCCAAAATCAACCCAGTTCTTCCTTGCACTGGGGTCTATGTTGACGATATTCTGATATCGTTTTTTAGGAATTGCGCCAACACAAAGGAGTTGCGGTGGCGGAGGTGATGACGATTCCATGATATCCCCAACTTTTCAGGAATATAAACTTCCACTGCAAAATAACCTACCATATTTTGACCAACAATGTGACTCACATGGCTCTTAGAGGTGTAAATGGGCATCTCAGTGATTTGGGGGCGGGATTCTTATTTATTGTTTCCCCTGGTCTCTTCTGCCTCCTTCACGATTTAATTATGGCAGCTGCGGTGGATATAACGTATAACTGTTTTGAACTGTGTTTGGAGTGTCGATGATCAGTGTCCTGAAATTTAAATTAATTATCGCAGCTATATGTTGATCTATGTCTATCAACATAGGTCCAACCTGATCAGCAAAAGAGTTGTCACAGGAGTTTGGTGCAACACTGACACCAGGTTGCTCTGCGCTCACCACTGAGACATTAGAGGGTTTGGAATGTCAAAACAGTAGGGGATAATGTCAGTAATTTCAAGTAAAATACACACGTCACTTATCTTGTGTGAAAGTAATGTATGTATTTTACTTGAAATTACTGAAATTTCCCACCAGATAGCGTAACACCCACTGCTGCTACCAAGTCAACTGTCCGCACCTAGGGGTTTGTGTGGGACAAGGTTAGGGGTTCTAGAGATCGGACGGATAGGCAGCCAGGGGATCATTGGCGGCATGGACGTCCCAAACTGAACTCGAGGCCACTCGGCCCAGACTTTATGTCGCACCAAAGGCCCCTTTGAGATAAATCTTATGTGAATAACTCGGCTTGTGCGTTGATGATGTGAACATTTAGCTGCGATAATAATTGTGAATTTCAGGACATAGTGATCCTCGAACAATTCAAACCCACATTTCAAAACATCTACCACAGCTGCTATTATTGCTATCAGGAACAGTGGCAACAATGGATATGAATTCCAGCTTTAAGGGCATAGAGCCAGAAACAGGCCATTTTACGGTCATTTACTCTGTCGACTTGAGTAATCAGGTTAAATGGATGAGCAGTAGTCATGGTTACAACAACTGTGTCACAGCTTAAAAACTCATTGCTCCAGCTAGTATGAACTGTGTCGGACACAGGTGGGGTTTGTACATAAAAAAACAGAAGGTCTGCTGGGTTTGGGTCGGGCTCGGTTACTCATCTCCAAGACTCACTCAGGCCTGCATACATACCTGGACAGCGCTCTAGGGTTTAGGAGAGTTACAGGAGTTAACTATTTAGTGCAATCGATCTGTTTGACACACAGACAGCACATGATGATTATTAATTAATCATGTACATAATGAAGTGCTTTATTATCTATAGTGAAAGTTAGGACCATGGAGAGAATCGCAATCTCAAATATAATCAAACATTTCCGTCCTCAATTTAGCCACAATTGCGAAGCCTTAGATTCAGCTATATACATTAAAGTAAAAAGACAATTAAAGTAAAAAATATTTGCATTATAATAGATGTTTTGCCAAAGTAGCAGCACTGCAAAGCTATACCATAAATTCAACGATGACCTTAAACTTTACCACAATATGACAATCTATTAAGTGCAAGAGCCAAAGTTGTTTGATTTCATAAAGTAAAAAATATTTGCATTGTAATAGATGTTTTGCCAAAGTAGCAGCACTGCAAAGCTGTACCATAAATTCAACGATGACCTTAAACTTTACCACAATATGATAATCTATTAAGTGCAAGAGCCAAAGTTGTTTGATTTCACAGACGGCAATAACAGAAACCCTGTACAGTGCAATGCTGTATTCAAGGAGTGATAGTTAACTGAATGGATGGTTAAGAGACTACCTCTCTAGGTGATGCTAGCTCTTAAGCTACTCAGTAGACCTCCTAGTTTACGCTATGTCGCTAACATGGCATTTAGCTTCGTGCTTGGCTTAGGCCAGCTTAAGTCCCATAGAATCCACATATCAAAGCAAAAAATACCAGGCCATGGTCTTAAAGATACAGACCTCCCTCATGGTAACATAAACTGCGGCTTATCTAGTACTTTTGCAGCAGCTCACTTTATAAATTAAAATGCCGGAGAATCACCTTACTTCAGAAATGAGATCGTATATACAGTACAATGGAATCGAGATTGCTATCTTTTTACGCTTAATTGTCAAGCCCTAATTTCAAGTGTAAATTCCTCTAGTGTAAATTTATTTATTTATTTATATCTCAAATATATCGGCTAAAATAAATTATGAAAATTATGCTTTATTTCCAATATCTTGCAGTCCTAATATTTATTGTCTTTCAGAGATATTAGCTCATTTATGATCCATCAAGTTTTCAAGGAATGTGAACGGTTAAGCGTTACTGTAATCAAATTTAGTAACTTACTTAAGTACTTACTTTAGTAACTACACCGCCTGCATTATGAAACCACACAGCAAAAATATCAGAACACTTCTGTAGGGGTACAAAACGATGCTCCCTAGGTTTAAATATGGTTTGGATAAACTGGGACTCTAAATTTTAAAGTTTATATTCTCCAAACTGTACACAACTCCGACGACATGAAGAAACATTCATTGCCTGGCTATCAAACAAAAAAGAAATCAAGTTCTGTTAAGTCCTTTAGCCCCAAATTATAATTTTCTATATTAATTTCCACATTTGCTTAATTGGAATAATACAGACAGAGAGAGAGACCTTAAATTGCTAAAAAAAAAAAAAAAACTTACACTATCACGACTTAGAGAGCTTCCTGATGCTATAACGACAATGTAAATGGAAGAGAATGTGCTGGAAAAAAAAAACAAATTGAAGAAAACCTTTATGAGGAGCATATCTTTAAAGCTATTACAAAGCACGTGTTTTATTAAATTCTGTACGGCAGTTGCAGATAGACGTTTACTCCTTTCTTACAGATATACAAGGTCACTTTATATAACATTTTTGACAGCCCTTTGGCTTAAAAACATAGTCTTAAATTTGTTCTGTTAAATGCAAGCGCTGCATAAAAAAAGACAAAAACTATAATGAAACACTTAAGCTAAGTGTTCTTTTTTAATCAAACCGTATTTTGCCAGGACAGGAGATGCAGGTTCCCACAAACAAACATTATGACACCATAGTAAAGATTTGATGGATCAGCCTCAACTAGTAACAGTGTTTTCAAAATCAAAATGTTCAAAAAGATAAAACGAAAGGGCGAAACAGCTGTGACAGAGTGACATTTTGATGATATCTTGGTATGGTTCAAATGTTTCCTTCTGCGTCAGGATTAATATGACGTATAAACTATATCAGTGATCTTATTTATCTCAGTATCAGAATGCTTGAAAGTATTTCCATAATGTACGATGCTCAAATTGACTGTGTATGGCCTATTAAGAAGTCAATCTTAACTGTGACTTCTAGACTATACTTTTATCTAATTGCATTGTTGACTTTCTGCTGAAATATCATTAGTTGTTGAAACTACAGGGATGTGCTCTATGTAATTATTGAAAAACTGCAAAGTAATAATTTGGAATAGAATGCACAAGTCACTTTATTTATCATTCTAGTAATTGAAGCAATGAAATTTGGTTCGGTGAACCGCAAAGGAGCACATACAGAACTATTTACTAAATAAAAATATGATTTGTTTTGGATTATTTATCTGAGAGACCTGTATAAAATCACCATGTTATTTATTTATGTTTAATGGTGGATAAGATACAGTAAACACAGGCAAACTGAAAATAATTGATGTCTATAGCAAATGCTGATGTGCAGCTTTGGTCTCTTGAGGGGATTTTATACACATAAAGAAATGAGTTAAAGCCATTGAAGTGAATCCAAAAAGGAAGTATTTGTAAAATAGAAATTTACATTTATTAAAATAGATTTGGTATCCATCCATTCCGGCTCTTCCGTGAAAGTTTGGCATATCTTTTAAAAATACTAGAGTGTCAGCATCAGATTTCAAGTTTTAGACTAACAAAAGTTGGGTGAACACAGAATGAAAATTTATAAGTGCTGGTTGAACCTACTCTTGTGGATCTACACTAACACCTACGCTTTGTTATGCGGTAGCAGAAAGTTGAGGGAGTGCTATCCGTTTACAGCCAAAATTTTTGGTTTCATACTGCTGGTTGAAAAACCAAAAAGTTTGTGACTCCTCATTTGAAGGCTAGCATGATAATACCAGTATGCCATTATATATGGATTTCATTAACACACGTTAATAAAGTTTGTGCATCAAAATAACAAACTTTATTACCATGTGTTAATGATTATATGGATTGAATATTGATTATTATATTGTTTACCAAGATTATATTGTTGCACCAAGTGCATTCGGAAAATCGAGTGTGCGACAACAGTTTGGTTTAAGGTCCATTATGGAAGGTATAGTTCATGAAAAGACAGAAGTCTGCAAAGGACGAAACACAAGGGAAATATTTAGGCCGGATCTCACAGTCAATAGATGGGTTTGTATGGGACACTTTTCTCCTATCCGAATTAAACCTTTCCCAATTGCAATGTCGGTCACCTGTTTACATGACCTGTGATCTTTTCCGAGCCAGTGTTTACATGCATTGACTCATCTAATTGGAAGCGTTTTCTGACATCCGCTGACAATCCACATTCACTTTCATAATTGGCAATAAAGCTAAGATGAGCCGATTCCACCAAGTGCCCAGAATAAGAATACGACAAAGAGGCCATGCTCGGAAGTGACTTATCGTCCATCTAACCGTCAAACTATGTTTAACTTTTTCAAAGTTGCAATGAATAAATTACTCTCCGATGTAGACCGGTACTCCTTGCAAAGGAATGAAATCTCATTCGGAAGGTTTAAATGCAGCATTTTCTTTCCGATTAGAAGTCTTTTACATATCTAATCAGAATTAGGCTGTCCATGTAAACCCAGCTTTTGGCCAGCAGTCTAAGTTGCCTGAAGAACATCGTCAGTTTTCATCAACAGTGATATAACCATGGTTATGCTGACAAGATGCTTTAGAGGAAAATATAATGGCTGCAACTACGATTATTTATTTTTTCAAATACCCAATTAATCTAGGAATCATTTTCTCAATCAATCTATAGATTATCTTCAAAATTGTTGATTAAGTTGTCAATGCTAGCCATTAGCATCCTCACTAGGCAGTCTTTGTTGAGTTGTTGTCTGAAGCATAATAGATAATGACACAACAACAATCTTCAAGCAAAGTTTGCTTTAATTAATATTAATATTAATACATTCATTAAATATATTTAAAAAAAAGCTATTGTCTTGATAGCCACTGATTTGTAAGCACACTGACTCGGTTTACTTGTGCAAATCAGTTGAAATGATGACTTTGAATCGTATTTGAGGGAGGGATTAGAAACATTATTTCTGTTGACAGCATTAGGATATCCTGTCTTGCCGTTTCTGCTGTCATATTGTCTTGTAAAGACAGTAACTGTTGAATTGATTCAACACTCAAAAAGTGCAAAGCAAACATCTGAAATTCAGTAAGTTCAGTTAAAGAATGTTTCATATATATATATATATATATCATCATCATCTCTGCACTGGAGAGCTCCTTCAGCAATAGGCTCCTTCACCCCAAGTGTGTGAAGGAGCGATATCTCCGATCGTTCCTTCCTGCAGCAGTCAAGACTCCACAACCAGCACTGTTAGCAACATACACACACCTACACAACTACACACACACTTACACACACACCTACCTCACTTGCACTTTGTTTCTGTACATTTAATTTAATTTATTTTAATTGCACATAATGCCCTGTTATTCTTATTCTGTTATTCTTACTCTGTAACATGCTCTGCTGCTGTAACATTGCAATTTCCCCATTGTGGGACTAATAAAGGCTATCTTTATCTTTTATCTTTATCTTTATCTTTATATATATATATATATATATATATATAATATACTCTTTAGTATTTCATATTTAACTAGAGCAAATAAAAAGTCGACAAATATGTTAATACATGGTGCAAGTCCTCCACTTTCAGTGCATGTAATGTAATGTACATTACGCCACAATGTTTGGTAATATGTTAAAACATAAAATTCAACAGCTAACCCTGCTCATGACTACAATACATTGCTAATTACCCTCATTAGCATTGTAGATGATCCCATTACATATTGTGTATTGTATTGAAAATTCCACTTACTGCAGTAATCCCCCAGAAAATACTAGTGTGACCACAATGCTTTGTAAAATATTTATATTTTATTTATGAGATTTGAGAGAATAAAACCAAATAATTGTTAAACAGCCTATACCTGCTAGGCAGTTTAAAGAAAGTATAACTATGTCCAGTAATATTAACTTGGAATTAAGCAATTATTTATGGCCCTTTTTTCGAAAAAAAAAAAAAAGGGATGGTTACAAGAACCTATTGATAGAAGGTAATTTTATGTTTTATTTTTCTGCGTTTCCTCGACCTTGGGGACTGCTGTGTGCTCACTGTGTTCATTTGAGACTAGTCTGGTTGATTAGTTAACATGTCCTTGCGACTTACCAACTGTAGCAATGGTCTGCAGATCGTCCAGGCGATATATCCGGTTGTTGGGTGAGGCTTCTCCAGGTGAGCAGCTAGCGTTACTTTTACTTTCTTTCAGGGAGTTCTCACTGTTGATACCGACCTTTGCTTTGGAGGACGCCATTATCGAGATTATTGTCGGGACTATCAGACTATTTTGGTTCACAAATCTCCAGTGGGATGCATACAGGGTTTATATCACATATTTCTGAACGAAAAGTGTTATGGTCAATTCATCATCTTGGTGTGGCTTTGCCAGTGCGGATTCAACATAGGAAAAAGTGAGTTCAGAAGTCGCAAACGTGTTTTTAAAGAAGCTCAGTAAGTAAACTGATATTACTAGGAAGCCACTAAGAGCAGTAGACAGTTTGAGACAAGTGGACAACGGTGGCAGGTAGCGTTAGCGGCTAACAATCCATACTGAGCTATTTGGAGATGTATAGTAGAACTGGAGGATTTAAAGAATCTCCGGAGAAGAAAAATGTTGGTCCAAACATGTATAACGCTTCACCAACTCGATGAATCTAACGCCTTCTCTGACTTATGGTCACCGTTTTTCATCATGTTTAACTAAGCTACAACAACAGACCCCACCTGAAGGTGTTCCGCTGTAACATATCCACCAGGAAGTCAAAACAACCTCCGGTCTAGACTTTCAAAATAAAACTCATTACCCAGCATGGCCGCGTCTACTGACTGACTGACGTAGTACTGCAAAATAAAATATAACTGTTTTCTGCACAGACCCGCCTCGCTCTTCCTCTGTTTCCATCTTGTATAGCCTATCCCTGAAAAAGTTTCTCATCTGCTGCTATCTCTAGCCACACAGGCCTGACACCCCTTCCGGTAAATAGTAATCAAAGGTTAATGCTGGTAGGAAAACTTTAAAAGAATAATCTGTTTGAAAGTTTTACACTCCGTAATCTCAAGATAGTTATATGGAATAATCAGTCATCGCCGCTACGGCTTCTGCCGCGACTGTATGGATGTCTGCCACATATCTTTCTTGTTAGCGCAGTACCAAATAAAAAAACGTGGATCATTTTATGATTTTATATTCCTGGCTCTTGGTTTAGAAAGAATTGATCTGATATGGGGAAGGGTTGGCTATGTATTTCTGTCACTAATGGGCCCTTTACCTCAAAAAAGTTTTCTGGCCATAATTTCTCAACTCTTGGTCCGATTGTGTCCAAACTTGGTCCAAATGAATGGACTCGAGAGGGACGAGATCCATCTGAACTATTGCGTGTTTTACTTTAATAACTCATATTTTACTCACTAGGTGGAGCTGTTTCCGAAAAATACAGTTTTTCAGATATAACTTCCTATTCATTGGTTCCTTCCTTGGCTGAGAAAGAAATACACTGCAAGGTAATTACACCGCTTCAGACAGCTTTTTTATTTTAAATGTTATTCCAGCTGTCACCTTCTAGCACAGGCGCAAAAATTAAATAATCAAAGTTTCAGCAGAGGTCTCTGTTCACCCAACAGAGGTTGGTTGAACAAAGAACTCCGTAATCTAATGGAACTTGAAAATGCCATTCTCCGGCTTCAATTTGGCTATGGTGCTCTCTTTCGCGTCGCCACATTGTGATATAACCACTCCAAACAGCTTATAATTTTATTTTAAATTCTGCGACAAATGTAACATCAACAAAATATAATCACCACCAGAATATGCTAAACCCCCCCCCCCCCTGTCTTTGTCTGTCGTGGGGGATATACATGGTAAGCAACAAAGTACAAACAATTCTTTATTATACTTCATAAGAGTTTTCGGAAATCTGTATCTGATTCCTTTTGTACTTATTTTTCTAACAGCTTTTCCCTTTTACTCCTTACATTTTAATACAAATATCCATGACCCCGGGGAAGAAAAAATTCAAAAAGACACAAACTCTTTCATTGGCAGACATTCCAGCTCTTAACAGTACAGACCTTGTCAAAGAGTTTTGCAAGACGAGTAAAAAACGCGTAAACAATTGTTAATTCGTAAACTAATGCATGTTAATGCATTAGTTTTAATCGAGGTAAAAAATTTAAATTATCCTCATTATGATTTTATAGCCTCATCAGCTCTACTACGAATGAAAAATGTCAGGACAAGGAATAGTGTTTTGCTCCACCCCTAATGTAAAATAAAAAAATTACGTTAGATTTGAAAAAGTACACAGTCTGGAATGAATCAACAAATGCTTACATATTACTAACAAACCTCTAGTTTGTCAGGTTACAACAACACAAATCAACCAAAGCCAAATTAGCACAAAATTTCAATAAAATGGTTAATTTAGATCTGCATGAGGTCCTGGGTCCTGTCATTAACTGGACTAAGGAGTGGCGATACCAACTAAGTTGAAAGTAATATTAAGTTTATTTCACAGAACTAAGAAAAACTTAAGGTTAATGTAAAGACAATACAACTGCCACCAGTTTAGAAAGTCTTGCAAAAGAAAACAAATTTGAGCCAAATCATGTGCACAACCCAGCTGCACCCATCAGGCGCCTTGAGGTAGAGGCCAGCTCATAAGATCGCCACTATTGTCAAATCAGATTCAATATATTTTCCATTTTAAGTAATATTGCAATGATTTTAACCAGATTTGTTTATACTTGATTTCTATGTGTTAAATGATCACGTCCCACAAATTTCACTGACATAACTATCCTTCATAAAAAGTATTAGTCTCTTCAGAAGTAAATACTTTAAACCATCACAATTCTTCTTATCAGGTCTATTTAAAATGTCTACAATGTATATCGCCAGTAGATTTCCTGATTTGCATATTCATTTCAGAGCTCTGAAGTTCTTTCGACCATATTAGCAATGCAAAGCAGAGTGGCTGCTATCATATTCTAGTATTTCTTTTTTCGGAGGGTCTGCAGCATGAGTGGAATAAAGATACGTTTAATTTAGACAGAAGTGGCCTAATATTTGCATTTGCGTTATCAAGCTGTGAAGTTGTTCGATCTGCTATCACATCTCTTACACTCCTTTTAAGCTGCATGTCAAACACAGAGAACTGAAGAGAGGGCAGGGAAAGGGGTTCAGTCTGAAAGATAAGGTTTTGTGCGATGTTTTGCCATGATTAGGCCATGATCCATCAGATGCTATGCCTTATGCAAGATTGGAAGGTCTGACTTCATTTGAATATAGTTCTTAATTTACATACTCTATTTTTATTTATTACTCATTATTATTTACTTGGTTGGCCTCCAGGTTTAACCTCTTCATCCGTATAAGAAATCTCTTGCAGTTGATTGGGACAGTTTCCAGGTCTTTGCAGTTCATGACTCGAATTAGGAGTTTGTGACCTGTGATCAGTTTGAATACAGGCAGACCATGGAAGTATTTCTCAAACCTCTCACATGCCCACACAAACTCGCCCGGCTCTTTATTTTCTATCGGGTTGTACCTCGTTTCAGCATGGTACAGTCGTCACGCCCCTGGTTTACTGTCTTCACCATAGAGCTGCAACAAGACGTCGATAATTCCGTAGTTGCCTGCGTTCGCTGAGAAAACAGTTTGTTTATGCAGATCAAAGTACAAGAAGGTGGGTGAGGCTGTGAGAAGTTCTTTCACTTGTTTAAAAGCTGTCTTCTGTGCTGGAAACCCTGTCCACACGGACTTTGAATTTAGCAGTTTTATACAGTGGCTGACCCACTGTCGCTCGGTTGGGGATATATTAAGCTATGTAATTTACCATGCCCAGAGCATTATTTAAGTCCTGGACACTCTCTGGTGGTTTGAGCTCATTAGTTAGTAGAGCTCAGGTGAACGGGTTATCTCAAAAGGAAGCTGTTGAAACAATATCTCCCAAATGGTGTGATGAGTGTGGTCAGTTTCTGCCTATCTTTGTCGAATGGGATCGACCAGAACCCAGAGGCAACATCCAGCGATGGGAAGACAGTGGAGCCACCTAGCTTAGCTATGGCCTCCTCTGATGTTGGCAGTATGACATCTCAATTGAACTCTGAAAATGTACATTTTGTCTTTGTATCACATGTGTGTTATAAACGTCATCAACATTTCAAGCTTCCGCCGGGTCCATTCATTGGTTTATCTGCTTTCTGTAGGCTTCTCTATCCATATCCAATGTCACTATCAAATCATCATCTTCATATGGCACTGTTAACTGAGCCGAGGATGCATTGTTCGTGTCCCCAACCCTCAGTCACTTCCCTCATCAGTCGGCTTTGCACATTCTTTACCAGTGTCCACTTTTCTCACAACTGTTGCATGTATACTTTATTGCTGGGCATTTATTGTTTTGACTGCGTGGTGTTTTACCGCATCAACCACATTTTATGCGGTCACTGTTATTTTCTCGGTCTTTGTCTTTCTGTGGCTGCTGCCACTTCGGCTTTGCACTGTTGCTTTGATGTTCTGCTACCTCCTGTATGGCACAACCCCCTTCTCCTTGCTCGCTGACTTGAGCGTTCACCTCCTATGACTGGCGCACCTCCTATACAGTAATATCCAGAGGAAAGTTTGGTATGAGCTGCAGTCTGTGTCAGGTTCTGGTCCAGGATGCCCTTTATAATTCTGTTTAATATGTTACACAGACAGCAAAAGCTGTTCATTTCATATAATGCACAAACAAAGTCTCTGCACGTTCTCCAGAATGCTTTTATAGTTGGTTAAAAATGTGTGTCATGAATGACGTTGCACCTTGGGAAGAATGTGGCTACTTAACCCATACCATCCTTACTGTCCGATATTGTAGCCGTTCTGAAGCGACTGAAACGTTTCTTTCAATCAGGCCACACAATGGGTTATCCCATTGTGTGGCCTGATTGGAGAAACTTATGACACCATGTAATAACTGGATGTTTTTTAAGATCGACTTGAGGGTATTTCATTTCCAACAGAAGCCAATTTTAATAGAATAGCACAACTTGAAGGTACGCATGCATCTCTGCATACATCTCTAAACGATCTCCTTAATGGCAGTGCCTTCTCTGCACTTTCAAAACTATAATTGTCATGAATACATATAAAGGACCAATGATTGTAAGTGGTCTGCATGTAGGCCACTCTAGTATCCAGACTCTTGTAATTCAAAGCCGAGCTGTTGTACGCCAGTGGGCTGTGGCTTGGAATTGTCTTGCTGGATTAGACAGGGACATCGCCGAGAAATATGTGTTTTTTATGGCAGCATATGTTGTTCCGAAACATTTGTGTACCTATGTACCACATGTGCAAGTTATCCATACCATTGAAGTCAACATACCCTAATATTATCACAGATGCTTTCAAAAACCTGGATGGTTCCTTTACTTATAGCCTTTAGGTCACAACATACATGATTTCCTAAAATATACTTGAAGTCTCTGCTATGGCTTGCACAATTTCAACCGGTATTTGAAGACAAAGCAATGTTTTTACTATAATGATGAATATTAATATAATGATTATAATAATTGATGATAATTCATGTAAATTATTAATTCGATATTTTTATTTTCCTTAAGACCCCTCTCTGGGGAACAGAAAATAACAACCCCAAATAGGCACGATTGAGTGTACTGACAAAACACAGAAATAATTTTTTTATACAAAAACATAAAAGTCATTTGGAAATCAAGAACGATTTGATGTAGGTTGAAACAAACATTGTGAGAATGTGAATTGCCATCTTATGCAGCAAAGGGGAATTAGCTGCAGTTACCATCTTTGTCTAGAAGGTCATAATGTCGAACTGAGTCTCTCTCAGTGCAATGTTTTCCTGGAGTTCAATTAACTCACTTTTCAGGGAAGCAGATGTGGCCCATGGGAAGATTTGTTGTGCTTCTACAGAAAACTCTCTCACATTTCTGACCAGAAAGGATTGTCAATGCACAGAAGAAATTGTTTTCCCAATATGAGGTCATCAAAGCGTGTCTTGAAATTTTTCTATCAGCTTTTCCACGAATTCAACATGATGCTTATGATCTTCTTTTACTTAGGTCTGTTTCAGAAGTTTGGGGAAGTGGAGCAGTTCCTCCTGTAGGTTAAAATTAAAAAGGAATAAGAAGCTCTGCTTTAAAAAGGGCATGAAGTATAAAAAATATGTTAAGTAGAATCCAGAGAATGTTTATGGTAGAAAATATTAAACAGCCTACCTGTGGGTCAGTTTTGACGACCTCCAGTTTCCTCTGGAAAGCACGCACTGCTGATATCAGCTCATACATTGTGTTGTGCTTCCCTTGTAGCTTTAGATTTAGGTCATTGAGATGAGATGTTATATCATTCAAAAAATGCCACAGCTTCCATTTTTACTGGATTTGCAGGAATTCCATGAACTGTTTTGCCTTTACACTCTTTTGCTCTGACAGAAAACTCTTGTAGATCATTGGTCAATTGGCTCAGTTGCCCAAAAATACTCCAGGAACTTGCCTTTGCTCAGCTATTTGATGTTGTTGTGCAGGAGGAAATCAGCAAACGCTGCATTGACCTCTGTCAGGAAGGTGCGCAGCAAGCAATACTGCAGTCCTGATGCTTTCAAGAAGTTTATGAGTCTCATCATTGTTGCCATGATTTCAGAGTACACTTCTTTGAGACTTGCACAAAGGACAGACTGGTGAATTATGCAGTGGTAAGATATCAGGTGAGGGACGTGAGCTTTCAGGCGCTGAACCAGTCTTCGCTCTCTCCCCATCATAGCTGGAGCTCCATCAGTAGCAACTGACACAACCTTCTTCGCATCTATCCCTTTTTCATTCAGCATTTCCAGTATTGCGTTATAAATGTCTCCCCCCTTGTTTGACCACAGAGGTTTGCATTGCACAACACATCTTCAACAAACTTCCTCTTTGGGTCATCATAATACCTCACAAACACCATCAACTGAGAATTATCAGTCTTATCAGTGGACTCATCCACAGCTAAGGAAATTAACTCTGCATTTTTTATTCCATCACAAAGCTATTTAATTAGATCACCAGCCAGTATTTCAGTACGTCTGGTTGCTGTCGAATCTGAGAGGGTGATTTGCTTGATTTTAGCTCTCATTTCCTCTTTTTGTTTGCCTTCAAACATGGTGTCCATCACTTCAGTCCTACATTATTTTATTATTTCTGCATCAGAGAATGGCTTCTTATGCTTACCCAACAGCCACACCACTCTGAGTGAGCACGCTGCTGCTTTTTGTTGTTGTATCATAGATGTAACAAGAATCCTGCTTGTAGCTTGATATGACAATTTTAGTCCATTAATTTTTGTTGTTCTTACCTCTGAATTACGCACCTACTGCTGAAAGTAAAAAATTGTTGTCCTCGCTTTGTTTTTTCAGTGGAGATCTATACACATACGTACACATATGACTAAATAAGGAAATAAGTGAAATATTAATTCCTTATCCGTAATAACTTATCCTGTTTAGGGTCAAGGGGGGCTGGAGCCTATCCCAGCTGACATTGAGCGAGAGGAGGGGCACACCCTGCATGTGCTGCCGGTTCATCTCAGGGCCAACACATAGATGCAGACAACCATTCACACTCACATTCACATCTAGGGCAATTCAGAGTCACCACTAGAGTAATTTGCATGTTTTCTGACTGTCGGAGGAGGCTGGAGCGCCCGTAGAGACATTTGTAAAGTAAAATCCTCTTATTTCAAAATTAGGACTACCCTGTCTTTCCCGACAGCAAAGGAATATCCCAAATTCCTATGATTGGACTCCTCAAGTTAAATGTGAAGTTATTTCCACAGTATTTTTAGAGGAAAAATGTCTCTAAAGTCAGTATAATATGAACTATTAGATTAAAATATGGATAAATATGATATTTACAAGATAGGTTTCCAGGAGTCAATTCATATGTAGCAAATCTGGACTAAATTGGTTAGTAAGTTATGTCTGTAAAACACGGTTTTCCTTAAAAAGCTGCCCCTAGTGAGTAAAATATAAACCATTAAAGTACATAACAGCGTATACAAGATAGAGCTCCTAAAGTCAATTCATATGCACCCAATTTGGACTACATCGGAAAAATGGTGGAGAAAAATTTGGGAGATAAAGCACCCACTGTCAGATATATATACAACCAACCTTTCCTAAAATCAATCCAGTTTTTCAGGTCCATATGGTTATAAAGATGGAACATTACAAGTTAGACTTTAGAATAAAATCTGACATAAGCAGGATTGGTCTCTTTGAGTCCATTAAAATACATAAAATGTGGAGAAAATCAGACAAATGCTTGAGAATTTATGACCAAAAACCATTTGGCGAAGTTTTTCCCCCTGATGTCAGTAAAATATGATCGATCTGTACCAAAATCATTCCTGTTCTTTCCAAGATGACGGTGTATGTGGATATAAAGTTTTGAAACTATCCATGACATACTTTTCAGGTATATCTGGAAAACACTGTTTTCCAATTTTTTGTCAATTCATAAATTGGAACAATGGTAAGGAGGAAATGTCTTAAAAGGGTTTTTTGTGAAAAAAAAAAAAACCTTAGTGGTAAATATAAAGTAAAACGCAATGTATAAAAGATATGTCCCTTCGAGTCGATTCACACGCACCAACTTTGCATTCAATCGACAAACGGTTGAGAAATTATGGCTGAAAAAGTTTGAAAATAAAGCTCCCCCTAGTTTTGGGAACATAAAACATACCTTTCCCAAAATCACTGCAGTTCTTACTGGCACAACAGGCCATGGGGTATAAAATTTTAAAATGATCCATGAAATACTTTTTGAGAATTTAGGTTAACATGAAGATGAGCTGAGGCGGTGGCAAAGATAACTCCATAATATCCCAGACTTTTTTCGGGGAATATAATAAAACACATACAATAATCAAAATAAATGTAGGAAAGGTTAGATTACTTGATTGTGAAAACAAAATTATTCTGAAAATGCTTCAGAATTCAATTTTGTTAAACATATATTCTTATCAATTTATATCAAGGTATATGGACCCGCATGACACATGTAAGAGGTACAGTGGCCAATGGGGGCAAATGCAGTGCAACTTAAGAAAACATATACAAATTGAGCAATAAAGCACAAGCAAATGAAGAAAAAATCTTCATCAATTTGACAATACACAGGCATGTTGTTTAGATCAGCTGTGGTAGCCTCGCTTAACTGCATGTATGTTGTCAAACTGATGATGTTGTTTATTTATTTGCTTGTTCTTTATCTATTTGTATTGTATTTGTGTAAAAAATAGATAAGGCTTCAACAATGGGATTCTCAGTGGAATGCTAAACCCAAAATCCAGTGAGCTATAACAAAGAAATTTTAAAAGGTAGCCAACCTCAGGTTACATTTGAAATTTGAGTATTTTGTCCTCCTTAAATTATCTACCTTGTCCAAAGTTCCCACGGTGTCAGCAGTCCTTTGACGTAATGCTCGACCTTTGGCTATGATCTTGGTGATGAGTTTGCTTGCGTGAACCTCTAACTAGGCCATTAACTTCTATTCAAGAGTAACAGCCATAAGACTGTGGAGCTCTGCAATTTATAGTGCTTGAGCCGTTTGGATCTTCTTTTAAACACCTCCCTGCAGTCTTCGCATTTCCACAAGTAGTGCAATACTAAAAACATAAAGAGATGGACTTTACTCTGCATATCTTTGTACGTCAAAATTGTCTATCATACCATAGAGACCATTAATTCAGTCCATCTCATCAAATGTCAGCCCTCTCTGAGCAGACATTAAGGAATAAGTTAAAACATTTTTCCCAAGCGGTTGTATAGTAAATATTATTCAATTGTCACTAAGGATGTTGTGAATTGCTTTCTAAAAAGTACTGGCCACCCCGGTCTTAAAGGTATAATATACATTTCAAATTTGCACTAAGTTCGTCATGTGAATGTGAATCAGTTGGAGACAAGCCCCTTTCTGTGTTAGGGAGAAAACAGATGATGTTAAAGTTAGACTTTATACATTTACATTTACATTTGAATATTAAAGTTGGAAAGTTGTTGAGGTTTTAATATTGATGTTCAATACACTACCTGCATTCTCCCTGAACTGCTTTCTCAATAGCACATAAACATTATTTTAGGGTAAGAAGTTTCCTTAAGTCATCCATGATGTCTCATGTAGGGCTTTCTGTTGAAGGTGAGAGACAAAAACAGATGAAAACATTTCATTCCTTGGAGTAAATGTTCTACTTACTGGGAAGCCTAGGAAAGATAATAATAATAATAATAATACATTTAATTTATAATGCACTTTACATTTGGATCAAATCTCAAAGTGATACAAAGCAAAAGCAGATAAAAGCATCAATAAAAAATAAAATAATAACTATATAAAAACATGACCAAAAGCATTAATGTTAATTACAGTTATAGGTTCTGCTAAAAAGGAAAGTTTTAAGTCCTTTTTTAAATGTGTCAGTCATCTGTGGAGCCCTGAGATGGTCAGGGAGTGCATTCCACAGACGAGGGGCAGCAGAACAGAAGGCCCGATCACCCATGGTGCTGAGCTTAGTCCGGGGAAGGAGGAGGCGGTATGACTGGGTAGAACGGAGGGATCGTGTTGAGGTCAGTGGTTTGAGTAGTTCTTTCAGGTAGGGGGGTGCGTTACCATGGATGCACTGGTGAGTGAGGAGAGAGATCTTATAATCAATCCTGGTGGAGATGGGAAGCCAATGAAGGGAATGAAGAACAGGGGTGATGTGTTCGTGTTTACGAACTCTCATCAGGATCCTTGCACCACTGTTTTGAACATACTGCAGTATTTGAAGACTTTTATCAGGGATCCCGATGAGAAGTGAGTTACAGTAATCCAGTCAGGAGGAGACGAACGCGTGGACCAGCTTTTCAGCATCACTCAAGGTTAGTGAAGAACGGAGTTTCGAAATATTTCTTAGATGGTGAAAGGACATCTTGTGGATGTGTTTGATGTGGGATTCAAAAGTGAGTTGATGGTCAAATCTTACACCGAGGTTGGTGACTGCTGAAGAGAGGGGAATGTCATGACCAGAGAAGGTAATACTGGTTATGGAGGAAGACTGGGTCTGATGAGGGGTGCCAATTAAAATAGCTTCGGTTTTGGAGCTGTTCAACTGGAGAAAGTTGTTTTTCATCCACACATTTATCTCCTCCAGACAAGCGCAGAGAGTTGACAGGGGAGATGATGACGATGAGGATGGAGAGGCTGAGGAGGAACATGTGTCAGTTTTTATGTAGATTTGCGTGTCATCAGCGTAACAATGGAATGAGAGTCCATATCGACTGATGACACGACCAAGGGGGAGCATGTATAGTATGAAGAGAATGGAGCCAAGGACTGATCCCTGGGGGACCCCACAGGTGACGGTGTGTGTCCGGGACTTTGAACTTCCAAGGGAAACGTATTCTGTTCTGTCTGTGAAGTAGGACTGAAACCAATTTAGGGCGGTGGCAGTGAGTCCAGTGATGTGATGTAGGCGGTGTAGGAGTATTCCATGGTCAACTGTGTCGAAGGCAGCAGACAAATCAAGGAGAATCAGGAGGGAAGGTGAACCAGCATCTGCTGCCATCCGTAGGTCATTTGTGACTCTAAGCAGAGCTGTTTCTGTGCTGTGGGCGGAGCGGAAACCAGACTGAAAGGTTTCAAAGAGGTTGTTATATTTGAGGTGGTCCTGGAGGTGGGCAGCAACTACTTTTTCCAGAACTTTGGAGAGGAATGGGAGTTTGGAAATGGGCCTGTAATTAGCAAAAAGTTCTGGATCGAGAGTAGGTTTTTTGAGGAGTGGTCTGATTATGGCGGCTTTTAGGGCTGATGGAACAGAGCCGGCCTGGAGGGATTGATTTATAACATCGGTGATCAGGGGACTGATGGAAGAGATGTTAGTTTTCACTAGGGCCGTAGGAAAGGGATCGAGGGCACAGGTGGAGGATTTCATTGTCCTGATGATAACCTCAACCTCCTGCTGTGAGATTTCTGGGAAACACCTTAGAGGCTGGGAGATCTCAAACTGTGAGTAAGCAGACTGGATAGGTAGAGAGGAGGACAGAACAGAACGGATTGAGTCAATTTTTGATTTGAAGAAAGCCATGAAATTATTACAGTGCTCTTCTGTAATTTCTGTAAGAGGGAGAGTTTGTGGTTTAAGAAGATGATTGATAGTGGAAAACAGCTGCTTAGAATTTCCAGGACTGGTTTTGATGATGTTGGAGTAGAACAGGGACCGAGCCTCTCTAAGGGACTTTGAGTAGGCCTTTTGGTGTTCCCGAAAGGCTAGCTTGTGGACAGTAAGACCTGAAGCCTTGTAACGGCGCTCAAGGACACGCCCAGCTGCCTTCATTTTCCGTAGCTCGCTGGTGAACCAGGGGGCTGAGCGGGAGAAGGTGACTGTTCTAGTTTTTACAGGGGCGTGACGATCAAGGATGCTACTCAGGGATTTATTGTAGAAATCTACTGAGTCATTTGCTGATACAAAGTTGGCAGAAAGAAGATGCTGGAGGTCGACTCTCATGGTTTCTGGGTTGATGTTTTTCAAATTCCTGAAGTAGATTTGACGTTTGGGCTTAGTGAGGGATGACAAAAGCGACAATTCCATGGAGACGGCCTTGTGGTCGGACACACCCAGATCGTACACAAGAAGATTGCTGAGAGGAGCAGAGTCAGTGATGACAAGATCCAGAGTGTGCCCCTTGATGTGGGTAGGGACATCGACAAGTTGCCTGAGATTAAAACAATCCAGAAGTTGGAGAAATTCAGAAGCAAAACGACACGCAGGGGAGTCGACATGAATATTCATATCTCCAAGAACTAAAATATTGGCAGAGGTTGTGTAAAATGACGACAAAAGGTTGTACATCTCAGAGACGAAGGCTGGGTTTTTTTTGGGTGGCCGGTAGATTAGAAGTATGTTCATGGAGAAAGGGGGTTTACAATTAAATGCCAGGCATTCAAAAGAAGAGATCTCTGGCAACGGCAGGGGAGACAAGTCCAAATCACTGCGGTAGATGACAGACAGACCACCACCACGACCAGTGCTGCGGGCTTTCTGGAGGTAAGAGTAACCGGCGGGACAGGTCTCATTCAGGACAGAAAAATCATCTGGTTGTTGGCAGGTTTCTGTAAGGCACATAACGTCCAGACATTTCTCCAGGATGTGGTCATGTATGAGGCATGATTTGTTTGTGAAAGATTGTGAATTAAAGAGTTCGATTTTAATACTAGATGGAGCAGTGAGTCTCTGTATTGGCCGAAGAAGACTGAAATCCACTCCACGTTTCCTAACCCGCACAGTGGATGATTTTAACAAGGAAAGTCCATTGACAGTAATGGGAAAGGCTGCAGCATTCTGATGACGTGTCTGAGACACGATAGTGCGCACGTCAGAGCAAAAGGACGGAATGGAGTTATCTGAGCGGGAGCGGGAGTAAACAAACTTAGAACGGCAACTTCTGTGAATGTAACCGGGCCGGCGAAGGAGTCCAAGTTGATTAATAACCGATATGCACAACTACAACACTCGTTGTAGTTGTGCATATCGGTTATTATTTCAATCAGTTGGGAGACAGAATAACTCATCATCATGCCAGTTGTGGAGACTAGCCCGTTATTAGCCGTTAGCTTTGGACGGGACGCACAGAGGACGTTAGTAGCCGTTATTTTCATGGAAATGATGCCGAGAAAAAAGCTATCAAACACAGAAAATGATCAACAGCGGCTATTGGTGAAAGTGTCATGTGGGCAGTGATGAACAAGACGGATAAACAAACTGATATCAACGATGAGCAAACAGAAACGGACATAAAGAGTGAAACAAACAGATACAGAAGTCTCCGGGTGATGCTACACTTGCAGCAACAGGTAGGCGGACCGTCACCAGACTCGGTAGAATACTTACAAATACAAATACAGAAAAACAGATACAAATACGGATATATATCCAAAAGGTTTGCCAGTGACCAACAATAAAAGGTATACTTGTCTCCGAAAACGTTTGGCACAACAAAGTTACACACACATCAAATTTAATCATCCAGAGGAACATAACTATTTTAAATAAGCTAACGTTAGTAAAGTGTGTGAAGCTAGCAGGAGCTCAGAGCAAGCCATGAGCCCTGTTGTCCCTTAACATTGCTGATATATAATGCACTGAACAAGGCTTACAACGTTTTATTTTCACTTGGAAATGTCATACAATTGATTTAAGAAACACACTTAGGTTACATAAACAATTCTGACCTGCTTCCAATGTAATAATTCAAAATCAGAGCGCTTAAATTGAAGTTCTCATGATTTTCAAACTTTTAAGAAAATAAGAAACCTGTATAAGTAGCCATCCAAAGCTCCGCTGTTAATATGTATATGTGGAGGAACATTATTAAGCATTGAAAAGCTTGACTGAGAGGGCAGTACTCTGACGAAGTGGCACAAAACTACTGTGTTTCTCATTAACATACTAATAAAGCATTGATAAACTTGATTAGGCTTAGCTTATTAAGAACACGGTTAAGATTTACAATGGTTTCCTGAGTATGACTTCTAAAATTCATAATATTTTTCACCTATCTAAAACACAAGTGTAGAGTAAAAGTAGTTTTAGGTAGAATTCTGAATAGCTTAGCATTCTGATAGTTTAGTAGAATTCTGAATAGTATAGCATATTCTGTTAGTTTTGCAGTAGACATAAGATGGAGTTAGATAGGTCACAAAGTGATGAACAAAGGAAAGAAGGTCTTAAAACACCCCCACCCTTGGAGCAGATCAGCATGCAGATAACAGGATGAAATGGCCATAAATTTGGAGTGCATGAAGGGTGCTGCATTCCATGGGCAAACGTCCGACTGGAGTCCAGGGGAGTGAAGCAGAGGTGCCAGGCAGGGACAGGCCTGTTAAAGATTAAGAAGGGGGGACAAAGGATAAAACTGTATGGACAACGGGGCTCGTGGTCACTTGGTAGAAAACCGTCAGGCTGCTAACCTAATCCATAGGCCAGTCGGGTTGGAAACTAGGTGATCTCAAACTCCGGAGTTTGTTGCTTGTATAATGCAACAAACTCCTGAAATTCCAAGGAAAATTCCTTGTAGGTTGAAATAAACCTGTTTGATTTATAAAGAGTTTTTAGTGATGTCATCCTTTTATTCGGCCTCTCACTAAGTATCCGGTTTCCGTAAGGGCCCGGATCTTTGGGCCTGGACTGGACCGTTCAGCCTCGAAGATTTGAACACAACATAAGCCATGACGCAATGACATGGCCCAATAGCTAGTGGGAAGCCAAACCGGTTCAAAGACCAGCCTGGAACCAATACCTGGTTCCATTGGTCAGAGAGGGGAGAGAGGGTACTTGGATAGATAGGAAAACAACTGTTCTAGTTCATGGCAGGCTGTACATTGCTAATCCTTTTTGACATTTAAAAAGTCAGTCATAACATACACATCTTTGATGGAGCAGAGGAGCATGTTCGGTGGCAGACTACTTTCACACTCTTTCTCCACGAAAGACCAAATACGTCCTTTGTTTCCCGGACCTTTTTACAACTCCTCCTAGCAGTCGCACATTGGAGCAAACTAACTTTCAGTGTTGTCTCACTTACTTTGCCCTCTGTCAAATCTGGTATTACACTGCTGTATCACCTGAAGTGCTCTGCTATAAAATGTATCTGTATGGGTAAACCCCCATCAGGCGTTCAGGCTGTATTCCTCCCAAACCCACGGCTACTGTCCTGCCAGAAAGAGAGAGAATAGTTAAAATGTTGCACAAATAAATTAAAATTAATGAATCAAACAAAGACAATACAATTAATCCAATTAAAAAAACACACAAAAAAATCATATCTATAATTTCACATCATCTAATCCACAAATAATGTGTTTAAGAAGAGAGAAGGAACAAAATCAATAACAATTGCCTAACTAACTGAATCCTAACTAAACAGTTATGCGGACAGATTGAACAGAGAACTGGGTAGGTAATAATCTTCTTCCAAAGGAGCTTCTGGAAAACAGACAGGTATCCAATGCAGCACAGCAACAGGAAGCAGGTGAGTGAAACTGAAGCAGAAGAGATGAGGATCAAGCTCAAACTGGAGCAGGTGTCTGTGTCCTACTGCGTAAATGGACAATCGAACAAATACTGGACGAAGAACCAGGGTTTACGTGCGATGATGAATAGGTGGATCATATTAGGTGACTGGCAGCAGGTAATCAGGAGAGGCAGAGAGCTGCATGAGCAGAGCTGCTAGCCATGTCCTCCAGCAACAGATATATTTACGCTGTCATGAGGAGAAACAGACCACGTCATAACAGTACTCATGGTTGAGCAAAAATTCCTCCATTTATGTCTGAGGTATTGCCAGCCTCTAAATCGACAGACAACTCCAAAAAAGTCTCTTGAGTTTCTCTCAAATAGTTTGTAGGCGTTCATCTCCTGTGCCTTCCACTTCAATTTCTCTGTTCAGCCGACTGATCGCCCGGCTCCAACCCTTAAAAAGCATCAAAAGAACAAAGGCAACAATAATGCACTGATTCTCCAACTCCACCCCCAAAGGAATCCAAGGAACAAAGGCAGCAATAGCCAAATTGTGATAACACTCCTCCAAACAGCTTATTATCTTATATTTTATTTTGTTTTTTTTTGTTTTGCTTTAAATGCTGTGAAGCACGTAGTCACCAACATTTAATCACCTTTAGGATATGCCAAAACCTACCTCTGGGTAAAAACTCATGCAAATCTTTCTTGCAGTTTTTTCGTAATTATCCTCATAAACAAACACAGACAAACACACAGAAGTGAAAACATAACCTCATTGGTGGAGGTAATTAAAAGTAATGTGAGCTCATACATACCAGAGATCAGAGGCACAGTCTCCCACACAGCCAGAGAAGAGAGAGAGAGGGAGGCAGAAATGTGAAGCTCTCTCACCAGTAGCGGAGTACAGAGTTAAAAAGATGATACCGGTTTCAACTGGCAGTATGTATTTGACTTCAGCCAGACTACATCAGGGAAAGCAAGATTGTGCACAGCAGAGACTCAAAATAGAGCTATTCCGTGCAGTAAGGAGATGATTCAGCCACGCTACAAACACAGGAACACAGGTGTATAACCAGTTACATATGCCAGTAACAAACAAAATGATAAATGTTCATCCCTATTTTTTGGGTAAAACTGAGTATGAGGAAAAAGATTACTGTGTCAGTCGTGCCAAACTACAGCCTGGAGGATGCCAAAGTATGCGCCATGCTACTATAACAGATGCCAGATGAAATGATTGTGACATGGAACTGTCTTCCCCAGTTTGTTCCAGTATCATCCTTCATACACTGTGTCTTCTGATTTACCCTTTCTGTCTTTTTGTGTGTGAATGGTGTGGACATGGCTTCCTTCCTTTCCGGAACTCTGTATACTTACTGAGTTCAACTCCTATCTCTCAATGGTTAAGAAAACATTACGTCATGAGGTCATGATGACCAAAGTGCAGTAATTTCTATGATATTCCAAAATCAACTTCTGGCTAAAATTTCATGTAAATGCGTCCATTCGTTTTTGAGTTATTGGAAAAAACATCTCATGGATATGCCAAAACCTACCTCTGGGTAAAGATCTCCTTGATGGAGGTAATTATGATGCTCAAGCAGCAGACAGGAGGGCCACAGATAGCAAACAATCTGTGCAGGTATGTTAAATACTGACCTAATTGCAGAGTAATTAAGCAGTGTGTAGTTCAATTGAATTTTGCATATTGCTGATCTACATCTCTTGCTTGTTTCTATCTCGTACTCTAACATCATCTCTGAGGAATAATCACTGTATTTGTGAAGTTCATCAAATGGCTGCTGCAGGTGCCTTCCTTTTAGGGAATATGGCTAGACAAACACAGCGACAAGGCATGCCAAAGCAGGATGAACAGAGCCCTGCTACACGCCAAATGCACTCTTGTAGCTTTCACCTGTCTGTTTATTTTTTCACTGGCAAATATAATATTTCTTTCAAGAAGTTCAACAGCAAATGATCAGACATGATGCTCTCAGCTGCAGGCTGAAGGAGTGAGTTGAATAGCAAAGGGGATTGACAAACTCGAATTTCATAACCTACTGAGTACGGTCAGAATTGCAGTGTAGGAGTAACTTATGTGTTAACCTAGAATTGAAATTCAAATTTTGTGGAGAGGTAGCTGCCAAATATGGAAAGGGATTAAATTTTGGGGTGGATTGGATCACTTGTTTTAATTCCTCCCTGTAATGACGGCCATCTTCATTACTAGGATTTGACAGCAACTGTGTACATATGTGAAGGACAAGTCAAAGTAAAAGATATAACAGACAAATGTTGAACATTTTATTGACTGTGTGTGGACTAATTGTTTTACTTCAGATTGATTGAGGGCCCCAAATGTGAAGACAGATACTTTATAATCACTAATATTGTTGGCAGAATAAATCAATGTATTAATGTGATAACGAAGTCTGAAACCGTGATTTTGAATTTTTTGCAATACATGTACAGTATATTCTGGTCACTCACCTGTGTCTCCTCTGCGGGGAGTTATGGGTAAACGAAGTCCCCCTGTAATGTTATTGTGTTTTGATGTGTTGTTATTTTTTAATATTCTGTCAGATGTAGACTTCCCTTTACTGCGGTAGTATTCAACACCTTATGTAGCAAAAGATCAAAGTGTTAGTGTCATTGTGATACATACAGACACTGGGTCAAGGTATTTTTAATTGTTTAAGTTGTTTTTTTGTGAAAATAAACACGCGGTTGGTCTGCACTTAAATCTCTGCTTCAAGCCTCCTCCAAGTCATACACTCATCAACGCTCCATCCATGTGATCATATTAGATTTTTATCTCACCTGCTTTCAAAATACCGATCTTAATTTCTATATGTTTATATGAATTATATAAGATCTGCATCTTTGTTATGTCACACAAGTTAGTAAATTTGATCTTCTTATACATTCAGATTTGCTATATTTTTGGGGGGCAATATAAAGAACACGGTAATAGAATGATTATGCAGATACACATGAAGATAATCATCAAACTTTCAGTTTAAGCACATAAGGCACTGTCTTTTCATGGAGACAATTTAGAATTTGTGGAAGTCTATACTTCTTGAAAGCTTTCCAGATTTTCATGCATTTCATTTCCAATGCCAATGTCATTTAGAATTGAACATTGCTACTTCTCCTTAAGTGTCCTTTAACAGAAATTAATGGACACTCTTAGCTCAACACAATTAAATATTCTCTCAGACCATTGCATAAGTCATAATTGAATATATACTTTGAATAATATGAATAATTGAATAATTTTCATTAGGGTTGCCATGAAAAAAACTGCAGATCCTTGTTACCCCTTTCCAGGAGGTGACAATACCAGCATATGATAAATTAGCAAGTGCATGGTCAGGGTATGACTCTGCCTAGTAAGAGATAATACCTACTATGTCTTTCATTTACACTGGATGCAATAGTAGTACATAAACGAAGTAAATAATAGAGAGTCACTATTTTCTATTGAAAGAACAGTATCATCCTCTCTGTCCTCTGAATCCACTCCTGTCAGAATGGTTGTGTGCATAGGAGTTCCCACTGATATTAAGTCACATCTACCCCCCCCCTCTTTCTATTACTTCTTATTGTTTGATTGTACGTACATGTTAGTGTGTTGGCTGCCGAAGGTATCCAGGACGAGTGCATTTTCATAAATATTTTTATTCTTGGGTTGCCTGAGATTTTTGCACACATGTTAAGGGTGAGAAAAGCTGGTCATCCTTTGAAGAAGAGTCTCTTAACACATCTTGCAGAGCTACAAGTCCATTAAGAGATTCCAATCCTACTCAAATCTTCTTCAAATTCCTCTGAGTGCACAATAGGAGATCTGATGCTGTTGAAAAAAAAAAGTGGGACAATTACGATAAAATGATTCTGGAACTTCCATTCCACAACATTTTTTAAGCCATTGAGTTTTAATTGTGTTTTTTAGGTGGGCAAAATCTAAACTTTCAAATATCCTTCTGCACTCTATAAAGAGAATATCTCATTTTTAACACGAAAACATTTATTTATCACAAAATTATGATTCTCGTCTCTTGAGCGATCTGGAATGTTCAATCTAATTGAATGGCTCGTAAAAAATCAAGGAATAGGAGCAAAGCATTTGATTATATGTGACTGGAATAGTGGGCTTAATCTAATACTAATCTCATATTTGATTTGACCCTCTTCACTAAAGGATTTAATTGTTTAATTTCTTTTAGTAGTATTTGATTTTCTAATTTCTTTGCTGTGTTAATTGAAACCTTTCTAATTCTAAAGACTCATTTATTTTTAATTAAAATATAATTTGCAAGTAATTACACACTTTGATTAAAATTGTATCCATCAATATATTGTTTTTTCATTGCCAATAACTCCCCGGAGTCATTGAGAGCCAATCAGCATTAATTTCTACTCACATCAAAAAGGTCTACTTTAAGAATAACTTCTTCAGAGCCCTTCAATCTACAGCTCATCATTTTAAGATCATACAGCTGAACAAATTAAAAACCTCTGAGAAGAACTGTAAACTTTGAGATGACCCCAAGTCAATTCATGACTCAGAACCCTTGTCAGAGTCGGTCCATATAAAGTCTTTAAAAGTTTGGTTCCTAAACCCCAAAACATCAGAGCGCAAACGGAGATCACTTGAAAATGTTACAGGTTTTAAACTCACAAATACCGTGTTTTTGGGAGGTCAACTGTCCATTTCATCACCTGGAGCATCATGGAAGCTTCCTACGACAAATTAAATATGATAATATTTTCTTTTCAACTATGGAAGTTTATAAAAGAGCGGTTCTTTTAATTGAAACAACATAACACCGCCCCTCCCCATCTCCAGCCACTGATCATGGGATTCCTCTTCTGACCCGATGGGGAGCATTACCGCTAAACAATTTTTGGTCTTAATTTCTCAATCACTGTTCAGTTTTAGTTCAGATTTGGTGCATATCAATCGACTCGAAGGAATCTACAGTTCACATTTCACTGACTTCTGGGAGCTTTTTTACTAAAAGTACTGTGGAAATAAATTCACTTTTAATTTGAGGGGTTCAGTCAGGGGATTGCTTGTACAACAAAGGGAATTCGGGACTTCTTGGGGATATACCCTTGCGGTTGGGGACTACAGCATAGATGTAATTATATCCCTAAAAAGCCAGGGATTTTATGGGATCATCATCGAAGTCGACCCAGATTCTTCGTGTCACTCACTGCGATAATTCAAAATTTCTTTCATGGATCAATTTCAAATGATAAACCGACGTAGACCTAAGTAGAAGAAAGAACTGGAATGATTTTGGAAATTGTCAACTGCATGTTTCATACACCATGGGGAGGAGCATTATCTCTAAATGTTTTTGGCCCGTAATTTTCTCAACCTTTGGTCTGATTTTGTCCAAATTGGGTGAATATGAATCGAGTCAAGGAGCTCAATCTTGCAAATATCAGATTTTCAAAGCTTTTTTATATGAAAAACATTATTCAGACATAAATTGAGGAGTTCAATTATGGGGATTGCTTATACAATGCAAGGGATGAGCGGACTTTTTGGGGATACCCTTGCAGTTGGGAACGACAGCTAAGGCCTAAATTAATATCGAAAAAGTTTCCCATTGAACACAGTTCCATATATTGAGTTCAACAGCTTCAAAAAGGGTTTTCTGAATTCTAATTAAGAAATAGCCCTAGTTATGCAATATTCACACACTTCTGTAAACATGCTTGAATAAATATATAAAATATCATCAGACTAAAGGCATTAAAATGAATATATTCACTAGGCCTATTTGCTCTTCTGCTTTAACAACAGCACTTTGATGTGACCCGATTCTGACAAGAACCGGGACCCTCTAGTCACAGTCTAGCCACTGATTCACTGACGCAGTGATCATAAGGTCATCTGTCGCTGGAAAAGAGTTGGAATCAAGGGCACACTTCTGATGTTTAAAAATTAAGCCTGACTATCTAGCGGGGACCAAGGTGCACTGAATGCACCTCCTCTCTCCTCACCAGCCAAACACTCCGGTGACTCTAAGACCTGTAGTGTTCTTCAGAGCGCTTGCTCTGTCCGACCACCTCTCCAGATGAGCGTCTCAGTTAAGCCCAAGTATTTGATGTTGGAAACTATCTCCTCTTTCCTTTATCAATCTCAAACAGAAAGCTTTTCTGCACCATTATTCTGGGCTCTGGTTGATAAGGTGTTGAGAGGCAAGAGGGGTGTGAAAGACATATTGTGCAGGTTTCTGGTTATATAGAATTAGACTGCACCACAAAGGTCAAAGGCATCCTGGAAAACATTGAATGAGTTTATTCTCTGTTCAGGCTGTTCAATGGAGAGTCCAAAGATCATGTTTAATTCAAACCATTGTCAAGAATACCTCATGTGTTCTGTAGAAACACAGGATATGTCTCTAGTAAATACTAGAGCAATGTTGTCAACGGAATACTGTCACAACAGGAAAAGACATTCCTCTAATTTGTGATTTTCTTTTCCCCCCAGAATCATCGAGAACAAAGCAGCACTCATTTCTACTTACATCTAAAAGGTTGAGATTAAGAAACTTACTTAAGAAAAACTTAAACCAATATTGTATATGCAGGTATTGAAACTCTGCAATATTTCAAATGTTGACAATTTCTTGCCAAAATGATCAGAAATGTATATTGCCTGACAGTCATGTGAAATGTTTTGGATTTAATTTTAGTAACATAAAAATGCGTCATCTCAATATCAACTCATCTTTTTCTTTTAAGGTGAAAAATAAGTGTTTAGTGATAAGGGCGAAGATTTGGTCCATGTGTGCTAAACTGAGAAACACAAACACAGGAGGAGATTGACCAGAGTTTGTCTGCAACTACTCTAAAATTTGCTGTTGTTATCCAAGTCCGGAAGAAAATTGAGCTTGTTTAAGAGAACCTGGAAAAGGATAAGTTCAGAAACAGAAGGGGAGGAGATGATGGACGACATGAACTGGAAGAAAGATGTGTAAGGCCTAGCCCCCAAAAAAACGTACACATTTATAGATAGGAGGGACGGGGGGCACTGAAAAGACAAGCTAATTAACATTTTGGCAAGGAATGGATGTTATATACACAGGTTAAATTAGGTTATCGATGTGATATATAACACTTAACACTTAATTGTTACTGAGACACTGTTTTATGTTGCTGATGGGCACAGAAGTTTTCATGATGATGTGTCAAATGTGCAATTATCTGTTTAAAAACAATAATGCAACGGAAACCATTAAAATAAGCCACGTTAATAGTAACTCCAGTTCAATTAATTTTTATCTACTGTTATGTGAGGTGAGATAATAATAGCAAAGGTCAAGAGAAGAAATCTTCCTGTTGTCCTGTTACTTAACCCATCTCAGAGTGAAAGAGGGATCAGCAAAACATTGTATTACTCTTTTACATCCTTCAAGGTCTTTTTAAGACAAACTGGTCCCAACTGAGGGGGTCGGACAGTTTTCCAGACCAATAATCCACAGTCACCTCACTGGGATTGAGGGAATTTGGCAATAGGTGCAGGAGACAGTTCCCTGGTTGCTGAGACATTAGCAACCAATTTGCAATATTTTAGCTTCAATATGTATAAGTGGTATTCTGGATTTTAAAGTCCGCTTAGTGCTTTTTTTCTGAAAGGTGAAAATAGATGTAGCAGAGAAATTTAGTTGGCCAAAGAATTGTCAGCTGTATCTTCCATTTTAGTAATGTCTCTGAAAAGACTAGGATATTTTGGAATCTTTGTTGCTGCCACCGCCACCACAGATCCTAACACGAACTAACGCAATTCCTAGTGATATTTGAAGAACCATTTTGTGGATCATTTTCAAATTTTATACCCATATATACCTTTGTGCAAGGACGAAGTGCATTGATATTGGCCACGGTTGGCTTTATATTTCTGACACTAGTATAAATTATCTGTCAAGCGGTGATGTCATACAATCTCTAATTTTTCTTGACTGATGGTGGTTCAATAAAGTGAAATTCCTTGGCAGAAAAGCAGAGCGTTACTGGCAAAAATGAATCTCTTTAATGAATCACTTTTCAGTTATCCTGACGGTTAGATTAACCCCAGAACACATAATTTTCGAACATTACTAAGCTAAGTAATCGAGAATTAAGTAAGTTGAACTTAAGTTGAACTGACACTATTTCAATCAAAATACTTATACTTTCTCCTCCTTAAATATTCAAGATTCAAGACAGACTCCTTACTCATTCCTAAGTTCATCCTGAGAGTAACTGAGGTTGAAATACATTTCCTCATTCCTTAAACTGATTTATATGAAGTGAGGTCCTTCATGTCCCGCAAACTGTTTACTTAATGCTTTGAGTATGTTTCAGAGCCTGAACTTAATTCACTTTTACTCGAAGAAATAAAGTATGGTTAAGATGGATCTCTCAGGCAGGAGAAAAAGGGGAGGACCAAAAAGGAGATGGTGAGAGAGAACATGCAGTTGGTTGGTGGACAGAGGACAGAGGAAGATGCAGAGGACAGGGTGGAATGGGAACAGATGATCTGCTGTGGAGACTCCTAAATGGAACAGGCCAAACGACAAGAACTCTTGAATTAAGAATCAATACTGACTGATTTTGCCTTTGTTATTGTTGAGGTTTTGTACACTTATGACATGTTGTGACAGTTTCACAAGAAATTGATTTTTTTCAGTTTAAAGGCAATTGTGGTATTTTGAAATGATTTCACTCTGGATCATGTTTTCAAAAGTTTACATTGAACTGGCCATCGAAAGTTAAATATCAATCTGTATTAATTGTGACGTGCATTATTTATGTTGTATAAAACTAAGCAGGAGCAGAGTTTAAGACCCAGGTTTAGGCACAAAATGGCGGAGGATGAAGGGAGCAGATTCCGTTCAATCATTTAATGATAGAACAATCCAAATTCAATAATCCAAAAATCAATGTCGCAAAAGTAGGCAGGAGTCATATCAAACCAGTCCAACAATGCAAATCAAAAAAAGGGATGTGTGACGACAAGACATCAACAACAAACTGGCACAGGAGGAAAGTTGAGCACCGACTATTTACACTGGGGTAACAAGACAATGAGTCACAGCTGGAGGGGAAATATAGATGTACAATCGCACAAGAGGAGAATAGAAACAATACAGGCAAAGACAGACCCAGAGAGGGGGAAGGAGCACAAAAACAACACATACACAGCAGGGATGATAAATAAAACACAAAAAGTAAAGAAAGGGAATATAAGGTTAGACAGATGAAAGGAACCAGGGCTGGAAATGTAAAGCTAATCAGAACAGTAAGGAAACACACTTTCAAAGTAAAACAGGAAACATAGAGCAAGACAATGAAAATAAACCTTCAAAATTAAACCAGAGAACCAACACAGAAAAACCACGAAATATCTCTGAGAAATGATATAACTAAATATAACTATAATTAAATCTAATACAAAATTAATAATAATTTCACTTCTATATTTCATAGTTCAGCTGGGTTGAAATATATATCATTATAGTTCATTCATATTTACTTAAATAAAAAAATAATGTACACAAAGATCTTTTCTCTGATCATATACGTTCAACAATTCTTTGTTGAGTTCTGTACTAATTTTGAAAGCGATACAGAAGAAGAAACAACCTTCACCATTAGCTTCATCAGTAAGTTAACATGCAGAGATCCTTACACTGCAGCTGGGCTCAGAAATGGCATTCTGTGCCATATATTCAATCTGCTGTTTAAAACAGCAACGTTTTTCTGGATTTAAACATTATGGATGTTGTGCTGTGAATCACCAACATCAATATAATGTTTCAGAAGGTGTGTCTGAGATGAAACATCTGAAAGCAACCCCTTGTCATATTGAATTAACTCAACCTAGTTTGAGTGCTGCGGCTCAGGAAGAAGAGACAAACGAACAGGCTGATTGTGCAAAATGATTGAGTTTGACATCTTTCACGTAGTGAAAGCCACAGACAACACCTTCTCTATCACTTATTCACCGGACAGCGCCGCATGGTACACCGCACAGTTGACTAGCTGATGCTCTTCTCTATCACAGTAGGCCTTTAACAAATTCATGTGACAGAGACGATTTCTACATCGGCGATCTGGAGTGGTAAGATAGTCTCTATCACCAACCTTTTCATGGACCAAATAAGAGCCACTAGAATTAGTCTGTAAACTGAGCCAGGGGTCAGCAGCAGAACCAAAACCTTATCACCCTAGCTCTCTGCTTTTAGCAAGCTTGTTAAATGTGCTTGTTAAACTATACATTCATTCTTTACTGTGCCGCCCCCACGTTAACATTTGCCGTTTCACAAGCACTTTGTAGTTTAGACCTGAAGTAGCACACGTAGTCCAGTAAGTTCTGCCCTGTCACTTCACAAACACCTTTTTCTCTGATAAATTTCAAGGGACCACGCACAGTTTGAGCGAAAAACCAATTCTGATGGACTGAAGCCCAGTCATTCCTGTACAACTACCCTGAAGATGAACTCCACCATCAAAGTCCTTTTCAAAACTGAAGACAGTATTTTCAACATGCAAACCTCTTGACCCACAATACTGCACATGCGTGGGTATGCGTGGAAATCTAAATGAATCCAACAAAACTGTTATTCAAAATACAAAAGAGCAAACTGAACAATTGGTCTGAAGCCAGTTACAAAAGCTCAAAATCCATAGTCTCAAAATCTAGATGTTATATTATCATTATATTTTTTTATAAGTTTAGACAAGACCCAAATTTTTTTTTCCCCCAGTGAAATTAATTTACCCAAAGAAGAAGCTATTCAAAAAAAGAGTTGAATTTGCAAAAATGAGGTTGAATTTATTTTAAATATTGTTTAAATAATACAACCCCCAGCTCCTAAACACTGAAATTCGTGAAACTGAGGAGTAAGGAGAAGATGATACCATTAGTGATTTAGATGTGCCATATTTAAATAGCATGGATATATATCCGGTATATATATATCCATATATCCAGCAGGTTTGTCTCTCTCCCATGTCTGACCACGGGGGACTTATCCTAAGCTACCATGTGGGGGTGCTGTGGAACTTTGCCTGCTGCAAGTGTGACACAATTTATTTTAAATTCCATTCAGCATGGAAGTTTAAATCAAACATTAAACACCGAGGAAAATGAGAAGGCAGTGACTGAAATAGAGGAGAGTCAGAGAAGAAGAGATTCTATTCATGAAATATCTACTTTCTTTACAAAAATCACATCATAACACTGTGGGTGGATGATACATTGCTCATGAGGAATGTTCCATTTCAGCAAAGGAGGACTATGTTGGTGCCTTGAGACCTTTTTACTAACAGTCCTTCCTGTATTATAAATATACGAGCTCCGAAAAGGACTGAATTAATATTCTGCTCGATTCCCAACTCATCAGTAAAAATGAAATGCACCTATCATTATGTTTAACAACTCAGTGAAGCATATTTACAGGAGTGATAGATCACTAGAGGAGTAACATTGGGTTAACATGGTAGATTGAGGTTGGTCTTTGAAATGTTAGCGATTTCATTAATATTTTGGTGAGGGTAAGTTCAGGATTTCATGAAGGATAAGCACAGATTATTCAGGGTATATGTAGGGTTTTGTGAATATTTTGGTGAGGGTATATTTGGGATATCCCAGATATTTTGATCAGGATTTTTGAAGGATTCAGTGAATGAATGGGTCAAGGTGTGCTGGTATATTGTGAACATTCGGGCCATACTATGTTTGGGATTTCATAGATGTTTGGTCAAATTATGTTTTATGATGTTGTGGGGGTTTAAATCAAGGTTAGAATTGTTAAAGAATAGTTTGTAAGACTATTGTTATGACCCAGCTTGTTAGGGAAAGGGAAGTAACATAAAATCCAGATTGTAATAAAGTTTTTTTTAAATAAAGTCTTGGTGGAAAACGGTGGCAGGTGAATTACAAAAACCATGAGGCAGACTAACTATAAAGGGAAGAAAGACTGCAAGTGTTGTTTAAACCAAATAACTAAATAGAACTAAACGAGGAATCTAGCAAACCTTTCTTACATTAAACACAAGAATAGTCAACTAAAATCTCTATACTTAACCTATGATCCAACGATAACCAAAATAGATGGAACAGCACAGCTGAACTAATGAGGGATACAAATGAAGGCTTAAATGGGTGCAGTCCGATGAAACAACAGAATACTAAGGGTCAAGCCCCAGATAACGTATGTTTCGTATGCATGTACAATGACCACATCAGGTATCACTGGAATACATAACACACATGGGACCTGCCGCATGGAGAGCAACTGACGCCACTCTTCAACCTTCTCCCTCGACCAGCATTTGCGCGTTGCTGAAAGTCCCTAACTAATCAAGTGTTCCGTGACAGCCAGGGTTATGCCTCCAGCAGTGGTAACCAGTTAAAAGCCGGAGACGAACCAGTTGAATTATACTGGGGGATCAAACAGATTAGCCAACATGAACAGGGGGCGGGGGATATCGGCTGTGGCAGTAACAGTATAATTTGATTTAATCAATGGTTAAAAAAAGGTATGCGCAGAACCTCTTGTTAGTTCTGGAAAGTTAGGAACATTCTCAATGGTTATGTCAGGGTATGTTCGGGATTTTTGGGTTGAATCAGGGAATGTTCCTAAAATCATAAAGATTCTACTATAATAAGGGATTTGTGAAGGGTTCTTAATGTGTATGGGTAAGAGATATTTAAGCTTTATCAATTTAGTATAATGTATTGTATGTAACAGATTCATATTGTGAAGGTTTAGGTTTAGGTTTAGGAGAATTTAATGCAGGTTAAGTGTCCTGTACCTCTAAGCTTTTGTAAATAAACAATATTTGGTTTATTGAAGTTCTTGAAACTTAAGGGTAAATCTTAAAACATGTTGTCAGTGATGACAAATGCTGCAACATTGAGACATTGATTCTTATTTGAGGGCAAGATGCGATATAATCAAATGGCTGAAAGGTCAAAAGTGAGTGCAGAAAAATGGAGTGAAAGGATTGATGCAGTGGCTCTGAGCTGTCCTACCCGTTTTTATATCATGACCTTGTCGACTAACTGCCAGTCAACTCAGACCTCCGAGGGGTTTTCTACTTCCTTAGCAGAATCCAAAGCTATATCTGTCACAGCAAAATCCTCTTTTCTCAATGCCCCCCGGAGACACCACATAGCAGGTAGGCAGCAGTAAGACTTCAAAGAGCAACATACTCAACCCTCAGCAAAGCAGAGAAAGCAGATAGATTAGTGACCCTACTCTACAAACCTTGGCCGAAATGTTCCCTCTGAAGGCAATTTCTTTTACCTAAACTCACACAAAGTTCTGTAATTAAGAGTTTTTGTGGGGTTATTTGGGTAGCCAGTTAAGGTCAAAAACTTTTGGAGCACATAGGAAGCTTATAGGTTTTTAATAGCAAATGCATGACAAAAGATTTGGATTTCAACTTTGATAACCTAATTATAATTATGCAGTTCCATGCTGTATTCTTACCATTTCCTCTTTGGTATTTAAAAGCCGTCTTCACAGTCAGGGTCATATATTCAGCATAATGGCATTTAACTTGCAGGAATAAGTATGAAAAAAAAAATCTCCTTTGATGCAAAGCAAAGGGCAGTTATTAAACAATTAGCATAGTTATGCTGCTGTAATCACCAAGAAGGCAATCACCAAAGAAGAATGCAAATTGTCAGTGGAGTTTAAAAATAGTCCTGTTTGAAAATTCACTGCGTAGTGTTTAATACCTGACAGCATGCATTAGGAAAAACATTACCATTGTATCATCAGTGTAGCTGAAAACACAGATATACATTCACAAATGAAAGAATATTATCTACAAAGCCATTGTCTTTTGAAAAATTCCAATTCTGTCACTAAATCCTATTCATTTTGTAATCAGTTTCTAACATGAGAGCAGTGCTGTGTGGAGGAGGACATGACAGCTACATCTCTCTGACTTGAGGTTGGAGCTTTTTTTAAACTAAAAATGTCAGTGATTGCCCGAGTGTACATCATACATGCAGAACATTAGAATGCCAGTCCCAGAGATCTTTTTCTTTTGTGGCAGTGAAATCTGACTACTTTCGTGTTCCAATGCCTCACATCACAGAGATCAGCTTGGTGCCAGAGGGTTTGTTAACTACCTGACATGCAAACTCTAGCTGGTCCAAAAAGGTGACAGTCAGACAATTTGAGAGAAAAAGTAGTGATGTAATGCACAGGAATGTAGAAAAGAGGTATGTTTATCATCTTACAGTCTAATCTTAAATACATAGAATTTGTAAGTGCGCATGAAGATCTATCGAAAGGAAGGCTATCCTCTTGCCCACTCTGGCAACAGTCACTGCTCATTCCACTTTGTTATCCTTAAACTTGCAAACATACACAGCCCCTTAAGACATTAACACAAGGGAAGGTGACCTTATATTGAAGATCATAAATAAGCTGGAGACCAGGAACCTCTGTGGCCATCTACCTAGGCTAAGAGACAATGTATTCTCTGAAAGTCTACTAGAGGACATGACCAAGTCATTACTTACTATCCCTAGTATGACCATCACTGAGACCAACAAGCTGGTATGCGCAATAGAGATCCTACAGATGATTGGCTGCAAAATGAACATCATAAGTCATAAGGAGCAGTGACCCCATGGAGGAGAAGGTTTGAGGCCAAGATCAAGGTAACATGGATAAAAGTTAGAAAATTATCAAAACAGCAAAAAGGTGTGGTGTAAAAGGGATTGCATATATAGTACAACCAACTGTCCATACTTGAGGCATTGGATACTGCCAAATAAAAGCTCAAAGCACTGGCTATGAGCCTGAAGAGGTACGCTAGAGAAGGAAGTAGAAGCGAAAAGGCTAAACAGGATGTTCAACACCAAAACGTCCAAAGTGTACTTACAATGGGTTATAAGATGAGAATAGACCAGACCAGGGCCGGAACTGGACAGTTCTGGAAGAGCATATGGAGAAAGGAGACATCACTTAACACCAATGCTCAATGGCTAATGGATCTAATAGCAGACCACAGCAATCTCCGCGAACAAGACCCAGTTAACATAGCAATGACAGACATTGAAGACAGAAGAAGTCAAGAATGAAGAGCTTGAGAGCGTTAGGCTCAAACATGATCCACACCTACGGGTTAAAGAAGATAACTGCACACAATGAACTTAGAGCAGCACAAATGAACCATCTGCGAACCAATGGGACACAACCAGAAGGTTTAATCCAAGGCCAGACAATCCTGATCATGAATCATCCACAGAAGGGAGTGATTCCATCCAACTACCAACCAATACCTCTGTACAACATCAAACTCAGTGACCCTCTTAAAAAAATATCCACAGCGAAGAGATTGGGATGTCATTCGACCTGGACAAGTGTGGCTGTATGGTGACAAGGAGAGGTGATCAGATCACGTGGGTCAGGTAGGCCTACCAGAAGGAAGGATAGTGGACACACAGGACAGCCACAAGTACCTGGAAATCAAACATGCCTTTGGAAACAACAACATTGAGGAAGAAGGGAGGCCAGCAAAAGCCAAATACCTCTGGAGGGTATGACAGGTGCTGAGAAGCCACCTGCCATCCGATACCTCGCCGCATAAATTAGCTGGCATTTCCTTTTTCAGAAGGAAATAGAAATCACTGTTGTCAAGACAAGAAAACTCCTCACCATGCATGGAGGGTTCCGACACCAAGTCCAGCACTCTGTGAATCTACGAGCAATGTAACATTGGAGGGCAAGGATGAGTGAGTGTTCGATCCACATTCCAGGATTATACCAGGAATATCCATGAATAAATTGGCCAGATTATCCCCAGGATAGACTGCTAAGAGAGTGCCTCAGACAGCAAGTGAAATCTTTTCTTCATTCTCTTTCTTCTCTGACTGAACTATATTCAGGCAAAATTACACAAAATGAAATAAATAGATTAACAAACAAAATGAGAAAAATGAACATAATAAAACTATTTAATTTTAATTGGCTTGGCATGTATTGTATATACAAAGTCAATCAGAGGTTCATAAGGGCAGGTCATGGAGTCACGGTCACGGATTTTGTTGAAAAAACGATTAACCATCCAATGACTAAGCCTCACAATCTAATCATCATTTTGGACAAAAATCAGAAGAGAATTCAGTTCCAGTGAGTTTCAGCACATTGGTCAGGGCAATACCAGAAAATACTGAATGTAGTTTGACATTGGTATAGCAAGTTGTCAAATTACAATTTAATGGACAAATATTTAAAGTAGCTATACACTTACTGTTTTCTATATATTGTTTCCGGGATTCATTTACTTTTCAGCAGAAAGAATCGTTTTTGTTGCCTGCCGGAACACATTTTCATAGTCATTATATTCTGGCTGCATTTAGGAAAGTATCTTCTAAGCAAGACAGCCCACACAAAGCTCAGACCTCCTTCAATACAGATAAAATTTCATCAGCTCAGCTCTGTGACATTATTATTAGTTATCTCAGAGTTGTGAATTGTCTGGTAGTCCTGTCCTATAAATATGAACAGTGAATCACCAGATCTGGAATATGACTTGGACCCAGATCATTTTTATTATCATGGCCTGATTAGAATGGCATCTTGTAATTTTTGTCTCGGCTTAATCAATAAAATTAGAAGCAAAGATCTTGTAATATTACCTATACTGCAAAAGATCCTTAAACAAAAATCTGGATCCAGATGAATTTAAAGGATTTTTTCTTGGACAACATAAAGTAACCTCCATTCAAATAATCATAAAAAACCTCCTTATTTTTTTTCTCTCTTACGAACAAACATACCAACACTAGCAAAACATGACCTCCCACCTACTTACTCCTTATAGTTTTATGAACTGAGACTGAGGATGTGATAATTCTTAATATCTTAACATTATATGAAAGCTTTTGCAGGCAGGAAGTTTTAATGTTCTCTCTTTCTCACTCTACCTCACCTAGCAGATGTTTCGTCACTGCAACCTTCTTGTGCAGTCAATAGCGATTTATTACTTTACGTCCTTAGACAACTAAAAGTCATTAAGCTTATTATTCCGACAAATAATAACCCTTCTGAGGAGGAATGAATATCCACTTCTCACATGCACGAAAAACTGATTAGATACACACACAGAGGCTTTGAAAACTACTCATAAAATATAAAGGGATACACCTATATGACTCATCGAAGATCCTGATGAATTAAATATTCCAATTGAAAATCTTTATTAACAACATAGTTTAATTTGTTGAGAACAAAATAATGTAAGAATGATCAATGGAAACCAGAATCATGAACCAAATGAGGACTAGATTCAGATTCATATTCAAAATCAAAGTGGAAAAATGAGATCCCACGCTGATCCAATTTGTTATTCTAAATTTCCCTAAAAACAACTTATAATGTGGCAGAGTAGTTTGTATGGCCTACATGTGCCTGTATGCACTCCCTACAACGTCTGGGCATGTTCCTGATGAGACAATGGATGGTCTACTGGGCTCCGGTCAACAGCAGCAATGCCTTCTTCATCCAGGAACCGCTCACACATTCAAACCATAGGAGGCCGGGAATTTACGGTCTGACAAAGGGTCTGTCAATCTCGTCCCGGTACTTAACAGCAGTCAGGGTACTCCTGGCTAGCACGTGGGGGTCTGTGTCTGACAGTTTGGGCAGAAACATGCACATCAGTGGCCTGCTGGAGGTCATTTTGTAGGGCTCTGGCAGTCCTCCTGCTCTTACTGGTTTACATGCAAAACCATTCCTTAATAGGGCTTGTGTTGATAAAAGCCTCTCCTTTCCACCTGTTGTGTGTCCCATTTGGACAACAGCAGGTGAAATTGATTAACAATCATTATTGCTTCCTGACTGAACAGGTTGATATCCCGGAACTGTGATTGACTTCGAGTTACACCGTGATGATTATGTGTTCCCTTTATTTTTTTGAGTAGGGGTACATTATACAATGAACATAACAGACTGTTAATCCCTGTCAGCATGTTACCCACATAAAATATTCACATTGCAGTCCATCTTGCAGCAGGAACAAGATAGGAACGAAACAAGAAATCACAAGAACAAACATATTCCTGTTTGTTAAACCAACAGTCAAGAAAACATTTTTTACGAAGAGAGAAATGCCTGAAATGATTGGAGATCACATATGAGTGATATTACATTCATAAGATTTTCAAAACCATGTAATAATTATAATATATAATATAACTGAAATGACGCCTTGTTAAAGACTCAAGCAAGCTTTGCATAGCTGTGCAAAAAAGAAAAAATAATAAGAATAATAGAGAGAAGAGCTGAAAATGAAAGTCAGTGGACGGGAGAGTTGACAGAGTTTGCAGATGTTATAGGCTTTGGTGAACAGGGGATGGTAGATATTAGGTGATGTGAAGGCAAGCCCAAACCATTGATCTAAAACATAAATGTATGCGTAAACAAAACCAAATTGCTGTAAAATGAAGACTCTCATGGGGTTATATTGGGTTGAACAGGGAAACCAAAGTGTGAAAGTTTAATAGCAGTTTTTCCTCAGAATTTTGTTCGTTATCTTCCGCTTATCCGGGTCCGGGTCGCGGGGGCAGCAGTTTCAGGAGTGCCTCTCCCAGGCCACATCCACCAACTCCTCTGGGAGGATTTCGTGGCATTCCCAATCCTGCCGAGATATGAAATCTCTCAAGAGTTTACTAAATCTGCCCCGGGGTCTCCTCCCAGATAGACATGCCCTAAACACCTCCTCAGGTAGGATTCCTAACAAGATGCCTGAACCACCTCAACTGACTCCTTTCGATGCGGAGGAGCAGCGGCTCTACTTGCAGACGCCACCCCGATCCGTCTTGCCATCTCCCGCTCCCTTTTCCCCTCTCCCTTGAACAAGACCCCGAGATACTTGAACTCTTCCTTTCGGGGCAAAGACTCCTCCCTGACCCGGAGAGAGCACTCCACCTTTTTCTGGCTGACAACCATGGCCTGAGACTTGAGATGATGAATCTCATCCCGGCCGCTTCACACTCAGCTGAAAACTTTCCCAGTGCGCGCTGGAGTTCAGTTTTAGAATGTGCCAATAGGACAAAATCATCCGCAAAAAGCAGAGACGGGATCCTAAGGCTGCCAAACCCGAAACCCTCCTAGAAATAGCCATGGATTTTCCACAACAAAAGCTACTCACTGAGTGGGTTAGAAAACGTGAAGTGGATTTCAGTCTTCTTCGGCCGATACAGAGACTCACTGCTCCATCTAGTATTAAAATTGAACTCTTTAATACACAATCTCTCAAAAATAAATCATGCCTCATACATGAACACATTCTGGACAAGTGATTTGATTTGATATGCCTTACAGAAACCTGGCAACAACCCAATGTTTTTTCTGTCCTGAATGAGACCTGTCCCGCTGGCTACTGTTACCTCCAGAAAAGTCTAGTCTTGGTGGTGGTCTGTCTGTCATCTATCGCGGTGATTTGGACTTGTCTCCACTGCCCTTGCCTGAGATCTTTTCTTTTGAATCGCCGGCATTTAATTTTAATTGGCTTTCTCCTTGACAATACTTCTAATCTACCGACCACCCAAACCAAACCCAGCCTTCATCTTTGAGATGTACAACCTTTTTTCGACATTTTGCACAACCTCTACCAATATTATAGTAGTTGGAGATATGAACATTCATGTAAACTCCCCTTCCTGTCGTTTTGCATCCGAAATTCTCCAACTATTGGATTGTTTTTATCTCAGGCAACATTTCAATGTCCCCACCCACACCATGGTGCACACTCAGGATCTTGTCATCACTGACTGTGCTCCTCTCAGCAATCTTTTTGTGTATGATTTGGGTGTGTCCGACCACTAGGCCGGTCACAGAAGGGACAATTCCATGGAGAATTGTCAAACCGGGATATCCTTCCGGAATGATTTCATTCTGAAAGGAGAAAAGTGTCTATATGGGTTCTTTGTTATCCACTCTGAGAGCTACAGGCAGTCACAGCTGTGAGCTAGGTACAGGGTCTGGACCAAAGGTGAATGAGATACAACTGGAGAAGCACAACATCATCCCACTGGAGATACTATCAGTCACCTCCATGACACTACATCCATCCTAGTCGTGTTTAGTTGTTTCCTTTTAGTTAGGACAATTCTTTTTTTTAAGGCTCTTTTTGTCTTTTTTCTCCACCAAAGTAAATATGGGCAGGCAGATTTTTATTCATTTATTTTGAAAAAACAGGCATAAAAAAGAAACCAAAAGGCGAGCACTGACAATTTTTCTTGTATATATTTAAAATAGTTCAAAGTTCAAATAGTTCATGTGAAATTGTTTGTTCAGGTTATTTCAGAGTTCTTATCCTGTTATAAACATGAAAAATCCAAATCCGTTATTTGTTTTTTTTTTCCTTTAAACTGATATTGCACAGTCAAAAACACACAGTAATGTTGTTCCAGGCGGCCTGAATATAACTATAGTCACAAGAGGGTTCAACAAGAAAAACAGCCTTTTTTTTTGTTTACTTCAGGATCTAGCTCAATAACTTAACTGACTAAATCAATAGTTTCAGCTAGAGTTTGACCTCACTTCTGCCTTAATCTGTGATGTTGTTGTTTTTTTTAATGATCTCAATCCATTTTCCCTAAGCCCTATGACTTTGATATGAAGGGGTTGAAACAGTATTTCTAATTTCCTGTCTTTGAAAGCCTTCACAGAAAACGGTGAGAGTGTGGCAAATAATAGAAAATACTTCAATCTCACTATCTAGGACTAATAATAATATATATATATATAATAATAATAATCACAGGAAGTCATGTTAATTTTTGTAAGATTCCATTCTTAATAAGTTAAATTATGCACAGACATATTTGCTATGCAAAAACGTGAATGTCATTTAAATGGTAAAGAGATTGGTAATTTCAGTTCCAAAATAAATGATTTACCAACCCCTTCACAATCACAATAAACCGCAAGACTTATGATATAGCTACTTTTGCTTGTAGTTTCTGCTTGCCAAGAATAGTTAATGAACAGGAATACACTTTTAAACATTACCTCTTGCATTTTTGTGGCCTTAACTTAATTTAATTTTTGGAGTTGAATTAGGGGGGTTGCTTGTACAACGTAAGGGATTGGTAATAATTCAGGGGATATATATTTGCTGTTGGGGATTTAATATGTAAAATGTGTCGCTTTGAACACAGTTCCGTATTGTGAGTTCAACAGCTTCTAAAAGGGTTTTCTGAAATCTAATGTTCTATTGCTGTTGTTTTGTTGGTTGTTTTGTTGGTTGGTTATATCTTCAGCAAAATTACCAAAAATCTACTAAATTTGTCTTAAAGGAACTTGTTTGAAGGATAGAGCATGAACCAAGATTGAACCCATTAAAAGTGGCTGCAAATATGAATAAGGGAGTGTATCAAGGATTTCTTTTTCAATTTAATATTGCAAATGAGGCTATGGGAATTTTTGGAAATTTTCCCTAATTAAGGCTTCATTGGTCCCATAATGGTTCCATTATGGTTCCATTTTGCCCATTTCATATGGCTGCAACAAGAAATACAACCTTAAGTTCATGGATCAAACATGCTCCCATTGGATAGTCGGAAGGTACTAGTTGCTATGGCCGTCCCAAGGAAATCCCACTAGACCCACTGTCAGTAAACTTTATCTAGTGACAATTGTCACTAGATAAAGTGCCCTGTCGCTAGACGCTCATCAACAAGCTTCCTTCCAGATATAGCTTCAGAAGGTCCTGATCTCCCTAACACATGCAACGTCTCATAACTTCTTTTTCATAACTTCAATCTTTTAATCACTTCAGATAAATTAATTTGTTTCAAACTGGATCACCAAGCAAGCCATACCACAAAACCCAGGTGCCGATGTGTGACACCGAAAATGCAAGTGGCCATATAGGGGTGACTGTGTCTCAGTTGATAGAGCGGTTGTCCACTTACCTGAAAGTCAGTGGTTCAATCCCTGGCCACTGCAGTCCACGCATCAAAGTGTCCTTGAGTAAAAATACTGAGCCCTAAGTTGTGCCCAATGGCAGTTCCATTGGTGTGTGAATAAAGGTGAGAATGGTTATCCCTCCTTATGAGCATGTGTTGCCTTGCATGGCAGCCTCCATCATCACTGTATGAATGTTTGTGTGAATGGGTGAATGCTGACTTGTGTTGTAAAAGCGCTTTGAGTGGTCGAGCAGACTAAAAAAGCACTATATAAGTACAGTCCATTTACCAAATAAATCTTCTTCCGCAGTGGGACTTGGCTCAGGCTTAAGCCGAGCGTACTGTTACGATTTGACCCTGATTCACATTTGCCAATGAGCCACAGGACTGCCAGGTTTTCTGCGGGTGTAACTTCTTTCACATTTTTCTTGCAGTGTACGGGGGTCACCAGGGCCGATTAAGAGCTCCCGGACAACCATGGGACGATCGGATGGTTTTTCCCGCCTGACATAATTTTTGGCAAGGTCTGGACTCCACGTCGGTGTCTCTTTTGTCTCTGAGCATGTGAGAAGTGGCTGAGAGTCTGAGTTGCCGCGACACAATACGTTTGTTGGATGATAAATAATAGGTAGTCATGAATTCAAAAGGCACTTTGGTGCTGCTAGCAACTGAATAGCATGTACGAATAAGAAAGATTCACTGCTGCCAGAGACAGTGCTAGCTATCTAGTTAACATTCCTCACAATTAACGTAGCTGAGGAACTGGGACACAGGGAGGGATGTCGCAGAAGAACTGTTGCTTCTTCAAAAAGAGCCAGTTGATGTGTTCATGGTAAGTAGTTTGGATGTCTCAGGGGCACCTACTTTCTCAGATTTTCCAGCACAGAAGTACAGGGGTAGGCCCGGAAAGTCTTTGGATACCCAGGATTAACTGTTGCTGGGAAGAGGGACTCATGCAACACTTACTACATATTGATTCATATTTCACTCATTTTTTTTCTTACGTGTCTGTGTTGGAGTTATGAGAGATAACACATCAGCACTTAAAACATAGACATGGACAATAATGAAAATCATGTGTGACTTTATAATAAATTTCTCGTACTTCCCATGAAGCCATTTGTTAAGAATGGAACAGTGAATTCATGTTGTGTGCCTCTAAGTCGGGACTTTCGAACTGACATAGACACATTGTTTATAGATTACACCTATTAACAAATCTAACAAGGTTTTTTTTTTTAAATCAACTGGGATAAATAGGCTCCAGATGGCCCTGAATAACATATGCTTTTGCTTTCCAAGGCTCTAACTCTGCATATGGAGCCCCAGGGTGCAGCAACACCTGTCTGCTGCTGGATTAGCACCTTTAAACAACAGCCTGCTATAAATAACCTCCCTGTAATGCCGTTCATTTGAAGTGTGTCCAGACGCTCTATCATGGGATTTTAAAAGCACGGCATCTAAAATCTAGGACAATCTCTTTACCTAACTGGATATCACATTGACAAACATATTTAACCATATTTATGTTCATGTTTCATCAGCTGAAAGTAAGAATCATTTAATATTATTATTATAGTTACTTCTTTTTTTTTTACATTACATACTTAGAGAAGGCCATGTTAAATTGCCTAGAATGGACAAAGCAGACTCTAGAGACTTAGAGAGGGCTTTTCATGTTTGAGGTTTAAAGGCAGAAACACAAAGAAGATCCACATTGCCTCTAAAAACCATTGAGGAAGAGGAGGATGAGTAAGTTTTTGTGGGCTAAAAGTTTGAAAGCTTTCATTTTAAGAATAAAATGTAGCATCCTACTTATTATTTGGCACAAAAAGAATCAACAAAAGATGATACCATGCCATCTAAGATGAACGCAAAACAATGGAGATAGGCTATGGCAGAATCCAAGATATACATCTGTGTGGCCATTCGCAATTTGATTTTCATTTAATTTTTGGTTGTGAATGTATTCATTGGGGAACACTTGAATGTATTCATTGTGGATCACTTAATACTTCCCCTAATTATTTCCACTAAATACGCACACACTGATCAGCTATAACATTATTACCACTGACAGTTTAAATCAGAAGAACGAAATCATTATACTTATTTTCCAAAACGTCAGGGATACTATGGAATCGTCATCGCTGCTGCCACTGTCTCTGACGCTGCGTCCACAGATCCTCCGCGTTAACGCGATAATTCGTTATTGAACTATTTTGTGTATTTTTATAGAATTTTATACCCACATATACTATACCTAGGCGCATGGAAGAACTGGAATGATTTTTGGAAAGGTCAGTCGTATGTTTTCGACACTAGAGGAAGCTAAATCTCAAGATGTTTTGAGGCCATAATTTCTCTATTGTTGGCTGGATTTAGTTTGAATTTGGTGTATATGAATTGACTGGGGGAGATTTATATTTACATGTTTCATCATATTTTTCTCTAGTGTTACTGGTACAATGCAGGGGATTGGGGGATTTTTGGGGATATAGAGTAAGATACAGTGTAAGCCTAGCTAATTATCACCTAAACATTTTGTCTAAGAAGTTGATGCATCTGGAACAGGAAAAACGGGCAAGGGTAATGATCTGAGGCACTGTGACATATTTTGAGGCCAGATGACAGGGTCAGTGTATCTCCTGAACTACTGGATGTAAGAGATTTACTCTGATAAAAATTAACGTCACCAAAGCAACAGGGCCAGACAAGGTATCAGGCAGCACACTGAAGTAATGTGCTGATCAGCTGGCTGGCGTGCTCCCCAACATCTTCAACTTGTCCCTCCAACTGACAGCAATGAAAAGCCTAAATGACTACTGCCCAGTTGCTCTGACACCAGTAATCATGAAGTGCTTTGAAAGACTCTTACCATCTCACATCAACACTATCATCCAACAGCCAACAGTATGCTTATCAGGACAACAGATCTACAGAGTATGTAGTCTCAATTGCACTACATGTAGCCTAGTCAAACCTGGAGCATACAAACACATATGTCATGATAATGTTCATAGATCTGAGCGCCGCCTTCAACACTATTTTCCCCCATAAACAGGTATACAAACTCATCAAACTGGGACTATCCATACTCTGCACATGGATTACGGATATCCTAATCAGGAGCAAGCAACATTGCCACTGCAAAAGGTACATTTCTCAACCCATCCAAAACATTTATTCCCTCCAGAGGAACACCAAGATTAGATTAGATTAGATTTATTATCCCAGAGGGATATTTGTTTCCAAAGTCAGTACACATAGCAACACATAGCAACATATAGATACACACATAGCCACATACAAATATAGTCAGTACACAACGTCTCAAATGAATGCATTCATCATCCCAGCTCACAACAGTGTCAGCGAGGCAGTTTGTTCAGGGCTGCTATTGCAGAGGGGACAAAACTCCTACTGAAACGAGTTCTTCTCCATTTGAGAGTCCTGTATCTCCGGCCAGATGGAAGTAATGTGAAGTGGCTCTGCACTTTGGTGTCGAATGACAAATATTCCAAAGACTGTCCCTGCCATGGCCTTCTGATAGCTTTCATCAGGGCTCTGTAACATAAAGAAAATATTTTTTACATTGATGTGCACCGTTTAAAAACAAGTGACATATTGTCATTAATACTTAACAAATATAAGGCTCTTCACATTATATACTTTATCCAGAAATCACCAAAAATGACCTGTTATTGCCCACAGGAGAGCCTGATTCCAAAAGAATAAAAAAAAATGTATTTTTACATTTTCACTTTAGACAATTAGAACATTTGGCTGTAGGTATAGGTCAATCATTATGTATTTAACAACTGGACTCCTGTTGTTGTTCTTTGCAGACATCAATTTGTAGATCTATACCTTATTTGCTTGAATATACAACACATTAGGTGAACAGGTCTATTTAAAAATGTTTATGGGCTCATCATTAAAAAAAATTATACACCAATGGGAATTCAAAAGCAAATTGATTGTGATCAACCCCCATGGTGACAATTGAGGTGATCACTTGAATCAACATACCTTGAACACGCTACAAACCTTTCTGGATCTTCATTCAAGTAGAAACAAAGACCTCTGAGGATGCATTCCTGATATCAATGCTGTCAGTCTAAGTGCAGATTAGAGACAAAACACATCATTTGAGAAAATAATTACCAATCTGCCTATTTCAAAAGCCCTTCAATATACATTTGTTTTAAATGTAGTCTGATCAACTGATATCCTCATGAAAGATCGGTGCCTTATTTTATTGCCCTCTATCTTGTCTTATTGTATTTTACATTTGGACAACCTGAATAAGTGTAAGATTAGAAATGCCCCTATAATGGCAACAATTTCTCGTTGAAGTAAGCACACACCCTATCACAACTATATATAGGTATGCATTTCCTGTTAAATCTAAGGTGCCTGCACAAGACTCGATCTGAGTGTGTACCTTATATCAAAAACAACAAATTTCACGAAGGCAAGATTTTCAGTTAAGTTGAATAATATTAAAGTTGTACCAGTTGAAACGTTTTTCACTTCTACACAGTACGATTACAATTATCAAGCCTTGGTTATGGGAACCATAAAGCTTGATTTTCCTCCCTTGAAGTCTGTCTCTTTTGCATACACCTTCATCAGTTTACAGAGTTAGCGTCCTTGGAGAACTAGAAAAATATTTGATTTTGGCGTTTCTGAGAGAATCTGAGGAGACTATTGAATGGAATGGTCAGAGGCACCATGAGGAGATGACGCCACAACTCCGATAATCAAAGCAAGGCTTCAAAAACATTTCTGTAGTAGAAGTTGTGACAAAATTTGCTATTTTGCTCAATGAGCATTTATGCACATACTTGATGTCACTTTTATGTTAAAGACTCTTGTTTACAATTTATATTTAAAATTAAAATAAATATTTGGTTGGGTGAGACTTTATTAAACAATCAATTCGCAATTCATTGTGGGATATGATGTGAAGGTGACACAGTTGAGAATATTTCATTATTGGTACACACAAATAGCAGATAATAACATTTCAATATTAATATCATCTATTGCACATTCTCCTCGTTCATCCCCTTCCCTTGGACATCACCTGACATACCTGAAGCACCAATGCACATTTTGAAGAAAAAAGGCTGCCATAATGACCATCACAACTTCATCAATGCGGATATTCTGAAGATTTCGAAGATGCCTCCACTTGCACTTCATTCTTCCAAATGCTTGCTCAGCAAATACCCTCCCACGACTTCTATTGTATTGTTGAACAGAAAATGGAAGCCCTCAACATCCTGGCATTATGAAAACCTACTAGGTGGTCCAGAAAGAATATCAATGAATCGGCCCCTCTCATCAACTATCCCCTGGTAGCAGGTTATCTACATTTTACCTCGAAAATAATTGAAAAGAGGCACCACCCAAAGTTAATTTGGGAAATGATAAAACTCGGAATTAATCATTTCTTAATTTCATTAAACTTAAAATTCTCACATCTAAAAGTAATGAAGTCTTTTACAAAGTACTCTCATTTCTCTTCAAGAAGGAAAGAAAGGACACCTGTTATGCTTAAATATGATCATGTTTATTGAACTACACACTAAAAAAACAGGAAACATATGGATAAATGATGATGAAGTAAATAAATAGGATAATGTATATATGTTTGTGTGTGTGTATTTGTGTGTGTGTGTGTGTGTATGGACTTATGGTTCAACAGCGGAGAGTATGAGAACTAGGTAATGGTGATAGAGAGGTATTATTGACGGGTTTGAATTATCTGGAACATAATCATTGCTAAAAGGGCACGATGAAATTTAAAGGGATTTCGATTTTGGACATCAACCTCAGATCATGAATCAGCGTGATAGAACTATCTTACTTTGTGCTTGTCACAATCACGTCCGTGGATCAGGTGCCGCAGTCAATCATGCAGTTTCCTCGCGCTGGAGGTAAACTGAAAGATAGGGTTCTAAAAGTCAGCTGTAGACTTCTCTCCAGGTGACTCTATCGCCGCTGCCGTATGGAGACTGGAGGTTGCTGCGCACACACATCCGGCTGGGCAAGAGATGAACCTGGCACCAATTGCCATTGTTGAAGGATGCAAAAATGGGAACAGCATACTGGTCCCTTTAGTCTAGCGTGCAAAACTAATTTCCAGGGAAAATCAAAGGCCTCGCGAAACTCCTTAAGGGAAATTGACCTTTGCAGGACCTTAGAATGAAAATGAAAAGACTGCTGACAGTCTTAGAATGAACTGTTATGAGCAGGTTCATTCATTATCTACCACTTATTCTGTTCAGGGTCATAGGGGACTGGAGCCAACATTGGGCAAGAGGCAGTGTACACCCTGGACAAGTTGCCAGTTCATCGCAGGGCAGACACATACAAGCACACACCCACAGTCACACTTACTTCCACAGGCAATTCTGTGTCACCAATTCATCTGCTTTTTGGACTGTAGGAGGAAGCTGGAGTTCCTGGAGAGAACCCATGCAGACACCCGGTACCTGCTTGCTGTGAGGCAGCAGTGCTGTGAGGCAGCAGTGCTAACCATTGCGCCACCGCGCCGCCTTGAGCAGGTTCAAACAAAAGTAAAAAGGTTTGTGTGCTGTTATTGAGCTCAGGGATATGAGACTTGATAAACAATCAATTCAGATTATGAAGTATAACTGAACGGGGAAAAATCTACGAAAGTCGAAGAGCAAACGACTTAGAGAACAAAACATAAAAAAAGAAATTTAAAAAAAGGAAACCGAAGACAAAGAAAAATGAAGTTGAAGAATGAAGAAGGAAGTAGTAAGAGTAAAAAGTAAAAGAAGTAGAAGAAGAAAGAAGTGAAAAAAGTGAAAACGCAGGGCGGCATCCCCTTTTTATACCAGTCCGGGTGTCCCAGTAAATTATTTGCATGAAGGGATGAGCAGAGCCTGTGCTCTTGTATAATAAGTACAAAAAGGAGGGAAAGCAGAACAAAGTGCTAATGTAACTGTCGTAGAATTACTTTCTCTTACCATGGCCAAAGAGTGATCAAATTCATAAAGGACAGTGTGTATATTTGTAAATGCCATGTATTCTATATAATGTGTTCCTTTACAACAGTCATCAAGATATAATCAAATCCAACTTAACTACAATGATATCTGCATTAATAAGACATTCCTATCAGATTTGTAGCAGAAAGGATCAGCCATAGCAAACAATCAATTTAAGGACCATATTAACAGATTAATAACACTTTTCACAGTGATACCTACATTATGCTTGTTTGTTCTTCAAAGATAACCACATCCCTAAGACTATATTGGTTACAAGAATTATTCATTCATATATTTAAACTGGATTAGGTAAGACAGACATATTCAAATATTTGACAGTAGCAAGACAATAAAAAAAACATTTTTCGAAGTGATGTTTCTATATATATTTACCATAGAGTCCAATTGTTTTTTCTTGGTGTTATTCTTTAAAGTTCCAATGAGGTCTGTCAAAGATACCAGAGTGGGAGTTTGGCTTAGTTGTCAGCCATAAGAGTTTTATTGCACCTAAGGTCTAGACCCCAGAATGTTCAAGTCAGAAAGAAAGTTCCCTTTGTAATTGATTCCAAGAGGAGAAACAGAATAACTTTTTTCTTTTGATCTTGTAGAGCATTATTGAGATAAAACTATCATTCTATTGCTGTGAAGAACCAGATGTGGAGATGTCTCGTTACACCCTGAAGGAGATCGGAGTGGATAATTTTCGATGAATGTAATCTATTCCCCTAACAGGTGATGTGGCACCAATCAGTTGCACCTATGACATCACTGACGCCAAGGAGGCGGTGGAAAGCAACACTAGAAACTGCTTATCACAAGTATTTGGCAAGAAGACGAAGGATAGTCTCATTGTAGACTTGATTCTGAGCACTTGTAGGACGATCCTGTGTGCTAATGATTGTGACACATCAAATTTGTCTGAAATCTCTCGGAAGCTGTTTTGGTTGGCCATGAACCACAGGAACATCAGTGCCTTCTTTGTCTTAGGGACGGGTGATAGACCTTGACCGGTGTTCATTCTCCTGCAACTTCAGCAAGAGATGTTCAAACTGTGTCTTTTTGACTTTGGAATTTCGTGCAAAAGTGTAGTCATCCATATTCAGAATGAGCTCCCACTCGGTTCCACTCTTTTGAATGACTTGCTGTGTTGGCTGCAGCAGAGTGTATCTTCTAAATCAGAGAGAAAATACAGTTTTGGGCGTGAAGTAATCCCAGTAAAATGTACAATATCGCCCCCCTCTGGACTGTGTATGCATAGTCTAATTTCACCGTGGTGTCCTCTCTTTACTTAATTATTTCAAGTCATGTGAATGTGATTTAATCTTGTAGAATGAAAGTTGTTGAATTTCATGTAAGTCCTACATATTAAATTCACGTTCCTCTTGCCAACAAGAAATTGTTTAGTTAGTATTTTTTTTCCAGTGCAGGAAAATGCGCTCGGCTCTCATCTCAACTTCTACAGGAGTACTATAATGAGCGTCCTTTGCCACTGCGCCACAGTGGGGTACACAAGCTGCACTGCAGAGGACAGGAAATACCTAGTGCGGATTGTAAAATCTGCTCGGGGGATTGTGGGGAAAGAGCTCCCAAATCTGGACAGCGTGTATGGTAGCCTTATACACAAGAAAGCAAACACCATCATTAAGGATCAAACCCACCCGGGTCCCGTTTCTGTTTTGCACTGCACTGCAATAATTACTACAGATTTACAAATTTAGTTATTTTTGACAATCTTCCAGAAGCAAATGCAGACAATTTTGTGTCACAAACACACACAGACGCACACACACACACACACACACACACACACACACACACAGGAACAATCACACTAATCTGCTTCACGTTATATTGAAAAGGCTCAGGGGCAAAAGAACAGTAATCTGATTAAATAAAATGCAAATCAGTGTGAGATTTTTACACTTGACTTTTAATGTAACGCCGAAACAGTGTGATGCATACATCAGTATTCAGCCCGGCATAGACTTGTTCATTATGTTCCTTACTGCATGACTACAGATAGAGCTGCAAATTCATTTCTTTGCATGGACTCACACGATGGAATGTCATCCGGTGACAGCTCTGTATCCAGCACTCAGATTTCTACATCGTAATTTAGCAGTGCAGTCGCATTCTAATTCGCTAACAGAAATGTATAACAAGATAATCATCCAGCAGTGGTACCAGTGTTTTGGATGGAAGGATTGAAGCTCTCACTTTTTACATGTTGCCTTAAATAAAGCATTGTCATAACACTCGATGATGTGTGTGCATTTTTAGGTACAGCTTGGCAGTTTATTTAAGTCAATAGGATTTCCATATACATATTAGTGTCTGCATTTGCAGATATGTATTGCATATAAAAGTTTTTAGGCCATCATTTCTCAACTGTTGGTTTAATTCATTACAAATTTGGCGCATATTAATTCACTCAAGGAGATCCATCTCTTTTAAAATCTTTTAAAAGCTCATACTTTACTCAGAGGGAGACTTCTATATGAAAAACTGATTTTCGGAACCTAAGGGGAGATTTAATCTTTTAAATAGCACATTTTACTCTAACAACAAATTTTACTCACAAGGGAGAGCTTTTTTTTTTCAGACAAAATTTTTTTTTTTTCGTATCATGGACATCTATCATGCATTAATCATATTTCACTGCTAAAGTTTATATCTTACACATTAGGGGAGCATTTTTTTTAATGAAAATTAAAAACTTAGTTCATGACAATGCTCCGCTGGGTATTTTCAGTGCAGCGACACATTTCAAATACGGCGACTTCAAAACAGTACCTGTCTGCATCGGAGAGTGATTTATTCATTGCCACTTTGAAATATTTTAACATATTTGGACGGTTAGATGTGCGAAAAAGTTTCTTCCGTGTATGCCCTCTTTGTCGTATTCTACTTCTGGTCGCTTGTTGACAGTGAGCACCCAACTTACGAAAGCATTCTCGCCACCCTATGAACGGGAAGGTGGATCGTCTGCGCATGTATGAAAGTGTTACCGGATCGTAAAAGTTCACAAGTCATGTAAACAGGCGACCGACATTGCAATTCAGAAAGGTTTAATTCGGAGAGGAGAAAAGTTTCCCATGTTTGGGCAGCAAGTGTAAATGGGCTGTCATCTCTATGCAAACGATGCACTGATAGGCTGTTACTGGGTCACTGACACAACAACGACAAGCAACAGAGTGATCACTCAGAGAGGCGTAGGTGTTGGGTAAGCACAATATGCCTTTTCTCTCATTAAGCAGCAGTGTTTGATACAATGTAAAATAGTTTTTCATGCACTTTGATTCCTGAGATGGCATTTTATTTTAGTATGTATTTTTGTTGTTTTGAATGAAAGGACATTTTGCTTTGAATATAACAGTATTAGTGTAAGGTGTAAGATTTGACCCTCAACTCACTTTTGAATCCCACATCAAACACATCTGCAAGATGTCCTTTCACCATCTTAGAAATATTTCGAAACTCCGTTCTTCACTAACCTTGAGTGATGCTGAAAAGCTGGTTCACCCGTTCGTCTCCTCCCGACTGGATTACTGTAACTCACTTCTCATCGGGATCCCTGATAAAAGTCTTCAAAGACTGCAGTATGTTCAAAACAGTGCTGCAAGGATCCTGATGAGAGTTCGTAAACACGAACACATCACCCCTGTTCTTCATTCCCTTCATTGGCTTCCCATCTCCACCAGGATTGATTATAAGATCTCTCTCCTCACTCACCAGTGCATCCATGGTAACGCCCCCCCCTACCTGAAAGAACTACTCACCCCACTGACCTCGACACGATCCCTTCGTTCTACCCAGTCATACCGCCTCCTCCTTCCCCGGACTAAGCTCAGCACCATGGGTGATCGGGCCTTCTGTTCTGCTGCACCTCGTCTGTGGAATGAACTCCCTGACCATCTCAGGGCTCCACAGATGACTGACACATTTAAAAAAGGACTTAAAACTTTCCTTTTTTATCAGAACCTATAACTGTAATTAACATTAATGCTTTTGGTCATGTTTTTATATAGTTATTATTTTATTTTTTATTGATGCTTTTATCTGCTTTTGCTTTGTAGCACTTTGAGATTTGATCCAAATGTAAAGTGCATTATAAATTAAATGTATTATTATTATTATTATTATTAGTATTATGGCTTGTGGCTTGACCGACTATAATAAATGGATCTTTGACTCGTTGAAAAACTTTTTGTGGACCTCTAATATTTGTATTTTAGTACCCCTGGTGTAGACAATATGTACATATCTTACATCTTTTTATATAATAATTTTTTCAAGCATATAATTCAGTGTTTAAAATTCATATTTACTAATATACAATTTGTTTTGTTATTAAGTAGATAGCAAAACTACGAAAAAAAATATAGAAGAATGAACAGAAATAGGGTTCCCATCTAATGCAAAGCTTTAAAATGAACCCACCTTCCATATTCCTTATTTCCGAGTCACTTTCTCCATGAATTTCACTTCTTGGTACTTTTCCACTTTTCTTTATTCTGGGTTTAATTTGTTTTCCAACCTTTTGTCATTTGCGTCAGTCCAATAATAATTTTTCTCATTATTACCACCACAATTTCCCCAACAGTGAGAATAGTGTCCTATTTTCTATTTATAGGTGATTTCAGATGTCAAGTAATATTTCATATTTATTTTCTAAACAAATTCTCTCAAAAATGACGGTTTGTTTTATGAGTTTCGTTGAACATCCATTTCCATTCTACATCTGTTATTTGTGTTTTTAGCTATTTTACCCATTTCATCTTCATAGTGTCAGTTGGTTCTTCTTTCCCTTGTATGATTTTGTATATTCTGCCTATTACATTTTGGAATGTTCCGTTACAATTATTTATCATGTATTTTAAAACAGGATGAATATTCTTAAGGTCTCTTTTTTATTTGTTTCTTAGCTGCAAATATCTATGAAAGTGGATATTTGGTATGTAATATTGTTTTGAAATATTATCAAAAAAATCCATTTTATTTCCAGGAAAACATTTGACAGAATCTAACCAATCCCTTTCTGGTCCATTATATGAAAGCTGAATCCATAGTGTTTTGTTTAAATTCTGGGTCTGCTGACATTTCCTTTAGAACGATCTTTTTTTTTTTTTTTTATTTGAAAAAGTTATTTTTTCGAAAATACATTTTTTAATGATTGTTCCCATTCCTTTTCAATGTATTTTCATTTTGGGTCTGTTGTATCATTCATCCACATCATTACATCAATATCAATAATCTCCACTGACCACTCTGGAGGTCGAGGAGGAGGGCGCTTTGGAAGGCGAACCCGGTCACGAGGAGTCCGAAGAGGAGGTCGCCCGTGGAGGCGAACCCAGTCACGAGGAGGAGGTCGCCCGTGGAGGCGAACCCAGTCAAGAGGAGGAGGTCGCCCGTGAAGGCGAACCCAGTCACGAGGAGGAGGTCGCCCGTGGAGGCGAACCCAGTCACGAGGAGGAGGTCGCCCGTGGAGGCGAACCCAGTCACGAGGAGGAGGTCGCCCGTGAGGGCGAACCCAGTCACGAGGAGGAGGTCGCCCGTGGAGGCGAACCCAGTGATGAGGAGGAGGTCGCCCGTGGAGGTGAACCCAGTCATGAGGAGGAGGTCGCCCGTGGAGGCGAACCCAGTGATGAGGAGGAGGTCGGCCGTGGAGGTGAACCCAGTCATGAGGAGGAGGTCGCCCGTGCAGGCAAACCAGGTCACGAAGCAGCCAGTAGTGAAAGTGGAAAGACTTTCACTGGCAAGCGGTCAAGATGGCGAAGGAGATACTTCTCCGGGGGCCTGCGGCGAGGTGCATCTAGGAGTCGGGAGAGGAATCATGGGAGGAGTCCGGAGAGGAATAACGGGAGGAGTCCGGAGAGGAATCATGGGAGGAGTCCGGAGAGGAATCACGGGAGGAGTCCGGAGAGGAATCACGGGAGGAGTCCGGAGAGGAATTATGGGAGGAGTCGGGAGAGGAATCACGGGAGGAGTCGGAGAGGAATCACGGGAGGAGTCGGAGAGGAATCACGGGAGGAGTCGGGTGAGGAATCACGGGAGGAATCGGAGAGGAATCACGGGAGGAGTCGGAGAGGAATCACGGGAGGAGTCGGGTGAGGAATCATGGGAGGAGTCGGGTGAGGAATCACTGGAGGAGTCGGGTAAGGAGTCACGGGAAGACTGGGTAGCCGTGGAGGACCGGCGCTCGGCGGCGGGTCCTCCACGGCGCTGGGCGGCGGTGAGGACGAAGAGCTGGGCGGCGGTGAGGACGAAGAGCTGGGCGGCAGTGAGGACGAAGAGCTGGGCGGCGGTGAAGACGAAGAGCTGGGCGGCGGTGAAGACGAAGAGCTGGGCGGCAGTGAAGATGAAGAGCTGGGCGGCAGTGAAGATGAAGAGCTGGGCAGCGGTGAAGACGAAGAGCTGGGCAGCGGTGAGGCTCAGTGTCAGCTTTGCCTCCTTTTGGGAACCAGTTTAATTGCCAGCCAGGTTTCCCGAAAAAGACAGTCACGATCGGCATCAACCTCAGGAACACTACCGGCTCCCTCAGGTTATGATGGTGGCTGAGGGTCAGCGGGTAGGAGGCCAGCGGACTCCGGAGCCACAGCAAACATAAAAATAGCCAGCTGGTGGCTAGCAACCACGGGGGCTGGAGCAGGGGAAGAACCAACAGGCCGGGAACATGCCGCCAGCGCGTCCGGGTTCTCCACAAAAGGTCTTTAACCACTCCGCGGGAAATCCCTCAGCCAGGGTTGGGCAGAGATCTTGCGGTGAGCGATGCGGAGAGCGGCCTGTTGTACCTCCTCGTGAGGACTCTTCATCCACCCCACATGGATGCAGATCAGTGTGTAAATTAGATCATTTATTTAAGGACATCAATTCGTCCGCTGGGTCCATTCTGGCCAATTTGTTCTGTTAGAAACTCTCCTTGGGTTTAACTTGGACCCAAACGCAGACACAGGACGCGGCAGAGCAGGTGCAAAAAAACACAGCTAGAGGGGAAACACAGGTGAGCACGATGACCAATCAGACAGACATAGAGAGAGAACGGACCACAAGTAAAACACACACAAAGGCAACACAATCAAAGTGACAGAACCTCCCCTAGTAATATATAAACACAAAAGCTTGCCACACTTGCCATGAGGATATCATCCAAACAGAGGTCAGTCAGAACAGGTTCAAATCCCCCCGCACAGCAAAATCGGCATACTCAAATTAAAACATTCATAATTGATTTTGACCCTTTCCAAGTGTCTATATGGGTCCATTCCACAAAGTGTTGATTTAACTTTCTTTGTGTTGGTACCATAACAATGATTAAGTGTAAAATTTACTCTTTGTGGAGTTAAAAAGTAACACTTCCAAACACTTACCAGTGTTTATTTTACTCTTCACTACGCTGAAGTGTTAGATGATAACTCTCTTGGAAAATGGTTTGTTAACTTTAGAAGTTTTATCCCCGTAATAACATCATATAGTGTTAAAATTGCTCTTCTCATTAACCGGAAATATCTTAAAAGTTGACTTAAAGAAAAACAGAATGTTTAGTTCAAACACATTTATTTTAAATGAGTACCACATACATACATTAAAACACTTTTTGAAACATGTAATGTGAAATCATATATGTTCTCATTCTGATTAAAGCATTTCTTATCAAAGGGTGGAAAGTGAATGAGTTTTTCAAAGAAAATCACAATATGTTCATTATTATTGCTCTCCTCTATACAGTATGCATGAAATAAATATTTATCAAAGTACAGTATGTCAACAATGTAACAATAACAAAAGTACACTGTTCATGTATTACAATACTGCCGATTTTGTTGAACACAGGTAGGTCATGGGATGTGCCAGTACATATAAAAAGACTAATCTGGTATTAACTGCCATCATTTCTGACACAGCTGTGGTTGAAATACATGAACATGTATCCAAATATAATACCTGACATAGCCTTTTTCTGCCATCCAAACTGCCTATGTATTTATTTTTAAAGGACAAACTTCAAACCTTTACTTCTATAGCAATTTGACGCTGGTGTTACTTTTCTAACGAATTTGTAAGGTTTTGGAAATTTTTTACAGACATTTTGATAAATGTATGTTCACCATATTTAATTTATAGAAAATATGGCCATGTTTTCTTACATCTGGGATAATGGATCATTAAACTGTGCTATGGGATTAATTTCCAACCAGGAAACAAGGTTTTGAACATGCAATGACAAATCAAACGTTTCATGTAACATATTAGACCATAAGTAAGTATAGGGGAGAACACAATATAAACAATCTGTAACAGAAGGAGGACAAAGTTCCATGGATAATTGTCTCTTTCAAGTATATCACCAAAGATTAGTGGGGTATTGTGGATAAGACAATGTAAGGCATTTATTTATTATTTTATTTTTAATTGCTTACTTTTGTCATCAATTTTTAAGCCCCCAGGTTTGTTTTTACATTCTGTGTAGCCATAATTAGATGTATCCTGTTCAACATCGTATTCATAGTGATGTATCCTTCTTTTTTATCAGGTACAGAAAATACAGCTTAAGCTCATACTGTATAATGCCCTCTAACAAATCCTGCATGATATAAAATGCTGGATCTGACTTTTGTAAACTGGTGACTGGTCAACGCGCACGCATTAGGCTTGCTCTCAGTTCATGGACCCATGAGCTTTCCTTTGCATTTCCAACATCAATGTTGTCCAGTGTTGTTTGAATGAAAGTGTAGAAATTGGAGAGAGCTTCATCATAAGAATGGACTGTACTTAAAAAGTTATTTTCTAGCCTGCTGGACTACTCAAATCACTTTCAAAACACAAGTCAGCTTTCACCCATTCACACAGGCATTCATAAAGTGATGATTGAGGCTGCCATACAAGGCGCCACATGCATCATCATGAGCAGTAACCATTCACGCCATCATTCACACAGCAATGGAACAGCCATTGGGAGCAACCTGGGGTTCGGTATGCTGCTCAAGGACACTTTGACATGTGGACTGCAGTGGCATGGGTTTGAAGCACGACCTTCAGATAAGTCGACAACCATTCTACCAACTGAGCCACCGTCGCCCAGGATAGGGGGGTAGCTTTAATTTAATTATCGCTACAATGTAGTATTGAAGGATACACGCTACCTCGAGATGTAAGGAAAAGTTTGCTGGTGAGAAAAAACAAAATAAGACAAAAAAATAAGACAAAGACAAAGCTCACTATTTCTTAAGAGAGGCTGAAGATATCGTGAGCTTTGACTAGCCCATCAAATGCAGCCACGGAAGTCTCTGCACTGCAAAAGATCGCTTTTTGGTCCATAACAATGATGAAACTTTGGATTTTGTTCTTCTGCTCACCAATGCAGAGGAGGATTGGCTGCTTTGCATTAACTTTCTCAAATAATGTAGTGAGGCTGGCTGCTTCCTGTAATTTGAATGCCTCTGGTGCGTAAATCTGACACACCCTCAAACACAGACCAGATTAGGATAGAACCTAGATATATTTTTGCAATAACGTTTCAACCTGTACCATGGCATAAAAAAGGATGATGTTATTTACCTTCAAATATATTACAAGATGATTCGCTGCCTGCGCTGAACTGATCTTGGCTGTATTTTTATGGCCTTTTGATGTAAAGGGCAGAAGATGCAACAGCAACAGGAGAGCTGACGTATCAGCATCCCTGCCTTGTGGACAGGGTATAAAGAAAACACATATTACTTCTTGCCATTTAACAAAAACAGCACATCGTTCAAATTACTGTGTGAATTCAATAACTTTCATGCTAATTTATTTTTAGTTTACTATTTCATAGTGGACAGTGTGTATTTCAGACACGGAAAATGTGTCCCTATTTACAAGTCTAAATTTTCCAGCAACTCCTCAACATAAATCGACTTTGTGCTTGAAAAACGAGGGCCGCTTAGCGAGAAACCTTTGGATTACTTGGTACCCAAACATCATCAAAAAATCCTGGTCAATTTTTAAAGAGACACACCTTGGTCATACGCATGTCATTGAAGTATTATTTGCAATTGGAAGGATTCCTATGTTTCTATTTCCAAACATTTAAAACGCGTTGAAAATATATAAATATAGCCTTACCAGTCCAGGTATGTCACGGAAACGAAGAAAGACATCTGAGATGGAAGATGTTGCATCCTGGTCATGAACCGACTGTACTCAAGGTACAGACAGAAGTCGTACTCATATTCTCCTTCACAATAGATCCAGTATCTGTTCAGTGTTTAATTACAGAGAGCCTCCCTGCATTTGTCACCAAGGGGCTGTCCATCAATAATCACAAATTCACTTTGTGTTGTCGGGCTGTCCTGGTAGTTAGACCTGGGACACCTACGGAAGACATCATGGGTCTTTCTAAGACTGTCTTGAGTCTCCAAGCAAGATAGCCTGTAATGGCCTTGGGATCATAGCAGTGTTCCTATTTACACATACAAGAACACACAAACACAAAAAACATTATAAAAATAATTACAACTATTAAGCAGAAACATGGTCTAATGATATTGATTGACAGTTGTGGTCCTCGAAGCGATACTGACAATTACAAATCAATTTTCTGAGTATGAATCTTGAAGATATGGATAGAGGGTCACTATCACCGGAGCATAACTCGTCCGCACACTTATGGGGGGAATCCTCCTTTTAAAACAAAATATTTATTAAATTTGTGTCAAATTCATATCTGTTTCCTTTGGTCATATTAAGTGATTTCTTACCTATGTGATTCTGTCATATCTGCATCCAGAATGTTGATCATATGTCTCCTTGTTGCTTCTGACAGCTCTTTAGTTTGGTCATACTCCCTTAAGACTTTTCGACCCTTTAGATTGGACCTCAGAAATCTATCAATCTTCTGCAAAACACATTTTTTTCAGATTGTTAGCTACATACTTAAGTGAATTCCATTAATAAGTAAGAATAAGAAAAGTTTATTATTAAGTCATGCAGTACATCTCAGATATGTATCCTAAGATACTCAGTGATCAATGATAAAACAAATTAACAGCCAATTTACCATGTAAGTAAATATAAAAACACTTAAATACCTGAAAATAACTTTTAAGTTCAAATAATGACAACATTTGCTTGATTTGAGGGCACTAAACCCTCAACAAGAGGCGATTGTAATGTGGAGATTTCTTAAACTTTTTATAGCTTTGCTGTAGCCCAGAGGCCACATGTTTGTAGTTTGTATTTAGATTAAGGATTAACAGTAACAGTTTACATTATGTTACTTCAGTTCTCTGGACTTCAGTTCGCTGACCTAGTCAGCTCCTTATGCACATGAAGCACAACCTGATATTGCGCAATAAATTATGCGTGTCTTTGACTTATAAGTATTCAAAGGCTCTTAAAGAAATCAATTAATATCATGCCAACATCAGCTATCCATAAACTTTAAAGTTTTAGCAGACTAATATGTTTTAGTCAATGTTGTCAATGTACCTGTCGGCTCTAGCTGAATTGTTTCAGGTTATCAGTAGCTCACCACTGGGAAAACAACAAGTGCCTGAAGAGAAAAACAATATTACCAAATAATTTCAATGAGGAATCACTTACTTACCAAATAAGCACAAATGAACCTAGGTCAGCAGACATAAAGTCATAGTGTGATAAGTGTCTGAATAATTAGATTGCAGAACAATCCACCTATTAAAGAATGAAAAGGAAGCATTTTGTTCAGTATAGGGTAATTATATGGGGTTTATTAAATTAAGACCTGTTGATATTTAAGCAGCATTGTTTCTAAAGAGCTGTTTTACTTTGTTTACCTCGGTGGTCAGGAACATTGATTTGACCCATTATTTGCTCAATTAAGATAAAAAGAAAAAACTAATTGCCGCTAGATTAGTCTGGCAGGCTCCTGTTGGGTTTTTGTCATGGCAACAGGAAACCTTATTGAATATCTAGGTCTGATTTACTTGCCTAATGAATTTCATGAATGTAAATGAATCTCACCTGGTGCTCCTTGAAGAGAGCAAGGGAGACATTTGACCACACCCACATGGCTTTGACTAGTGGCCCTGTTGTCTGTGTGTGTGATTGTGTGTGCGTGAGACACCTGGCTTTAGACGACAGCAGAAGCCAGGGACAGAGAAAAAGATTAAGTACCAAGCTCAGGATGCAGATTCTGAGATTTTAAGAAATTAATCACTCAAATGTTTACTATGGATATCAATGAGTCATTTGGTGGACCCTCTGGTGCTCTAGGTCCTCAACAACTCACACCATAAGTTGTTTGATTACATTCTGGTACAAGACGCACCAATATTCCTTAGTTTTAAGGAATGACTAGTTTTATTCCCCTGCTTTTTGGATTTTGTTCCACCTATTATGGTTCACCGGTGACGGTGATGCAGCTTTCCCCAGCGGTGGCAGAACAAAGTACACCAGGGTTGTGTTGCTCCAACCCAACTGAGGAAGTGACGGACAACATGCGGGAGTATCTGACTTTATACCGAGAGAACCCGAAACATATGGTACTGGAGCAAAAAGGAAGAGGAAGCGGGTTAAGTGAGGAGGTTTCAGACTACGCCTGGGGAACCAGCAAAAATGCCTGCATTCCCCTGTCCTCGGTAATCCTTGGAAATGTAAAGTTCCTGAGGAACAAAGTGTACGAGCTAAAGGGAAACGTCTAGGGTGCTGACCTCTCCATCCATGGCTTTGCAACGCCATTTAGCCTGGACCGATAGGCTGAGGTGACGGGGGAACCTCAAGGAGGGTGGGTATATTTATACATCAACAAAATCTACTGCAATACTTTTTCTGTACTTGCCAGAGAACGTGTATGTACGTCAACCACAGGCGTCAAAATATTACCCGGTATCAATGCGATCCTTCTACCTGCCCCGTGAGTTTCAACAGCTCTTATAACATTTGTCTACATCATCCTAAGGCAAATGACACATCTGCCATCTTTGGCATCTTTGATGTTGTGCAAAAGTTACAGTGGGAGATTTTAAACGCGTTTTAAACACTCTTAGAAACTTTTACCAATACGTCTCCTGTCCGACAAGGCCGGATAGGACATTGGATCCTTGCTATGGGTCAGTAAAGGAGGCCATCCAATCATTCCAGCTTCCTCCATTAGGATCAGCCGATCACAACTGTGTGCATCTATTACCCACTCATAAAAGTGTTCTGAAGAGGGAAAAGTGCAAACTAAGGATCTAATGGACTTGGCTGATTAAGCTGTCCTCTGCCTGCAGGAATATTACAATTGCACAGACTTTGTCAAGTTTAAGGAGTCATGTGTTGACTTAGATTAATATGCTGATGTAACTTGCACATATGCTGCCATTTGTAAGGATAGGATCATTCCTTTTAAGCAAGTTGAAAATGTTCCCAATAACAAAACCATCTCTGGCCTAATCTGAACTTTAGATCATTTTAATTCAAGTAATAACTGGGTGTGCAGATCATTGATATTTTAACTAACAAGACACAGACATTAAGGGTGAATGAAAGCCAATCAGAACAAATCTGCTCATCCACTGACCACCCACAGGAATGTGTGCCTCCCCTTTTATTAATTCTTCACAAATATATTACATGTTGTGTGTGCAAAGCAATCCAGCGACTCAGAGAGTGCTCCTTCAGGCCAGAAATAAATAAAAAAATTCAACGAGCCCGGTCCAGCAAACCTCTACTGTCTGGTTGAGGAGTCGGAGAGGAGTCAATGGAGGAGTTGTCAGGAGAGGAATTACGAAAGGAGTCTGGAGAGGAGTCACTGGAGGAATCACGAGAGGAGTCGGGAGAGGAATCACGAGAGGAGTCGGGAGAGGAATCACGAGAGGAGTCGGGAGGGGAGTCACTGGAGGAATCATCGGGAGAGGAATCACGAGAGGAGTCGGGAGAGGAATCACGGGAGGAGTTGGGAGAGGAATCGCTGGAGGAGTCGGGAGAGGAATCGCTGGAGGAGTCGGGGGGGGAGTCGCTGGAGGATTCGGGAGAGGAGTCACTGGAGGAGTCGGGAGAGGAATCGCTGGAGGAGTCGGGAGAGGAGTCACTGGAGGAGTCGGGAAAGGAGTCACTGGAGGCCGGGAGAGGAGTTGCTTGAGGAGCCAGGAGAGGAATCACAAGAAGAGCCGGGGGGGGGGAATCACTGGAAGAGCCGGGAGAGGAATTACGGGAGGAGCCGGGAGAGGAATCACGGGAGGAGCCGGGTGAGGAATCATGGGAGCATTAGGAACGGGAGTCTTGGGAGCACTAGGAACGGGAATCTTGGGAGCACTAGAAACGGGAGTCTTGGAAGCACTAGGAACGGGAGTCTTGGAAGCACTAGGAACGGGAGTCTTGGAAGCACTAGGAAGGGGAGTCTCGGGATAGTTGAACGCTGAATTCAGAAGAATTTCAACCTGATCCTCCACGGCGCTGGGCAGCGGTGAGGACAAAGAGCGTGGCACCGGTGTGGACGAAGAGCTGGGCAGCGGTGAGGACGAAGAGCTGGGCAGCGGTGAGGACGAAGAACTGGGCAGTGGTGAGGACGAAGAGCTGGGCAGCGGTGAGGGCCAAGAGCTGGGCAGCGGTGATGAAGGCTTTTTGGGAACCGGTTTTAAAAAAAAGACTCCCGATTGGCATCAACCTCACGAACACTACCGGCTCCCTCAGGTGATGATGGTGGCTGAAAATGCCGGCAGCGCGTCTTGGTTCTCCACAAAGGTCTTTAACCACTCCGGCAGGAAATCCCTCAGCCAGGGTTGGGCAGAGACCTTCCGGCGAGTGATGCGGAGAGCGGCCTGTTGTAGCTCCTCGTGAGGACTCTTTATCCACTCCACAGGAATGCAGATCAGTGTGTATGTTAACTCATTAATCTCTATGTCCATCAATGCGTCCGCTGGGTCAATTCTGGCCAGTTCGTTCCGTTATGAACTTTTCTGGGGTTTAGCTCAGACCCAAATGCAGACGCAAGATGCAGCAGAGCAGGTGCACAATTTTTTTTTTTTTACCAAAACGGGCACGAGGAAAAACTGGAACAAACATCACTAGGATAAACTTATGAGACACTGGGAGAAGGCTGGGGTGCGTGACGATACGGGGAACATCATGCAACGAACTGGCACAGAAGGGAAGGTAAGGACAGACTTCATACATGGACGTAACAAGACAATGAGACACAGCTGGAGGGGAAATACAGATGAGCATGATGACCAATCACAGGACAGACACAGAGGGAGAACGGAACACAAAGGCTTGAAAATTTGTTGTGAAAGTCACATATACATCTGTAATGTATGCTTGTCCTCAACTTCCACAACATTCTCATGCATGCAATATTACATTCAGTTTCTATTTCTCTGCAGAAAACTGGACATTGAGCATTGTGGTGCATAGGTTCCTTGTTAGTGTGACACACCAAAAAGAGTTTGTTGAATTTATTGAAAATGTTGTGTGAAAATCAACATTATCTTCGTGTATATTTTATTTACAACAGAAATTCAGAAACGTATTACATGCCAACAGGTGAATATGGGGAGTCCCGCCACTTCTATTCTTCTATTCGAAGTACTGTAGTGCAACACTAGCTGATCTGAGTAAGTTTATATTTGATTTGATATTTTTTAAAGTTTTGATATGTTACTACAAAGTTGCAGTCAATCAGTTTCCATATCTTACTTGGACAGCTTGTTCTGCCACAAGTTTGTTGTTGTTGTTCTTTTTGTGCCTCTTTTACCTCCAAATATTATTGGTAGAGTTAATTTAAAGCTGTTAACTTTCCATTTATGAATCATGTACATCTTACTTATACAAGACACTTCAATCCAAACAATTTAAACTGCCATGGCACTTAGCAGCATTATAAATGCTGTTTACAGAGCAGATGGGACCACAAAGTCCAGGAGAACCCTCGACTGGTGTGGTCCAACCGACTGTGGCTGCATCTGAATCTAGACATTTGCTAACAGAGGTAGTTAATGGGAAGCATATATATATATATATATATATATATATATATATATAATCAAAACTGTAATATATATTACACATTTTTGATACTAAAAGAAACTGTCAAGAACTTTATTTTGTCTTTCATCAATAAAATTACAGTGACTTCTCCAGTTTAAACATAAAAACGTCAGGTTCATCCTATCCCTATAGTCTGTTGAGTTCTTTTACTGTATCATCCAACCACTAAAATGTTTTTCTAAGTTTTGCCAAGAAAAAATTATGGAGATGTTGATGAAGATAATACGGGGGCCCACTGAGTAAAGTTTTCAGCAGACAGAGAGAACTCATTGCTAGCATGGAACCACACTGCTGTAATTTTTCACAGAGGATAATATATGTAAACACTTTAAACACTTTCTGACCAATAAAAGTGACAATTATTAGAAATCTACCTTTTGTCAACACGTCCAATCCGAAGCTGCCACATTATCACTGGAAGTGACCTTACATCATAGGAAGTCCCACCCTCTCACTCAATTAGAAGCTTCCACGTCATCAGAAGTCACGTCTTAATGAGGTCATGGGGTGCACCCACTCTAATGGTCGACTGAAGTCCCCGCCCAGATGTCCAGTCAGAGACTGCAACGTCATCACCAGAAGTTTTTTCCTCCATAAAGTTATCCACTGTGCGGGTTAGAAAATGTGGAGTGGACTTCAGTCTTCTTCGGCCAATACAGAGACTCACTGCTCCATCTAGTATTAAAATCGAACTCTTTAATTCACAATCTCTCACAAACAAACCATGCCTAATACATGACCACATCCTGGAGAAGTGTCTGGACGTTATGTCTTACAGAAACCTGGCAACAACCAGATGATTTATCTGTCCTGAATGAGACCTGTCCCGCTGGTTACTGTTACCTCCAGAAAGCCCACAGCACTGGTCGTGGTGGTGGTCTGTCTGTAATCTACCGCAGTGATTTGGACTTGTCTCCACTCCCCTTGCCAGAGATCTCTTCTTTTGAATGCCTGGCATTTAATTGTAAACCCCCGTTCTCCATGAGAGTACTTCTAATCTACCGGCCACCCAAACCAAACACAGCCTTCATCTCTGAGATGTACAACCTTTTGTCGACATTTTACACAACCTCTGCCAATATTTTAGTACTTGGAGATATGAACATTCATGTAAACTCCCCTGCATGTCGTTTTGCTTCCGAATTTCTCCAACTACTGGATTGTTTTAATCTCAGGCAATTTGTCGATGTACCCACCCACACTATGGGGCACACTCTGGATCTAGTCATCACTGACTTTGCTCCTCTCAGTGAACGATCTGGGTGGAGGACCACAAGGCCGTCTCCTTGGAATTGTCGCTTGTGTCCCCCCTCACCAAGCCCAAACGTTCAATCTACATCAGGAATTTGAAAAACATCAACCCAGAAACCATGAGAGTCGACCTCCAGCATCTTCTTTCTGGAAACTTTGTATCAGCCAATGACTCAGTAGATTTCTACAATAAATCCCTGAGTAGTATCCTGGATCGTCACGCCCCTGTAAAAACTAGAACAGTCACTTTCTCCCGCTCAGCCCCCTGGTTCACCAGCGAGCTACGGAAAATGAAGGCAGCTGGGCGTGTCCTTGAGCGGCGTTACAAGGCTTCAGGTCTCACTGTCCAGAGGCTAGCCTTTCGGGAACACCAAAAGGCCTACTCAAAGTCCCTTACAGAGGGTTGGTCACTGTTCTACTCCACCATCATCAAAACCATTCCTGGAAATTCTAAGCAGCTGTTTTCCACTATCAATCATCTTCTTAAAGATTCTCAAACTCCCCCACTTACAGAAATTACAGAAGAGCACTGTAATAATTTCACTGCTTTCTTCAAATCAAAAATTGACACAATCCGTTCAATCCTTTCTGGTTCCTCCTCTCTACCTATCCAGTCTGCTTACCCACAGTTTGAGATCTCCCAGCCTCTAAAGTGTTTCCCAGAAATCTCACAGCAGGAGGTTGAGGTTATCATCAGGACAATGAAGCCCTCCACCTGTGCCCTCGACCCCTTTCCTACAGCCCTAGTGAAAACTAACATCTCTTCCATCAGTCCCCTGATCACCACTGTAATAAATCAATCCCTCCAGGCCGGCTTTGATCCATCTGCCCTAAAAGCCGCCATAATCAGACCACTCCTCAAACAGCTTACTCTCGATCCAGAACTTTTTGCTAATTACAGGCCCATTTCCACACTCCCATTCCTCTCCGAAGCTCTGGAAAAAGTAGTTGCTGCCCACCTCCAGGACCACCTCAAATACAACAACCTCTTTGAAACCTTTCAGTCTGGTTTCCGCTCCGCCCACAGCACAGAAACAGCTCTGCTTAGGGTCACAAATGACCTACGGATGGCAGCAGATGCTGGTTCACCTTCCCTCCTGATTCTCCTTGATTTGTCTGCTGCTTTCGACACAGTTGACCATGGAATACTCCTACACCGCCTACATCACACCACTGGACTCACTGCCACCGCCCCTAAATTGGTTTCAATCCTACCTTACTGACAGAACAGAATACGTTTCCCTTGGAAGCTCAAGGTCCCGGACACACACCGTCACCTGTGGGGTCCCCCAGGGATCAATCCTTGGTCCCATTCTCTTCATACTGTAAATGCTCCCCCTTGGCCATGTCATCAGTCGATATGGACTCTCATTCCATTGTTACGCTGATGACACGCAAATCTACATAAAAACTGACACGTTTCTCCGCAGGCTCTCCATCCTCATCGTCATCATCATCTCCCCTGTCAACTCTCCGCGCTTGTCTGGAGGAGATAAAGGTGTTGATGAAAAACTACTGCGGTAGATGACAGACAGACCACCACCACGACCAGTGCTGGGGGCTTTCTGGAGGTAACAGTAACCGGCGGGAGAGGTCTCATTCAGGACAGAAAAATCATCTTGTTGTTGCCAGGTTTCTATAAGGCACATAACATCCAGACATTTCTCCAGGATGTGGTCATGTATGAGGCATGATTTGTTTGTGAGAGATTGTGAATTAAAGAGTTCGATTTTAATACTAGATCTAGCAGTGAGTCTCTGTATTGGCCGAAGAAAACTGAAAGGTTGAAGGCTGAAACCACTCCACGTTTTCTAACCCACACAGTGGATGATTTTATCGAGGAAAGTCCAGTGACACTAATGGGAAAAAGCGACAGCATTCTGATGAAGCGTCTGAGATGCGACAGTGCACACGTCAGACCAAAAGGACGGAATGGAGTTATCGGAGCGGGAGCGGGAGTAAACAAACTTAGAACGGCAACTTCTGTGAATGTAACGGGGCCGGTGAAGGAGTCCAAGTTATTTAATAACCCATATGCACAAATGAGTGTTGTAGTTGTTGAATTTCATCAGTTGGGTGTACGAAGAATTCATCATCATGCCAGTCGTGGAGACTAGCCCCTTATTAGCCGTTAGCCATGGACGAGACGCACAGAGGACGTTAGTAGCCGTTTTTTTAATGGAAATGATGCCTAGAAAAAAAAAAAAAAAAGAAAAGCTATCAAACACAGAAAGTGATAACAACGGCTATAAGTGAAAGTGTTACGGGGGCAGAGATGAACAGTATGATGAACAAACAGAAATGGACATAAATGATGAAAAAAACAAAAAACGATCGCCGGAAACGATGTATCAAACAGATACAGAAGTCGCAGGGTGATGGTACACTTGTAGCAACAGGTAAGCGGACCGTCACCAGACTCGGTAGAATTCTTACAAATACAAATACAAATACAGAATAACATATACAAATACAGATATATATCTAAAAGGTTTGCCGGTTAGCAAAGATAAAAGGTATACTTGTCGTTTAATAGTATTGCAGGCTGTAGAACTCTGATGGAAAAGCGGCGAACAGAAGTGACGTCATCACCGGACCTGTCTTCATTATTTGGTCTTGGCGAGTTTTGACTTTCCTCCTCCTTCTGCAGCTAGAGTTAGTCCATCCCCGTGTGAGCTGAAAGAGAGTAACGGTAATATATTTTTTCAAATTTTTGAATTTGCCGCATAGAAAAATTACGAGAAATGGGCGGAAAGAAAGGGAAATCTCGACACACTCACAAACACACCAACAGGTCATCCTTCCGAGTGAACATTTGATAGAATGTTTCCCACCTGTTCACACGCACTCTTTCATCCACCCACACCTTTCACGCACACACACACTCACACACACACATCCACAGACACACAAACAAATACCCTAACTGGCCATCCTTCTGACTGAGCGTCCGTTATGTTTGTCACACACATACAAACAGACACACACACACCTTTCTCCAACCGTTTCACCACACATACACAGACAGATAAACAGATACACACACACATCTGCATGTTTCTTGCTCTCCATTATTGTCACACCATAATTCCCAACTGTGGGAGGAATGACTGTTCTCTTATCTTTGGACTCATGTTTTCTTTCTGATTTGAAGAAACCAAATCTTTAACCCTATATAGTAACTTAGCGCCCTTTACAGCTTTTTGGCCTACCTCACGCAAAGGAGTGATGGCTTCGGTGTTGGACCTTAGTCGATCCATCTTGGTGTCCACCCAGAAAGAATCCTTCTTAATCAAGATCCTTATTATGGGTTGGTATAAAGCTTTTGACGGTCAATCTTTGAAAAATAAACCAGCATTTGAATGAATAAATGATTTTCTACCTCACTGTGTGACTGAGTGGGAGAGAAGGAGAGAGGGGGAGTGTGGAAGAGCAAGAGAATGTTAGTTGACAACCGGCATCATTGGAGTATGTTGGGAACAGGCTGTAGTTACTTACAGATGAAGACGCCGTATAAATTGGAATTTAGACAATTTAAGACAATTAGTGTTTTTTTAATTTCATTTAGTTTATGCTTGATTAAGCTTAATTATTATCAGTTGATACATTTTGATATAAATAAAAAATTATAAGGATGATATTTATGTTATTTTTTAAAAACAATATCATTATTAATAATACATCATCATTGACAGTAGCAGTAATAGTGGCTACACCTAATATTTTTGAATCTAGTAGTTATTTTTTAGTACATTTTTTAAGTAGTTATTTGTTGTAGTATTGCTACTACAAACATCAGCTGTAGAGATACCGTCATTTGACAGGAGCTCCACAAAATCTCCGGCTTACACAGCATATTGCAGTCACTCTCCCTGTCACAGTCACCTCTGCTGAGCAAAGCTTTTCAAATTAATTCAGACAAATCTCCTCTCAACAAGGGGAAAATAGCTTTTGAGTGGTCTGACTGTCAGAAGCATCCATTCAGATTAACAAACGATGATATTGAGTATTTCACAGATGTAGCGGGTTCTCTATGTTTTACCCTTTGCAACTGTGTTATTTGTTGTTTGTGGTTTTGCAGAGAGCCTGTTGCTATCTATAGCAAGCCTTTTGCATGATTAAGCTGTGAAGCAAGCACAATGGCCATGATTCTTAACCTCCTAGTTTCATCCTGATCCTTTAAATTCTTAGTAAAGGTATCTGCTATCAGGTTATATATTAAGTTATCCAGATCTGACGGATCACAACTCTGAATTTACTCCGCATATACTGGTAGTATCTTGTTAATTCTACCAATGTTGCGTCCAAATGTTCGCTAATTTCTCCAATGCATGACGTATCAGAACAATCTGATGGAGAGACATTTTGATTCTTTGACTCAGACATATTGGTTGTTTGGTTAGTGAGTTTTAATTTGCTTCTTAACGTTGTTTTCCTGTGAGAACAAAGGTGTTAAAGCGGTTGAGGTAACTATAACTTGTCTGAGTGTTACAAAAGCGTTAGCTTAATTCATACAATTTTGAGTGGTTTGACCGTTGGATATCCGGTGTATGCACTCAAGGTTATCAGCTAATATTCTTGGAAAATCTCTTAAGAGATTATTGAAAATAACTGAATTTGATATGTAACAAGCCTTCAAAATAAGGAAATATGAGAGCAGATTTGAATATATTTGCAAGGTGGGCTCAACAGCTTTGGATGCTACTCAATGAGCTTCATTGGCTATGCCATACCCACAGCTCACCCCGGACTGAGCAGCCTTGGAAGGCCCAATGCACAACCAGCAACCCCCACTAGTCAAAGTCAAGTGGCCTGTATGCACAAAGGGACAACAAACACAATTGACTAACTACCAATCTCCTTACTGGCTCAGCCAAAATAACAGTATCCGATAGTTAGTGTCACCCAACCAGATTAGGAGAGGCCCCCCAGGGATTAAGCTACAAGAATTTATCTCAAGGCAATGCTCTGCAACATCCTTATAATGAACACTTTGGACGATGTCTAAATCGACTTTAATGAGTCAGCAGGATGATGGAGCCAGCAAAAATTGTAGTGTCCAATTGCTGAGATCACTTAGTTATGAGAGGAGTTTGAGATTAGAAGGCAGGACAAATGGAACAACACAAGAGAGGTCAGCAAAGAGGAGAAAAATGAAGTCAGGCCGAGATCTCAGAGTAAGGACTTTCGGTAACGCCCACTGATTGACCCTTGGGGTCAGCTCCTGAGCTGGGTCAGTTGCTTCAGGATAACTGATGGTTGATTCTTAGTAGCCAAGGTTAAGCTAAGCTGCTATTTGTCGAATCCTCTGAGCACACAACTTTTCTCAGAGCGCGGTGGCTCACAAGGAGGAGTCAAGCGTAACTCCAAATCCCTCTGTGGGACGATCGACAAGTGTTCAAGCACTCGATTTTCAACAACAGGGGATTCTCACCCTTTTCACCATGCAGCACGCATGAAAAGCAGGGATTACTGACGGTGCAAGTAATCCGCTCTCTTAATCAACAATTAAACATTGAAATCACTTCAAATGGTCGAGTTCCGCTGGTTTACACGAGAAGTTTATTAATCTTAAAATTCTCACATCTGAAAGTCATGAACTCTATTACAAAGTACTCTCATTTCTTTTCAAGAAATAAACGCAGGACACCTGTTATGCTTAAATATGAATATGTTTAGTTAACTACACACTAAACAAAACAGTATAAATATGGATAACTGAATGAAGTGAATAAACAGGTTACTGATGCATGTGTGTGTCTGTGTGTGTGTGTGTCTGTGTGTGTGTGTGTGTTTGTGGACTAATGGTTCAAAAACTGAGAGTTTGAGAAATAGGTAATGATGATAGAGGGAGAATTATTGATGGTTTTGAATTCTCTGCAATGTAATTGCAGAGAATTCAAAACCAGAAAGAGAAGAATTCTGCAATTACATTGCAGAGAATTCTGCAATGTAATTGCTTAAGGCACGATAAAATTTAAAGGGACCTAGATTTTGTACATCAACCCCAGATCATCAATGAGCATGATAGATCGGTCTTACTTTGTGCTGGTCACAATTACGTCAGTGGATCGGGTGCTGCGGTTAAACAGGCAGTTTCCTCTCGGAGAAGACCCTTATCCACGTGAATCTATCATTGCTGCCATATGGAGGCTGGTGGTTGCTGCGCACACACGTCCGGCTGGGCAAGTAATGGACCTGACACCGATCATCGTTGTTGCAGGATGCAAAAATGGAAGCAGGAGCTTTTACTCTAGCGTGCAAAACTGATTTCCAGGGAGAGTCGCAGGCCTCGCGAAACTCCTGAAGGAAATTGACCTTTCCAGGACAGTCTTAGAACATAGAGGGATTAAAAAAACTGACTCTTAAAAGTAGGTAAAGACAAAAGAAAAAAGGTTTGCATGCCGTTATTGAACTCAGGGTTGCAATGCTCAATAAACGATCAGTTCAGAATAAGAAGTATAACTAAACAATGAAAAATCCACTAAGGGCGAAAAGCGAACAACTTTTACAAAAAAAGGCCAAGTTTAAATTGAAGAATAGAGAATGAAATAAAGAAGTGACCATAAAAGTATGAGAAGGAGGCAAGAAGCGAAGAGTAAAAGGAGTAGAGGAGAGGCGCAGGGTTTCATCCACTTTTTATACCCCTCCGGGTGCCCCAGTAACTTATTCGCATCAAGGTATGAGCAGAGTCTCTGGTTATTCTTGTATATGCGAAGTAGGTTGACAAAAAAGGGGGGACAGAAGAATACAGACCTGATAGTAACACGTTACAATAGTAAAATTACTTTCTTAGAACATGGCTAAAGAGTGATCAAACTCATGAGGGACATATATATATATATATATATATATATATATAAATACCATGTATTCTATATAATGTGTATGCAAAACAGTAATCAAGATATAAACAAATGTAGCTGAACTACAATAACATCTCCGTTAATAAGGGATATTTATCAGATTTGCAGCAAACAGGATTAGTACATGTGTACAATCAAAGATTATTATTGTTTTTTTTCAAACTCTGTTTATTAACATTTTTGTTAGTTTACAGACCACTTCACACTTCAAAAAATTAAATAAAAACATTGGCTAAAGAGTAAAGATAGGAGAAATAAAAACAAAAAACAAAAACAAAACAAGTAAAAGATGCTTCCGATCTCACAATACCATTAGTCTAAGTAGAAGATACTCCATAACCCCGTGTACTGGGACTCTGGGCGATATCTCCCTTCTTATCAGAGACATTTTTATTACTAAAATGATCGATGAAAGGTTGCCATATTTTGTGGAACTTTTCTTCCTGATTCCTTATAGAGATCCAGTTCCAATTGTTTCATAACATCTCTCATTAAATACATCTCTCGCTGCTTGCTGTAGAAGTCCGTGTCTGGCACATATTGAAATCTTATGAGTCTGTTCTAAAGCTGTCTGCCATTGCTCATCTGTAATTTTTCCTCCCAAATTATCCTGCCAAGCCGCTTTCAAGTGTTCCATATTTGTTGTTTGTGACAGTTCTGATAATCTACCGTATATATTTGGTCTCGTTTTTAGTTTTGGGTCTTGAAGAATTACAAATTCCATCGGAGACTAGTCTGGGGGTCTAGGGAATGAATCGATTATTCTGCTTAATAAATTCCCTCACTTGCAGATATTTAAAGAAGTGTGATCAGGCTATGTCGTATTTTTCCCTTATTTGCTCAAAAGAAGGGACTATCTGCTCAATGAAAATATCCATAAAACAATGAATACCCTTTCCAGACCAGTCATCGTATATTTTATTGTTGTAGGAGGGCATAAAACAATGCTTTTTAATAACCGGACTTTTGAAGGGGCCAGCTTGCCAGCCATAATTCTTTCTGATCTGAGACCAAATCTTAAGTGTATTAGAAACTACGGGATTGTATATCATTTTGGAGCTACAATCGGTAGAGGTGAAAATAGTCGAGCCGATAAAGAGGAGGGAGAGCAGTCTGCTCCCTCAATACCGGCCCACAGAGCCACCACGGGTGGCAACCCCACCCCAGCTGCCGTTTTGGGTCTTTGCAAGAACGCCCTCCTTATTCTGGGAGGTTTTTTTTTATTCCAAATTAATTCTGAAATGATTTTATCAATTTTAATCAATTAATCAATTATTTGATGTATATCAATTAATTATACTAATTATACCTGCAAGCAACATTGGAATATGCGACCACTTCTGTAGGTTCATAATAGCCGCTCCTGTAGAAATTCTCTTTATACAGACCTGTAAATGTTTTAGTGATTTCAATTCCTAGACACCTAAATTGTGTTGAGACTTTGAATGGCAGATTGTCAATGGTTTGTTGATCCGCTAGTGTATTAATCGGGAATAATATGCTTTTGGCTATATTAAGCTTATAACCTGATATTAAGAGGGACATAATCACTGGAACTGATTTCCGGGGGTCCGAGATCTATAGAAATAAATCTTCCGCATATAATGAGACTTTGTGCTCCCTCACTCCCCTGAAAATCCCACAGTGGTCATTTGTATTTCGTAATGCAATTGCAAGGGGTTCGATTGCTATTGCAAAAAGTAGTGGTGACAGCAGACAGCCAGGTTGCCTGGTGGATCATTAGATTAAAGTAATCCAATCTGAATTTATTAGTTTGAACAGAGGCCATTGGAGAAATATAAAGAAGTTTAATCCATGAGATAAAAGTAGAACTAAAGCCGAACCTCGACAGGGCCTCAAAGAGATACTCCCACTCGACCCTGCCGAAGGCCTTCTCCGTGTCCAAAGATATGAGTGTCTCAGCTTGGGCCCCCGATCCCGGTAAGTACATAATGTCAAATAACGTGCGGATGTTGTGAGTCATTTGACGATTTTTAATAAATCCTGTCTGATCCTCGTGGATTATCGTGGGGAATTATATTTTCTAATCTAATGGTCATTATTTTTGTGATTATTTTTGTGTCCACATTTAGTAGAATTATTGGTCTATATGATGCAGGTTCCAGAGGGTCTTTACCTTTTTTGTGTAGAACTGAAATTTTAGCCTGATCAAACGTCGTAGAGAGATTCCAAAGATTCAATAAACACATCAAGAAGGAGAGGTTCTATTTCCTTGGCGAACATCTTATAGAATTCAGTAGTATACCCATCAGGACCCAGAGCCTTTGAACTTTGCAGACTTTGTATTGCTTTGGTTACCTCTTCTAGAGTGACTGGTTGTTCTAGGGAATTTTTATCTTTCTCCTCAATGGAAGGGATATTCAGATTGTCGAAAAAAAATTCAAAATGCCCGGCTTCTCTTGGTCATTCTGTTATATACAACTTCTCATAAAACTTCTTGAACTCTTGATTTATTTCCTGTTGGTCTGTTGTAATGCCCCCCGTATCCTTGCGGATTTCTGTAATCAGCATCGACGTCTCCGACATTCTTATCTGATTCGCCAAATATTTTCCTGTGTTTTCCCCGTATTCGTACTATCTATGCCTGGACCGATTCAGCAAATTGATAGTGTCCGTTGACATGAGGAGATTAAATTCCATCTATAGTGAAATCCTCTTGCTGTTCTGGAGTAGGGAATTTTCCATATTTACTATCCCGTTCTGAGATTTGTTTAATTAATTTCTGCCTTTCCATTTTTTGTCTTTTTAATAATTGTGCACAGTAAGATATAATTTGACCACGGATATAAGCCTTTTGTCCCTCCCATAATGTTCTCTTAGAGAACATTATGACATCGAGCAGGTCCACAGCAGCAGATGCAATCATCAACCATGTGACCTTACAGGGTGAGAAAGCACAAAGACTCCAGGGAAGAAGTGAAGTTAGTAACATGCATTAATCCATTAACATGCATTAATCCATTAACATGCATTAATCCATTTAACATGCATTAAACCATTTAACATGTATTAATCCAGTAATTTGCAATAATCCAGTAGCATGCATTAAAGGGAGAGGGAAGTATAAAGAGGGCCAGGGAGAGAAGAAGAGAGAAATGCTAAGTGCATCATGGGAGATCCCCGATCAGTCTAAACCTATAGCAGCAAAGCTAAGAGCTAGCTTATGCCAGCCTTAATTATAAACTTTATTATAAAGGAAAGTTTTAAGCCTACTTTTAAATGTAGAGAGGGTCTCTGCCCCCGAACCAAGATTGGAAGATGGTTCAACAGGAGAGGAGCTCCACTCCATAGTTGGGAGTGCACACACTTATACATTTATTGTAAACCAGTTTTTACGATTCCTGTACAGCTCAGCATTTTCTGTTGAAGGGCACTTGATGGGAATATGACATCCATAAATACAGCCAATTACTCCATGGAAGTTCCCATATTCATAGAAATGTACCTTGTAAGTGGTCTAATCAACAGCATCAGGGAACTTCATGTAATCCTTTCTCAGTTCACATATTGCTTTGCAGACTTTGCGTAGATGATTCACTTACTCCTCACAAATCTGCTGTTTCACGATGGAAGGTTCCACATGCCAAAAACCTCAAGTTGATAAATACTTCTAAGGAAGGAGCTATAAGGGTTCCCCTCACTGGGTCACATGAAAGCTTTGTCTGAATTACACGGTTGAGAAAATCTATATCGTAAAATTCATTCAGCGGGTTACTTCTGTCTCTGAGCAATCTTCTTTCTGGTCTTGGTGTTTCTCTTTCAGCGTCATTGATATAGTCAAGGTAATCCATTTTCACCAGAGGCAAACAGCCCTAATCTGAGGTTAAACCTGCCTCTGGCCAGGTTTAACTTCAGAGTTTATACAGGGTGCACAAGTGTTTCAGTACATAGCTTGTACTTCAGTGTTCATTCACTGTGCCATAGTGTTGAGTGTGTGTATCCAAAACCTTTCCCTCTCGGCCAATCTCTTAAGAACAACTCCCTCAAATTCTATGTACTGTGACTATTATATGTGTGATTTGCTTAAAAAAAAAGCAAACAGTTTATTGTAGTTTTCTTTTTTTATTGCTAACATGCATTGGTTCAATCTGAAGTCACATAATTTTTCACACAGAAAGAGACACACATTTTCTCATCCTTACTTCAGCACCTGCGGAACACTACGGCCATATCCGCAGAACATTTTCAGACTGAAACACACTGTTTTAAAGACTGTTTGTTTTAAATAAAAACTCTAAACCTAATTGTGAGAAAAATTCTTCAATATTCTCATATTGAAATATATCGAAATGCTTAGCAGAACGTTTAAAAAAAAAAAGAAAAAAGAAATAATAATCAGTCCAAACACAGCTGATTGCAATCCTGTAGTCATTTGAAAGCCCACCTGGGGGTTTTTTCTTCTTGCTACCAAAACAAACCAAAGGGATCTGAACGATTCTCTGCAGAAATGTGGATCAGAAAACACAGGCTGGTGGGGGAAAGAAGGATGGCAGGAAGAGAGGACTACAACTCTCCCTGTATCATACAGTACCAGTGATTATAATGAACATGTAGGTTTTCCTGGAATGTCTTGAATTTCATATATTTTATATCATTATCGATATTTTTGACTAGTGAATATGTGTTATTCTATGATGAAAGTGATTGATGTGAAAATCATCATCAAATCTATCATCTTTAAAGATAAAATTTGGTTCACTTATATATTTTTACCTGTTCTTCGTATTTAACAATACTGCTTTCAGAGTGAGAACTGATGGCAGTGTTCTGGTCCAACAAGCTTATTTTCAGACATGGATTAGGAATGTTGGTGGTTTGAATGAGTTTTAAAAGTGAAACTAACTGTTTTTTTTCTGATGATATAAGGAACATTGCTTGAGATGGATGCTGATGGCAACATGAATTAAATTTTTTCGCTTAAACACTACCCTTTAACAATCTGTGTGCCAACAGCACAGTAGCTTCAAAGATTTTCACACAGTAACATTTTGTCCCATCAAGGGTGTACCCCTGCCTCTGACTAAATATCAGCTGGAATATGCTCCCCCATGCTCTAATCCTTACCTCTGAAAAAGATAAGGAAACGGAAAATGAAGGATTGAATGAACATGAGGAAGCACATTCATATTGTACTTCTCGATGAGACGTCAACATTTTGAAAAACTGTTTCAGTATTGACCGATGCTTGTTTGAGACAGAAAAACATTTATAAATAAAAAACAGTTAACTGTAAAAAACTATGAAGGTGATAAAAAAAACATGAACTTTACAGTAGAATAATGTTGTTTTTACAGTAAGTAAATGACAACCTCTGCTGCCAGTTGTTTAATGTTTTTTGTACAAAAAAATCTTTAACAGTGTTTATTTTCAATTGGTGATTTTCTCTTGAGTGAAATACAAGAAAATAGAACATTCAAAATTTAAAAAGAACTTATAATTGATAAAACCAGCTACACCATAGCTAACCATGATTGAACGGAAACCGAGAAAAGATCTTTAGAAAAAAACACCTCCCCTCCATATCAAATACATTCACTGAACCATCAAAACTATTTAGAGCTAGGGCAGTTTTTTTTTGTTTATTTTTTTATTTTTTAGATATTAACATTTGTCTCAGAGTGTTTTAAAGTTATTTTCTGCTCATCGTTACCTTATCCAGAAAGTCAAAACCAGTTCTAGGAGGAGGAAAATTAGATTCGGCATCCACCAATCCATAACCAACAAGCCCAAAAAATATACAGAATATACAAATAAAGTAAATGTTGTAAGAAAAAGAATTTAAGAAAAAAACAATACATCGCACATAAATCGCTGACCTCAAATTAAGTTAAATCTATCAATTTCAGCCTTCCTCGTTGGAAATCATTACAGAGACTTATTGAAAGGATACTTTTTTTTTCAGCCAGTAGATTATACCGGGTTTAGAGTAAAACATATGCATTTGTGTTTAAATGACTTTCCCTACAATATAAAGAGTTCAGTGTTAAGTCTTAATTTCTATTTTCGATGCATACTCCTTATTGTTTCCAGAAACAAAGGTCGGGAGTCAATGTCCTCAGTCTGTTGCAAACTCTGCACGTCACTGTCAAAAGAAGGCACTTATTGGAAATGGAAGAACACATTTTTCACATTCTCAATGTTCTTTTCACCAAATATTCAGATATTTACCTGAAAATTTAATAATAATTTAATAACAATTCAATAAATTCAATATTTCAAAAAATTGCGTTGAAGATTAAGTTTGCCTCTTTCAGTTTAGGGTAGGATTGTCCAACTAGGAACACAGTTAGGATCCAAAAGCAAAACCTCTACAATGTCTGGTGAATAAACCCTTTGCTATGTAAAGGCAGATAAACAATAACCAAGGGTGCAAACAAAATACAAGGTTTGGTACATGTGCAGAGGTCAGAACCGTAAATCACAAGGAACACGAATAATCACGCCGGAAAGGTTGGCACAAGGGAACAACACGATCCGGCACAGGTGGAGAGGAGAGCACAGCTTAAATACACTGAGGCAGGATTTTAACAAGATTCAGGTTTTGACAATCAGAATGAAGACGCAATCAGTAAACAATATGAAAACTAAACTAATTACAAAGCATGACAAGGATAAGATTTTGTTGCTGCAGAAAGACGGAGGAACAGGCAGGAAAATATTTCCTTTTCTGTCATCTTACCTTCTTAATCTCAAATTCCTTCAGCCCATAACCTCATCTCCTACTCCCATTTCTGAGCAACCTCTCCTAACCCAAACCACCATCATTCAAGCCATTACAATGTGGGTGGCGAGGATTCCTGCAGCTGAATCGGGCTGATTCCAGCCAAGTGAAGGCTGCTAAGTTACGGTGTAGAGTAAAACATTTAGTTTCCTTAAATCAAAAAGAAAACACGAAACTAAAGATAAGAATAATCATTCCTCCCACAATTGGGAAATTCCGGTGTGACAGCAATAGAGAGCAAGAAACATTCAGATGTGATATGTGTGTGTGTCCAAGACAAACATTCTGCGTATCGTTTGGTCAGAAGTCAGTTGGTTTTCTCTTCCCACCCATTTCTCCCACCATCTCATTGGTAGGAGATTCAAATATTTGAAACATATATAACAGTCACAACCTTTCATCCCACGGTGATCAAAGGAGTACATCTAGAAGGGCAAATGGAGTAATATTTTCCATTAATTAGTATATTTATAAGATAGCTGTATAGTCAAAGCCATTTTGTTTTTCACACCAAGAAACATACTAGGTATGTGTGTCCATGGACTTGCGTGTGTGTGAATGGATGGGAGAAAGGTGCTGAGAAACATCCTACTTGACGTTCATCCAGAAGGATGACCCATTTGTGCCTGTGTTTTCCGTGATGGCGTGGCTGTCTCTGATTTGATGAGGGGGCGGAGCTCACAGTGGTCCATTAGAGCTGGTCTATCCCATGATCCCATTAAGGCGGGACTTCCAACTAATGATGTGGCAGCTCCTGATAGGACGCACTGAGAGGTACGACAAAAGATATACTTGTATTTCTGTGAGATGCTACTATTGTAATGGTTTTGATAACACCAGAAAATTATTTCAAGCTTTGACTTACAGTGAATTATCTCCCCTGTGAGCATTGCCAAAACCTTCCCACAGCAAGGGAGGCTCACTCAGATCCAGCCACTGATCGATGGGCAGCATGAGGTAGCTTTACTTGACTGACGGTGTTTCCAAATCAAATTTTATTTATAGAAATTTATTCCTTAAAGCAAATTATAACTCAAGGTGCTTTCAAAAGAGAGAGCGAGAGAGAGAGGGCGAGAGAGGATAATAGAGAGGGAGAGTTGATGTACATGAGGTTGATGAGGGAGTTCAAATGAGAGGTGGAGGGTGTGAGAGTGTGACTCAAAGGGAAAGGGTGAGGGACTGCAAGAAAAAGGGAGAGGGTGAGGGAGTGAAAGGGGGAGAAGGGGAAGCGACACAGACATGCAAAGCAACAACAATGACATCAGCTATAATCATAGGATTCCAGACAGTGTAACGCTTCGTCCCAAGAATATAGTGGAATGAAGTCACTTCAGGGATAATCAGCATTCATAGCGATGAGCATGTTTACCTTACATCAGAGGGGATTTACAGGATGAGGCCAAACTTTTCTTTGCTCTGTTGCAGAGGCTCCAATTTTGCATATTGAGTGATTCTAGATTGTGGTGTCCCCATACTCTTTGACTTTATGCATCAACCAGTTGTTAATGCTGACATGAGCAGAGGTTAAAGGCTTATTTCAGGGAGATACCAAGAGAAGTTGCATCAGAATTAGTCACACTTTAAGTAAAACTCTGTAATGTCACTCAAGAGTGCAGAGTGCAAATGGGGGGTATTGATGTTCTTACACATTTCTAACACTTTGGACACATTTTTGTCCAAAGTGTTACAGCAGGTTTATCTAGTGTAAGAAGCATTAAGGGCATTAATACCTCTTATCTCAACCAGGCACACGGGCTATTGGTGTCATTCCTGACACCAAGGATTTATAACAGAAAAGTCCCCAATAACCTGCATAAGCAATCCCCATGACTGAACTCCTCGAATTAAATGTCAAAAGTTACAAAACAGTTGTTAAAAGTTATGCCCTGAGTATTTTTTGTAAAGAACTTCCCCGAAGTGAGTAAATTATGAACTATACAATCAAGGTATGGGTCCAGTATGATATAAACAATATAGTGCTCGTTAAGTTGATTAATATGCACAGAGATTTGTACCAAATCGGATTATTGGTTGAGTTATTTTATCCCTAAAACTTTTGACTTTTCAGAGATATTGTGATGGACAGAGTAGAGATATAACAATGTTAGCACATGAGCAAACTAGAGAGCATTCACAGAGCCTGGCAGAACAGTACCTATGGTAGACAATACAATGATCACACCTGAGGAAATCTTCCTCTTTGTCAAATTTCATGCAGATTCATCCATTCGTTTACAAGTTGCCAAAACAAAGCTCCAAAAGTGTCCTTTCTCACAACGATTAAGAAAACGTTACGTCACACTGTGAGGTCATGATGTAACTACTACAAAGTTGAATCATATCTAGGATATACCAAGTCCCACCTCTGGCTAAAAATTTCATGCAAATCTGTCATTAGTCTTTTTCCGTAATCTTGCTAACAGACAGACAAAAAAATGTAAAAACAAAACCTGCTTAGCGGAGGTAATTAGGTCAACCCACCAAAACCAGAATGGAAGGCAAGAGAGAATATTTAATCCAGGACAAAAAGAACTGTTAGGGCTGCTAACAGTGACAATTGGTAGCTGATATGGAATGGCATGGACTTCGCGAAGTGAACAACTATTACATAGGTTCTGGGAAAGGTGCAATGGAGAAAGTTACAGTAGTACAATTAGAAAAATCTTATGCACATCAGGCCTATGTGCCCCACTGTGTGTCAAGTTTTTTTTTAGTTTTTCTTATTCGATTCTTGGGCTGGGAAAAATAAAAAAGGAAAGAGCTCTTGTGAAATTTCTGATGTGATCTGAAAACACAGTCTTATTTGCACCTAGCTCATTGTTCTAACATCATATCATGAACTTGAAATAATAGTCATTTTCCATCATTTTCTTCAAATGGGGGCCATTATATATCTATCTCTTAAATACTAGTATTTCCATGATTGTCTGTCTAAGAACATACACTTGTTTATTAAGGGGTTTAAAACACGAATTTGCTTGAGAGGAACTGAAATATTTAGAGATGTGAGTATGTGTGCGTTGGCTCTGTGTGAGTTAATGTTTCCCATCCAACAGATTAAGAGCGAGGCGCCACATGTCAAGTTCAAGCAGACACAGGGGGGTAAAAGGTAATAGATCAGAGAAATTACCACACAGTTCAGGAGGGAAAGAAACCGTTTACCAGAAAAGCCATTCAAAGAGGCTTCATTAGTTGTTGTCTGCTTCACCATTATAGTCTTGGAAGCAAGAGACAAAAAACTAGTCCGTCTTTTGGCCAAAAACCCACTAAAGAACTATTTCACATCCATCCAGTTATAGATTATACATAATGCATATTTATACATATTATCTAACAAACAAACTGACCTAAACCAACCAAAACAAAACTTGAATAAAACTCACCATCTTACAAATATAAATGTACGTGTCTATCCCTCTGTCCATATGCATGTCTGTCTGCCAGCTTGTCTGTCTGTCTGTCTCTTTATCTATGGTGGTGGAAGGGTCTAACAAATGAAAGACCTTCAACAATTTTAATGATCATAATACAGTAGACAAAATTACTATTACCCAATTCTTCATATTTATTTACCCGTAAAGTCGAGGATATTATGGAACCATCATTGCCACTGCCACATCCACATTCATAATATCCACGACATTTCGGGGATATAATTAGCCTCCAATGATCAACATTCCTCTTCACTTACTTGCTGGGAGTGGTATGTGTTTGAATTAAAAGGGCTTTTGTATCTCTAGACATCATGATATCAATCACACACAGAACGTATATATATATATATATATATATATATATATATATATATATATATATATACACTGCTCAAAAAAATTAAGCAAACTCTTAAGTCAAAGTCCGGATTTCTATGAAAGAAACATTCAAATTGAAAATATTTATTGATATACATTGTGTAATATGTTAAGAGCACAATTATGCAACAACGATCAATGGAAATCAAAATCATTAAACCATAAAGGGCTGGATTCTAAATTACACCAAAACATCAAAGTGAAAAACTGAAATCACAGACTGATCTAACTCCAGTGAATTTCATCACAACAACTCATAATGTAGCCCAGGAGTGTGTTTGACCCCCACATGCTAAAGGGACCTCCTGAAAACATCTGGTCATGGTCCTGATAAGAAGGAGGATGGTGTCCTTGGGGATCTCCTCTGAGACCTAGATAAGGGCTCCTGGACAGTCTTGGGTCAGTGGTGGTGGCGTATGATGCAGCGATACATAACATCAGAGGTTCTCAGGTGGATTTAACTTTGGATAACATGAGGACCAGTCAACTGCATCAATACCTTCTTCCTCCAGCAAGTGCTAACACTCTTTGACCACATGAGGCCAGGCATTGTGAGTCTGAGCTTCATCCTGGTACCTAACAGCAGTCAGGGTACTGTTGGTTAGCCTGTGGAGGTCTCTGAGACCATCCAAGGATCTTTCTCCCCAGACCATCCCTGACCCACAACCAAACTGGTCTTGATGAATGATGCTGCAGCAGCATTATGTTCTCCACAGCGTCTTCAGACTTCTGCGAAGTGTCCTCATTTTGTACTGCTCTCATCAGTGGAGAGAACGAGGCAAATGGGCAGATTGATATTCCTCAAGTTTAACTGGCTTGGTGTAATACTGCGATGATTAAGTATTCTCTTAATTTTTTCAAGTAGTGTATATATATATATATATATATACATAGACAAGATGTTTAAACCTTTGTTCCAGCACTGTCACGCCTCTGTGTTCTGTCACGCCTCTGTGTTCCTTTCTCCCTCGGTCTCTTTCTCCCTTTGTGTCTGTCTGTGATTGGTGATCATGCTCACCTGTGTTCCCCTCCAGCTGTGTCTCATTGTCTCGTTATGTGTCTATAAAGTCTGTCCTTCCCTTCCCTTCTGTGCCAGTTCGTTGCATGATGTCCTTGTGTAGTCACGTGTTCCAACCCCTCCTAGTGTATGTACGGTAAAGTAACTTCCAGTTATTTCGGTGCCGGTTATTTCCTCGTGTCTTATGGGAGAATAAATATATTTTGTACCAGCAATACATGGTATGCGTCTGCATTTGGGTCCGGGCAAAACCCCTCAGAAGTGTGCTTAACAGAACGAACTGGCCAAAATGGACCCAGCGGACGCTCCACTGGACCATGAAATTAACGAGTTGACTTACATCCTCATCTGCCTCCATGTGGAGTGGGTGAAAAGTCCTCAAGAGGAGGTACAGCAGGCCGCTCTCCGTATCGCTCGCCGGAAGGTCGCTGCCTAACCCTGGCTGTGGGATTTCCTGCCAGCGTGGATCAGGACCTTCATTGAGAACCCGGACGCGCTGCCGGCCTGGTCTCGGCCCCGGCCTGTTGATTTTTCTCCTGCTCCAGCCCCACTGATCGATAGCCATGCGGTTAGCCCTCTTTCGGCTGCGGCTCCGGAGTCCGCGGGCCTCCTACCCACTAACCGTCAGCCACCATCATCGCTTGAGGGAACCCGGCTGGCCATAAGACCGGTTCCCAAAAAGAGACGAGGCCGGCGCCGACCGTCACCGCTGCCCAGCTCTCCGTCCTCACCGCTGCCCAGCTCTCCGTCCTCACCGCTGCCCAGCGCCGTGGAGGACCCGCTGCCCAGCGCCGTGGAGGACCCGCTGCCCAGCGCCGTGGAGGACCCGCTGCCCAGCGCCGTGGAGGATCAGGATGGAGTGTCTGTGAATTTGGGGATCAACGCTTCCAAGGCTCCCGTCCCGAGCGTTTCCAAGGCTCCCGTCCCGAGCGTTTCCAAGGCTCCCGTCCCGAGCGTTTCCAAGGCTCCCGTCCCGAGCGTTTCCAAAGCTCCCGTCCCGAGCGTTTCCAAGGCTCCCGTCCCGAGCGTTTCCAAGGCTCCCGTGATCCCTCTCCCGGCTCCCGTGATCCCTCTCCCGACTGTTCCCGTGATCCCTCTCCCGACTGCTCCCGTGATCCCTCTCCCGACTGCTCCCGTGATCCCTCTCCCGACTGCTCCCGTGATCCCTCTCCCGACTCCTCACCCGCCTCCTCTCGTGATCCCTCTCCCGGCTCCTCACCCGCCTCCTCTCGTGATCCCTCTCCCGGCTCCTCACCCGCCTCCTCTCGTGATCCCCCTCCCGGCTCCTCCAGTGACGCCTCTCCCGGCTCCTCCAGTGACGCCTCTCCCGGCTCCTCCAGTGACGCCTCTCCCGACTCCTCCAGTGACGCCTCTCCCGGCTCCTCCAGTGACGCCTCTCCCGGCTCCTCCAGTGACGCCTCTCCCGGCTCCTCCAGTGAGGCCTCTCCCCGTGACGCCTCTCCCGGCTCCTCCTCTCCCCGTGACGCCTCTTCCGGCTCCTCCTCTCCCCGTGACGCCTCTTCCGGCTCCTCCTCTCCCCGTGACGCCTCTTCCGGCTCCTCCTCTCCCAGTGACGCCTCTTCCGGCTCCTCCTCTCCCAGTGACGCCTCTTCCGGCTCCTCCTCTCCCAGTGACGCCTCTTCCGGCTCCTCCTCTCCCCGTGACGCCTCTTCCGGCTCCTCCTCTCCCCGTGACGCCTCTTCCGGCTCCTCCTCTCCCCATGACGCCTCTTCCGGCTCCTCCTCCCGTGAGTCTTCCTCCCGTGAGTCCTCCTCCCGTGAGTCTTCCTCCCGTGAGTCCTCCTCCCGTGAGTTTTCCTCCCGTGAGTCCTCCTCCCGTGGCTCCTCTTCCCGTGGCTCCTCTTCCCGTGGCTCCTCTTCCCATGGCTCCTCTTCCCGTGGCTCCTCTTCCCGTGGCTCCTCTTCCCGTGGCTCCTCTTCCGACTTCCTCAGTGACGTCCCCTGAAGGCTCTGTCCACCGCCACTGCTGGGGGCCTCGTGATCGGGTTCGCCTCCACGGGCGACCTCCTCTTCGTGACCGGGTTCGCCTCCTCGGGCGACCCCCTCCTCTTCGTGACCGGGTTCGCCTCCACGGGCGACCTCCTCCTCGTGACCGGGTTCGCCTCCACGGGCGACCTCCTCCTCGTGACCGGGTTCGCCTCCTCGGGCGATCTCCTCCTCGTGACCGGCTTCGCCTCAACGGGCGACCTCCTCCTTGTGACCGGCTTCGCCTCAACTGGCGCCCGCCGCCTCGAACACCAGAGTGGTCACTCTGGTGTTGCCTGGTTCCGGCCCTGCCTTCAGGTCGTCCACCGGACGGTATAAGTTTACTGGACTAGGCTGGTTGAATTTATTTTTTTTGTTTTGACCCTCCTCCAGACCCCCTCCTCCCACCCTGGTTGAGTTAAAGTTTTTGGATTTGGACAGTTGGTACGTCTGGTATCCGTCCCTTGATGGGGGGGCTCTGTCACGCCTCTGTGTTCTGTCACGCCTCTGTGTTCCTTTCTCCCTCGGTCTCTTTCTCCCTTTGTGTCTGTCTGTGATTGGTGATCATGCTCACCTGTGTTCCCCTCCAGCTGTGTCTCATTGTCTCGTTATGTGTCTATAAAGTCTGTCCTTCCCTTCCCTTCTGTGCCAGTTCGTTGCATGATGTCCTTGTGTCGTCACGTGTTCCAACCCCTCCTAGTGTATGTACGGTAAAGTAACTTCCAGTTATTTCGATGCCGGTTATTTCCTCGTGTCTTATGGGAGAATAAATATATTTTGTACCAGCAATACATGGTATGCGTCTGCATTTGGGTCCGGGCAAAACCCCTCAGAAGTGTGCTTAACAAGCACTAGCTAAACTCTATGAATATTTGGAGGCTATTGCCGCTAGTACTTTGCAATAAGTGCTAAAATGGTTCTCACTACGTCTTTTCAAACATACCAAACAACGTGCATATAATCCTGCTAAAAGACATATTTATTGGACAAGAAGTTTCATACTTTTTCTAGAGAATTTCTCTCTGTCTGCAGCATCTCATTGACTACAACTCTGATAACCAGGCAATCATGATCAGACTTCAGGTGAAGTTATAATGTGACATAATAATTGCAAAGAACAAACAGGTCATTTGATTAAAGCTAAATTATGAACAATGTTGATTCAGATTTTGGTGATAGAATGAAAGATGGCTTAATCAGCACCCTCAGCTGGAGCACATGCTGTGATATGGACATCTCCAGAGGAGATATACACTTTTGGAACCTGGATTTGGAAGATGGAGCTGCCAGGCAGGAGAAAATCAGGAATGCCAAAGCGAAGATTTATGGGGTGAGAGAGGACAGGTATTTGGAAGTTCTGATGGAAAACAACTTATAAAAACAATAATGCTGTTAATTTAATGGTAAATTTATGTTGTTTACATTTATAAACATATACATTTAACTCTCTTTGGATCCTTTGCACCTTAATGTCATGAGAGTTGCTGAAGTCATCAAATATCCATCATTAAATACAGACAAAAGGCTGAACTGCTGCACAGTCAACCATAAAATAATGTCCAATTTACATCGCAAGAGTTTTGATAAACAACAAAATGTCCACGTTCACATCTCAAAAATACTGAACGATACTTGTTTACAGGCATCAGTATAAACAATGCATGCTGCAGTAGTTTATTGCGCAATTTTCCGAAACCAATACAAAAGGATGATATCATGCACCTGCGTACAAATGCTTTCTGATACAGCGAGGTGAGAATTCAAGAGATGATGGCTGATCACGGTTGCCACCATTGTTTTAATGTTGTACTGTCCATGCATGACTACTAGTCATGGACTAAATCACTGACGTTGGGTGATTATATCTCCGAAAAGTCAGATATTATGGGGCGAAGGTGGCTTAGTTGGTAGAGTGGTTGTCCACTTACCTGAAGGTAAGTGGTTCAAACCCAAGCCACTGCGGTGCACGTCAAAGTGTCCTTGAGCAAGATACTGAACAACAAGTTGCTCCCAATGGCTGTTCCATTGGTGTGTGAATGATGGCTTGAATGTTTACTGCTCCTGATGAGCATGTGGTGCCTTATATGGCAGCTGCTATCATCACTGTATGAATGTACAGTGTAGGACTGCAAAAGAATAGTAGAGCGTAAGTATTCTTTGTATCGGGCTGCCTAGCTTTAGACTGGTCACAAAACCAATATTCCACTTCCAATAAGTCCACTACTGAAAGAACCTAAAACCAGCTGCGTCTGAACAGCTAAGCAATGGAAGAAACTGGCGTGATCTGAAGAATCTTGTTTTACTTACATCATATGGACAACCAGGTTTGTCATCTATGAGAAGTTCATCAGGATGAGGCAGGCAGTTTGATCCTTTGGGGCAACATTCTTGCGGGAAATCCTGGATTGTTTCATTCAGGTGGATGTTAAAAAGACACCTAATGCCTACATAAACATTTTTGCAAACTAAGTATATCACTACATTGAAATATTACACCCTAATGGAAGTGGTATCTTCCAGAAGTACAATATGTCCTGCCCTACATTAGATATAGTTCATGAATGGTTTCATGAACTATATGAAACTATATGAGGGCAGGACTTCAAGCCCTTAGATCTCAGTCAAATCGAGTATCTGCGAAACAGGTCTGATCCATGAATGCCCCACCTCGTAATTTAGAGGACATGAAGGATTTACAGCTAATGTTTTGGTGCCAGGTACTATAACAGACCATCAGAGGTCTGCTGGAGGTCATGCACCAATGGATGCGCTGTTTTGGTAACAGGCACCTACACAATATTGAGTGAGTGGTTATAATGTTCCGGCTGATCACTAGTTGGATGTGGACAGGAGGTGACTGAGAGCAAAAAGATAAGATAACAATAAAGCGGTAGACGATTAAAATTTGATGTGAAGACAAAGACTTTACAGTACCAATAATCTAGCCTGTTCACAGTCACTGCTCTACCTGGTGTCTGGTGGAAAGAGACTTTATGCTCTCCTCAGTGTCCTTCATGCAGGCAGAGGACTGTGATTCATGGCTTTTATAGCTCAAATAAAGTTTTCATGTTCACAGTGGATTGTCAGCGAGTTTACAGCTGGCCTCTTCTGACACCACTAAAGAATGCTGGGAATAATGTTGGCTTATCAGTGCAGCATGGTGGCAAGGAAATCAAAATGTCACCAGGAGCTTTCAAGGAGGTTTCCATCCCAGTCACCCGCATTAACTTCTGGAATGCTTATGTATTCTCAGACAGCCTTGTAGCAGAGTGATGAGTGATGAGTGATGAATAACCTCCAGCCATCATCACTCACTCACTCTGTCCTCCACCCACAGTCAAAGCAGTTTCTGATCAACCTCCAATGGTCAAAGGTCAGCTTGTCTCTGAGAAATTTCTGCTGCAGACCAGCATTACGAATACACTCACTAATCTAAATACATGTCATAAATGTTTCATTACCTATGCCCTCCAACAATCAAAACCACGAAATTCTCCTAAACCTATTAATTCAGGTTTGTATACTTGATATGGAAATAATTATTTTTGATGACTTATTCATTATTTCGTACACTACTCACTAATAAAACGGTTAATAGAGCACAATTAAGAATAATTGGATCTGTTTACAGTTCCTGCCAGAATAATTTTTTTCTCATTAAAAATGTCAGGCCCCTCACCCCAGACTTAAAATTGATATTCCACTATAACAACAATGTTTGGCATGATTTTGAAAGGCATGAAAATGCTTAACTCCAAATGCATAACTAAAATAAATATTTCAGAGGCAAAAATGTATCTTTGGAGTGCCACCAGCAGAGGTGGAACGAGATTTTTTCAGTTGCTACAGAATCGCTCAACTTTTCAGTGTGGGTGCTCTGCAAATTGAGATCTATCGAAAGTTTGGTCAGAAAGACTATCCTCTAACACACTTGTGCCCAAGCAATGCTCGTAACACTACTATACTCACCTTTCGCACATGCTCAGTTTCGAGCCACTCGACTCGAGCATCGATGGAAATCAGCTTCGCTCTTTCAGGTAGCCTCATCCATTCAAACACTGTATGATTAGCCCATCGCCAATATGTCTCTCTCCATTCATCTGGTTCATTCTTGCTGCTGCTACATGCACCCTCCACTGTCCCATCTCCCCCCAGCCCTCACAGATCCATCAGCCTCATCATTCATGAGCCTCAGCAGTATCATCAGCCACCACCACCAGTATCATACACATACACACATACAGCATTTAGCCATAACATTACAACTACTGAAGTCACAACAATTTTAATTATTTTTTTACAACTGCGCATGTCAGTTGCAATGCTCCTTATGGTGAGGTCCATACAGTTCACATGCTGAAACCAACTTGATAAGCCACGGATGGCTGCCGGTTCTTGAGTGATCTAACCCTGGGAAGATGGAAGATGGTGACGCTATGGGCTCACGGCCCATACTGTCAGGCTCTTTTCCCTGTTGCAAAAGAGGCTGCATGGCGCTGAGCCGAGTCGAATCCTCCGGGCTGCTAGACCACTGCATTTACATCTGATTGTTTCATTTCTGATTAGATATATAAGCACACACAAATACAACTTTGGTCAAAACACACTTTTATATTCAATCAATATATAATATAGAATAAGTGGCAACTGAATTAGGCTTTTTTTATGGTTAACTCCTACTTGGAGCAATAATATTATGGGACCAGAGGAGAAGAACTAAAATGCAGTTCTTAGTAGGTCATCATATTATAACAGATTGAGAGAGGATATCTATCATTGTCTGCTAAGATAAATTTGTTTCTTACAATAGAGCTACAAACAGATGCAAACAATTTAAATAAAACCATGGCAACGAATAAAAAAGTACTGTGTTATAGTTTGGACCCAATATTAAATCATACTCATAATTTACAAAAAAGATATTAAAACTGCGCAACCTCTTGAGACAAATTTATACTCATAAGAATGAGGAATTAATTTGAAAAAAACTTTAACCTTGAGAAACACAGTTGCTACAGCAAGTTCCTTATAAAGCTATACCATTGATTTTTAACTCACCAAGACCCTAGTTGCGGATTTTCAGATGACCTTTTCTTCTTAAAGATTTCAATCTCTCCAACAAGTATGGAATGCTTATATTCTGTATAACATGTATCCGGTTCTGACAGCAAAATTTGAACAAATTAATAGAAAACAAATTAGGTAAATGTTGTTGGATATTGATCTTATTATAAATAATTGCAAAGTTACAATTTTGATATACAGTTTGTTGTTAAATTGTACATGAAAGCATGGATTTTAAAATGTGCTCATTGGGGTCCATTTTGTTTGTTTTATATCCCAAATCATTTTCTTTTAAGATGAAATGGGTGTTTTTTATTATAAGTTAAAACCGTACTTTATAATGCATAGCGCTAAGTGCAAAGGTGATATTCAAATCCAGGCAATAGATCAGAATGTTACTTACACCGCAAATTCCCATACTAAACATATCAAATACTCTGCCCCTGAATATTTTAATTTTACAAACTTAACATGTATTGTAGAATTTGGGATTATCTTGTCTTTGTTGCCATATAACCATAGCAGCAATATATTTGAGCTCTTTATCTCCCATCATATTTCAGTAGGTCCCCGAAAAGTCCCTAATTCCCCGTATTGTGCTAGGCATTCCGTGATTTAACTCCTCAATTGCATTTGAAGTTTTGTCCTAGAAATTTAATAAAAAAGGTCCTGCCAGTGCTAAAATATGAACTACAATAGAATTAAATTTAATTCATATTCACCAAATATGGACTACATTGGATCAATGGTTTATAATGAATGTAAGTAATTAGTAATTCAGAATTATTGTTCTTTATAGAAAATATCCCCCTAGTGAGTAAAATATAAATGTTTTGACTAAAATATGATAAATACAAAATAGATGTCCTTGAGTCAATATATATTCACCAAATTTGGACTAAATCAGACCAATGGTAAAGAGGTTTTTGTAAGAAGAACGTTTTTTTTTAGTAAAAAAACCCCTCTATAATGTGTAAAATAAGACTGATTTCAGTGAAATATTATATATAATAGATAGATGTCCTGTACTCGATTACTCCAAAATTGGACTGAATGTACCAACAACTTTTCCCAAAATCTATCCAGTTATTCTTCAAAATGTGGTCTTTATGGATAAAATCTTTTTTGAGTTGTTGCGCTAACACAAAGGATCTGCAGCGGATAAAGAATGATGATACGCAGATGATTCAATTATAACCCTGACTTTTTGGGGTATGGTACTGAGAAAGGCCATGGAGGCAGATCATTATTTTTGGATGATTATCTCGTGATAACAAGATAATTTTCTCGTTATCCCAAGAAAACAAGCATTGATTTTGCCATGGCGAAAGGAAAGAAACAATGTATGAAAATAAAAAAATATACCTAAGAATGACCTGAAAATACACAGTACCCACAATCACAGCAATCTGTGTGTTATATTCACTGAAAAAAACTTTTATCCACCAATGATAAATAGCTCACAATAACTTCAGGTGTCGTAATGGAGACCTATACCCACCGGACCAAGAGCAGCTACAAAAGATATATCTGCCTGTGTTAAACCTTGATTGAGATTGAATCTGGTGCTTTTATCAATAATGGAAACTCCTTACTCCATATTAAGCATTATTTGTTGCATTCAAGATGTTGATTAAGGTTCTATCTTATTGTGGTCAAAAAATGAGGAACCACAAAAGGAGCAAAAAAAAAGTTCCAGTGCAAGTTGACTAAACTCAATTAGGAGTATCGAAGCCTTGCTACTTTCCAATCAAACCTCGAAGCCAACAGACTCATAGATCTCTTTTCCGACATCTGAAGATACCACCCTAATAACTGTCTGATATCCAGTCTCCTTTTGACTTCTGATTAAGGCCCAATAGACGGAACCGTTAGCTAGTATGTTGTTCTGACTAGGCAAATATAAATGGATGTAACTGAGTTTATGCACTTTGAAATAGAATTTTGTTTGTGCTCCCCTTTTTGGTTTCTCATATTTTGATTATATACTTTAAGTTGATGCACAACGATATACTGGGAAGGCGCCTCCACTCCATGATCTTATAAGTTATTGTGGCTTACTTAGACTTTAACCTGCCTCGTTTCATGGTACAAACCCAGAGTTTCTCTCATCTCAGTTTTAAAATAGTCATTTTTTTCCATAATTTTTTAAACAACTCAGACTTTTTATTTGAGTCATTTATTTGCGTCCTGTTTTGTTGATCCAGTTATAATAGCAGGGGTTCTATGGCCTTCCAAGGGTTAGTTCTGTCAACGACCTGGCCCCAGACTATATCTCAGATATCTTAATCTCCGCGCAGCTCGAGATCTGCAGGCCGAGGACTTTTACACAAGTTTCAAGTCTAGGCGTTGGTTTAAGACTAGGTTTAACACTCAACGTGACAGAGCCTCTGCCGTGATAGCCCCAAGACTCTGCAATGACCCTCCTGAGGATATTAGGCTGTCGGAGTCAGTATGGTTGTTCAATACTCGCCATAAAACATACTTTTACCGTAAGGCTTTTCCTGATTCTACCTGAGCCATGTAGCCTTTGACAATTTTTTTTTAATTGTATTGTCCTGGTTTTATTGATTTTCCTGCTTATTGATATTCTAATTTCAGTGTTTTCCCACTCCTGCTATGTTTCATTGTTTTTTATTTCTAATTCTTTTGGGGGGGGGGTTATTTTTAGCATAGTTTCATGGCTCTACTCTGTGATGTATTATAGTCAAGCACCTTGTAACTGTGTTTTGAAAAGTGCTGAATAAATAAAGTTATTATTATCATTATTACTATTATTATTACTATAAATAATTTATTAAACTGTGTTTTAAGATTTTCTGCTCTTGTGTCTGGTAGTTTGGGCGAACAGTGTTCTGTAGCGCCTGCCAGAGGGGAGAAGTTGGAACAGGTTGTGTCCGGGGTGTGACGGGTCTGCAGTGACCTTTCCTGCCCGACTCTGAAGGAGTATAGGTCCTGGATGGAGGTCAAGTTGGATCAGATGATTTTTTCTGCAGATCTAATTGTCCGTTTTAGTCTGTTTCTGACCTGTTTAGTTGCAGATCCAAACCAAACAGTGATGGATGTGCAGAGAACAGACTAGATTACTGCACTGTAAAATTCGATCAGCAGCACCTGAGGCAGGTTGAGCTTCCTAAACTGGCATAGGAAGTACATCCTCTGCTGGGCCTTTTTGATGATTTTGTCTGTTGGATGACAACTTGAGGTCCTGAGAGATTGTAGTTCTCAGGAACTTTTAGGATTCCACAGCACACACAGTGCTGTTCAGTACAGCGAGGGGGGGCAGTGATGGGGTGTTCCTCCTGAAGTCCACTCTCATCTCTACAGTTTTGAGCTTGTTGAGCTCCAGGTTGTGACCAACCAGACGGCCAACCGTTCAACCTCCCGCCTGTATGCAGACTCGTCACCGTCTTAGATGAGGCCGATGACTGTTGTGTCGTCCGCAAACTTCAGGAGTTTGACAGATGGGTCATCAGAAGTGCAATCATTCATGTAGAGTGAGAAGAGTAGAGGTGACAGCACACAGCCCTGTGGGGCCCCCATACTGATTGTCCTGGTGGAGGATGATATTTTACCAGCCTCACCTGCTGTCTCCGGTCCATCAGGAAGTCTGTTATCCACTGACAGGTGAAGGCTGGTAAAGCGAGCTGCAGGAGTTTGGAGCAAAGTGTTCCTGGTACAATTGTGTTGAACGCTGAACTGAAGTCAAGAACCAGGATCCTTGCGTGTGTCCCTGGAGAGTCAAGATTTTGCAGGATGAAGTGCAGTCCTGTGTAGACTGCATCATCCACTGACCTGTTTGCCCAGTAAGCAAACTGCAGGGGGTGTTGATAGTTCAGAGCAGGTATTGAACCTGCAATAAAACTTATTCAGCTCCTCAGCCAGTTGAAAACTTTCCACAGCAGGGGATGTTGGTTTCCTGTAGTTGGTGACCCCTCGCAGGACTCTCCACACCGATGCTGGGTTGTTGGCTGAAAACTTGTTTTTCACTTCTTTGCTGCTCTGACCTCCCTGGTCAGTGTGTTTCTGGCTTGCTTGTACAGGACTTTGTCTCCGCTCCTGTAAGCTTCCTCTTTGTCCTGACAAAGCTGCCTGAGTTTGGCAGTAAACCAGGGTTTATTGTTATTGTATGTGCAGAAGGTTTTTGTCACATGTCCTCGCAAAAACTGATGTAAGATGTCACAGTGTCAGTCAACTCATCCAGGTCTGAAGCAGCATCATCAAAGACACTCCAATCAGTGCAGTCAAAGCAGGCCTGTAGCTCAACCTTTAGCTCGTGGGTCCACATCTTGACAGTCTTGACTACACGCTTAGCAGATTTTAATTTCTGCCTGTAGGACGGGATGATATGGACCATACAATGATCACAAAGTCCCAGAGCTGCACAGGGGACAGAGCGATATGCACCCTTTATTGTGGTCTAGCAGTGGTCCAGCGTGTTAGTGCTCCTGGTGGAACACGTGATGTGTTGTCTATATCTTGGCAGTTCGTGGCTGAGGTTTGCTCTGTTAAAGTCCCCAAGAATGATGAGTAGAGAGTCTGGGTGATCATGCTCCGGATCAGAAATCTGGTCAGCGAAGTGTTGTAACGCCTCAATAACGCAAGCCTGAGGTGGGATGTGAACTCCAGCCAGTATGGAGGAGGAAAACCCCTGCGGAGAATAAAACGGCTTGCAGTTGATGAATAAAGTTTTTAAATGAGGACTGCATGAATCCTTCAGCACTGTGACATCCATTGAGCAGCAGCTCGTCCATCTTATTTGCCAGAGAGCGGATATTCGCAAGGTGAATCGGGGGGAGCGCTGTTCGGAATCCCCGCTGACGCAGTTTAACGAGCGCACCGGCCCCCCTCCGACATCTCCTGCTGCTTCTCCAACTAAAAGTTGACCCAGGTTAACCAATTGTTCGGGGAATTGTGAAAAAGTATTACCAGTCGATGGGCGGATCTTTAAAAGTTCCTCTCTGGAGTATGTGATCACAGAGGGAATACTGTAAACGGGACAAATAAACAAAAACATAATTTTGTTTCGTACATTTACTTGAAATTTCAATGGATCCTGAAGTCTACAAGTCAAATTGGCCTTGAGCAACATAATGAAACCCACAAGTGCTCCCAGTGGTTGTTTGTTGGTGTGTTTGTGTTGAAGAATGTTGCTCCTAATTGGTAGGTGGCCATATATAACATTTGTTCAGATACTGATTTGTTGACACGGATCTTGAGAGAATCTTCTCTGACGGAAGTTAGTCTAAAGAAAGGAGCCACAGAATATCACTCATATGTTATTAATGGTATGAGAAAGACACACAGATATATAGCTGAGACGGAGAAAGCGCTTCAGGACATAAAATATTTAAATCAATGTATTCTCTCTGGAGAGCTCATCGATATTATCAAGGCGATGCATTAAATTATAATGATCTGTTATATCTCAAACTCCAATTAAAGCTACCAGATGTGTTGCTCAGGCCCTCCGCCAGCTAGAGCCTTGTGGCCAGAGATGTGAAGATAGACATGGAAGTGAGTGTGTGTGCATTACGTACATAACAGAATAGATTAATATTTTACTCTCTGTGTCCACCATGTTGCATTTGAGGTCTCCCAGAAGTTATACATCTGGATCCAGTACGAAGTGTCAAGTACAAAATGTCATCTAAAACACAATATTCACACTAGCTATTCCTCATTTAACAAGCAGTTGGTGCTGTCTCCTTAAATTAATGTTGTTATATGCTGTTTTCAGGACATGACTCTGAGCCTGATTGGACACGGAAAGAAAATTTATGAGGACCTCCACTCTCATGGCAAGTGGTCCAGATCCACCATATTTACATGGCCATGTTTATTTACATATAGAAAAAATTTCATGTTTCATGTTTATCATATCAACTCTATCAGAGCAAAAATAAAAAATAAAAATTAACCAAAAATTCCAGACTTTCTACCTGTTGTTCATGACTACACAAGCCTTTATTTGTAGGTCATGGATTATTGCACTTCTGTATCAAAGTTCTTAAGAGTTGCTGTTGGATTGCCGCAGGTGAAGTAATTCATATATTTATCATTACTCATATATATTTCATTGACTTGCCTCCTATCAGGTTTTAATCTTAATTATAGTCTCATGATCTGGGGCCATAATTAGAAACACTGTGTAGCATAAAAGAAGGCATTTAAGTGTTTCAAATTCAGACTTATAAAAAGCTGACTTGCGGAAAATGAGGGGTCCTCCTCGCAAACTCTGACCCATGACTATGCACATTAATTGGAGAAATCGAGAAACAGTGATTTGAAACACGAAAGGATGAAACACGAGAAAAAGTGGGAGAATTGATTATTATAAGTTAAAAAATGGATATTGAATAATCAAATAATCAAACAAGTGTTTGATTGATCTCCCATTAAGAAAAACGCAGGGACATGTATTACTGCAAAAGAAATGTCAAATATTTCTGTCATTATCAAACAGTACTTTTATGTTACTGAATTCTATTTTCATAAATAAAAAGGTAAAAATTGTCAGACAAAGGAAAAAGAACATTTATGCAGGTTCCTTATCCTGTATTATACAGTATGTTTAATATAGTAGGAAGTTGTTTATCCGTAATGTATCTTTGTTTTAAATGTACCTCGTTTTGTCTGTTCATCAAATCAAGTTATTATTATTAATACCCTATGGTCATGTAACTGTAGAGTGACACAATATGAAGGCATTTTGTGGATCCATCCATACAAAAATAACACTGATGACTCTGCAATATTACATGTTTGAAAATTCTCTACCAACCTCACAATGGCAGACGTATATATTTTACAAAATATCCGTATTCAGCTACCCAAACAATGCGAATAAAAAACTCTCCTATAAATTATTTTCTACTGTGTCAAATACACACACACACACACACACACACACACACACACACACACGCACACACACACGCACACTCACAAATACTTTGATTTGGATCAATCAGATTTGACTTTTCAACATTCTTGACTTTAGATTTGAAGGTAGACCAATGTCTGTTCTCAGGTGTTGCTAGAACCTGCTGCTTCTTCCAGTATTGGTTCTACAATCTCCTGACAAGGCCATTGTCCTTAAGGTACATTTGAGGCCTGGTTAGCATCTGCGCTGTGGAAGTTATCTATGCATATCACTAACCATTATACACTAGCAGGTCCCTCCGTGAGATGACTGTGGCTTTTTAAACCGCAAGACGCCAGGTGCCGGTATATTCTGACTGGTATTGTTCATGCTATGGCCAAGCGATTAATAAAGAGAATAAAAACAAACTCCTATGAGCCTGTCATCTGACTCCTGTTACCATATACTGCACAGTTAGACTGGCAAAACTCATGTGTGCAATTACCTGTAGACCATGTGTGATATCTTGTTAAAAATAGGGCTTTTAATTCTGTAGAAAAATTGACCGTGATCTATGTTGTAAACTGAAACAGAGCTTTTCTCACTTTTCAATGTAATAGGAACAATGCCTGCATAAAAAATAAAATAAATCCACAAGGATTTGCATGATGTCGAGATTAGGAAAGTTAGTATAACCGTCAATAGCAGAGAACTGGCAGTGAGTGGTCCTTCAGTCAGGAATACATTACAGAGGCTACTAAGGCATTGTCATAAGACAGGAGCCTACAAAATTATCATAATTCAATATCATCTGTTCTTAGCCAAGTCATTTGATTAACCAATTTTCATTAAATCATTCTTTCTTTTTCTTAAGGAAAAGGGTGATTTAATCTTATTCTCACTTTGATTTTTTCTCTGTGAATATTAAAGTTGAGTCGTCTGTTGATGCCAGAGGATAAGGTTTCGCTGGCAGACTGCTGTGATGTTAAGCACAGCACGGGATGTGCTTCCAGGAATAGAAAAGTGAGGAGAGAAAATGAGAGGAAATGTAAATGAGTTGATGATAGTGTGTTACTGCCGTGAGTGTATTATTAGAGGTGAAGATCATGTCTGCACCTGCTTTCAGGTGTGCAGGGATACTGTACAGGTCAACATATGAGAATATATATGAGATGGGAATATGTAATACTTCCACGGCTCATTTAAAAAAAATCAAATGAAGAAAATTTATTACACGGACTCTTGTTCTCAATTCAATAACTAGTAAGAGACATAACAATTAGAGAAACCTAACAAGATATGTTTTGAAGCACTTCCACGTGTAAATGTTATGCAGTTTAGCAAGGCAAGGCAAATTTCTTGGTATAGCACCATTCATAAACATGGCAACTCAAAGTGCTTTAAAGTGGCATAGAAATACATTAAAAATATATTAAATCACAGAATAAATAATAAATAAAAAATAAATCTCCTCGTGAGTAAAATATGAACTATTTGAGTCAAATATTATATAGACTAGATTGTTATCATCGACTTGATTAATTTGCACTAAATTTAGAATAAATCGGACCAACAGTTGAGAAAGTATGGCCAGAAAAACATATAAAGCTCCAGCTTGTCAGTAAAATATTAGGTACATAATATGAATCTCCCTCAGTCGATTCTTATGTCCCAAATTTAGACTATATCAGATCAACGGTTAGGAAGTTGTCTGAAAAAACGGGGTTTTGATAAGAAAAAAAACTCCCACTAGGCAGTAAAACATGAACTGTTAGAGTAAAAGATTATATAGTATTATATTATATAGATTGGTCAATTATATGCACTAAGTTTGGACAAAATTAGACCAACGGTCGAGAAATTTTGGCCCAAAATCTTTTGTGATAAAGCTCCACCTAGTATTGGAAATATATTACCAACTTTTCCCAAAATCAAATCCAATCAACTTTACCCAAAATCAATCTTTCTCGTACCGAGGTTTATGATGGTATACAATTAATGAAATTAAAATTAAAATGATTCAAGAAAAGAGTTATTTTCTTAACACAATGGATCTGCGGCAGCAGACACAAGTGAATAATTGCTAACATGATCCTGCATGATGACACCACTCTCACTCCGCTACCTTTACATCTTGTCATCTTGAAGAATTAGAACCTAATGCTACAGCACAAACAAATTAATTCAAACCATTTCTGTGTGCCGATATCAAGCTTGGTTTATCATCCTGTCTAATATTTGTAATGTAAGCTGAGCTTAATAATCAGAGTAGGTTGACGATTGAGTATGTTCACTGTCAAATCAGTCTGCAAAAAGGTCTGTGACTAAAATAAACTGTTGCCTCTAGTTGCAAGCGTTGTATTGTATATGTTCTCTGCTGCTTTTAATAACCAAAAAATGTTCACACATATCACACATGGATAGTTAATTACTCTGGCAATCTTGCACTCTGTTTCTGTAGGGTTGAAGTGAGTGTGAAATAGGTTACCTTAAGCAGCAGCAGCAACTGTGAATATAAAATGGTCATTTGATGATATGGTACTAGGGTCAGTGTTTACTGTTGTCTTCTACAGATGAAATACACTTTAAAAGAAAATCAATTTTGGTTCCGTAGTCTGTATGATTATCAACAGTGTTGTATTAGGTCACGTGAAGACAATCTTTAAGAAACATTACAGTGAAAGGGTCAAGTGGTAACCTTTGTTTGACCACCTCTTCATGATAAAACAAACTAGTTAGAACAAATGTTCTCTTGAAGGATTTATCTTCTTTGAGGTGATAGTGAAACCACTAGGAATTTGGTTACAGTATAATAAAAATAACCCAAAATAGATTAAATCCATCCCCATTAGTTGCTGTGGAACAAACCGACAGGAAAACACTGATGTGTGAGGAAAATCTATAAAAACTACATCGCATGAGAGGGAAATTATTGAACATTTTTCATCGTTGCAAATTTTCCATAACAGGGTGCTACGAAAAGCAGTCGATTTATGTGTCAATGGATTTTGGTGAGACGGTACAACATTATAGTTATTTAAGTATGTACTAAATTATGGTTGTGCACTTTGTGGAGGATCCCTGCTGATGAACAGTTGCAGGCGAAACTTTTTCCAATTATGACAAACGGCTTCATTGTATGGATTTGAAGGGTTAGGACAGTCAGGACAGTCAGTTGTCAACCTTCTTGTCTGGTGGCCTCAGATAGAGGCCGTTGTTATTCCTCTCAGTCGGAGGAATCGTGACTCATTTTAATAACAATGAGATTATAGCTTGCTGTCTACCTTATCATAGTTTGAATTAGGTTTCATCTTTGTTTTGACATTTTGCTAATGAGTTATTGATCCATGTTCAAAATGGTGAACATCTGTCTAACCAAATTGAAGTACTTTTAGTTAGCTACAAGTTCAGAGGTCTAAGGATGCATCTTTCAATCAGAAAAGCTAGAGAAAAATTGCAGCAGTGCAGTGGACAGGATTTGAACTGAGAACATAAGAAGGAGAGCCCAGGTGAGATGTCTTTGAGAGAAAGTAAGAGGCCAGATTGAGAAGGTTTGGACAGCTGAAAAGGAGGGATGGTTGATCTATTGGCAGAAGGATGCTGGAGATGGAGCTGACAGACAGGTGAAAAAGAGGAAGACCAAAGAGGATGTTTCTGGATATGGTGAGAGGACATGCAGTTGGTTGGGGTGACAGAGGAAGATCTGAAACTGAACATTCTAAACAGACAATTAAATATGTATTCATACATATAATTTCATTAACATCCATAACGTATTGTTATCAATCAAATGTATGCACTTTTGCAATGCTAAATTAACAAAATATTTTTTTCCATAATAATTTCCATAAAATGCACAGAGTGCATCGGTTTAGTTTACTGTAGTATTTGCAACAGTGCACATGATACAGATGAGGCAGAACGTAGGTAATTTCATCCAGAGCACGAAACAAAGAACATATTATTGGCTCCTTACTCATGCCAAACAAATCATGAGGTTAGGTCATCTTGCTTGTGCGGTGTAAACACTGAATACAATGGGAATTTTTCATGAGGGTTGATTAATTACAAAGTTAATGCAAATACAGAAGTTGATACATGCATTCTTGAGAAAGTTTACATCAGTGTTCTGGAAAAAGAAGCTCCATTCAAACTCCGGTTTCGAGAGGTAAAATTGTGGATCCCATCCAGATTGTGTAACGGGGGACCAACTGTTACCTCTTTAAGGCTTTCTAGCTGGTTTATGGCAATTTGACTATTCAGTCTTTATGTGGTTTATGGATTTGGCGAAGGCTTATGACCATGCCCCTGGGGAGCCCTGTGGGGGTTACGGCAACAAGCCGTCCAGTCCCTATATAACCAAAATGAGAGACAAATTTGTATCCTCGGCAAAAGAGGAAACACGGGCAAAATTTGTCTTTAGCCTCCTATTCTGTTAGCCAGCATCTCTAAATCTGAAGTCATGTTTCTCGGAAAACAGGACTTCCCCCTAAAGGTTGGGGGTGAGCTGCTATTGAGCATCTTGGTGTCTTTTTCTTGAGTGATGGGACAATGAACTGTGAGATGGACGGACGGTTTGCAACAGCAGTAATGATGGCCTTGTATTGCTTCGTTGTGGTAAAGAAAGAGCTGTGTGTTTCAGCTCTCAATCTATCAGTCTATGCTCCAACCCTCACCTTGGTAGTGAATGAAAGAATAAGGTCAAGGATACCACTGAAATGAGCTTCCTTTGTACGTTGGCTGGGTTCAGCCTTAGTGATAAAGTGCAGAGCTTGGGCATTCAGAGGGAGCTCGGAGTGATGCCGTTGCGCGATTGCATCATAAAGAGTCAGTTGAGGTGACCACTTAAGCCTGACGAGTGCTGCTGTCTAAATACCATTATGCCAGGTGCAGTTCTGTTTTAAAAGAACATTCAACGGTCTTAATGCTTAAATACATATACATCCTATGTCTGTCTGTCTATCTATCTATCTATCTATCTATCTATCTATCTATTTCACTCAACCTAGTTATCAAATATGGCCTAAATATAACAATAGGATTAATTAGTCAAAATTTATTTTATTTACTCCAACTTAATTTCATCCAGTATAGGTAATATAAAATAATGACATTAATTGATTGAAACTGATTTGCATTTGTATAACTCAAATTAAATAAAATAATAAAATAAAATAATTAACTCATAATGAAATAAGATGAAATTTATTTTTAATCAGATCCCCGATTTTAATTATATCCCCCATGAATACATCAGACAAAACTTCTATGGTGTTTTTATTGAAAATGTTCCACAACACAAGAATTCCATCAAACTATTGTGTCTGCATCTGTTTTTATTTTAAAAAAGAAACTCAAAGTGAGTAGGACCTAGGGCTGCAATGAATAATCGACGTAAACACCAAAAATCGATTAGGAAATAAGTTGGAGCCGAAGTAGTTATGAAATTTAATAGTTGGTTAGACGGTGACGTCATCAGACACCACCTCTGACACCGCATAATAAGAAGGAAGTAAACATTAATGCCGTGGTATCACCATCACGATAGAAAATGTCTTCCTCAACATGGCCAAAAAATGCAAGATTTGCAAAGCGGACCTGTCCTGGCACGGAGTCCGTCAGTATTGCTACTGGAGCATTTGAAGAGGAGGAACGTTTGCTCTGTAGATGATGAAGATTCGTCTCGGTAAGCTAGTTAGCCAGTTAGCTAGCTCAATGTTAAAGGGCATAAACTTTAATAATAATAATAATAATACATTTAATTTATAATGCACTTTACATTTGGATCAAATCTCAAAGTGCTACAAGGCAAAAGCAGATAAAAGCATCAATAAAAAAATAAAATAAAATAATAACTATACAAAAACGTGACCAAAAGCATTAATGTTAATTACCTGTTATAGGTTCTGCTAAAAAGGAAAGTTTTAAGTCCTTTTTTAAATGTCTCAGTCATCTGTGGAGCCCTCAGATGGTCAGGGAGTGCATGCCACAGACGAGGGGCAGCAGAACAGAAAGCCCGATCTCCCATGGTGCTGAGCTTAGTCCGGGGAAGGAGGAGGCGGTATGACTGGGTAGAACGGAGGGATCGTGTCGAGGTCAGTGGGGTGAGTAGTTCTTTCAGGTAGGGGGGTGCGTTACCATGGATGCACTGGTGAGTGAGGAGAGAGATCTTATAATCAATCCTGGTGGAGATGGGAAGCCAATGAAGAGAATGAAGAACAGGGGTGATGTGTTCGTGTTTACGAACTCTCATCAGGATCCTTGCAGCCCTGTTTTGAACATACTGCAGTCTTTGAAGACTTTTATCAGGGATCCCGATGAGAAGTGAGTTACAGTAATCCAGTCTGGAGGAGACGAACGCGTGGACCAGCTTTTCAGCATCACTCAAGGTCAGTGAAGGTTAGGGCATAAACGCTTCGGTTGGGTTTAACGAATGAGGTGGAGAGTACCAAATAACTATTATGAAATCAAGATTATACTCTTTACGTTGGAAATATGCGCCTACGTTAAAATCATACACGTTGCGTCGCTCAAGGAGACGTTTCTCATTACTGCTAAAAGTGTGTTGCTTCCTGCCAAGTGCACACCTCTGCATGAGTGCGTGTCCAATGTGGGTTACATCCGACCTGTAAACGATTTGGCCTAATATAGTTGCTGACTACAAAATGCACAAAGCACTGACTGCTTTCCTTGTTCTTCTCTTATTTACTTTCCTAAATTCACATGGTTGTTGGATTTGAATCCAGAGAAACTGCTGTATTTTTTATATATATTTTTTTATATTTATATTTACCTTTTTGCATCAGCATTGATGTGATGCAATGATGCAACCTGAAAGGACTGAATTCCAGTTCAGCAACTACACTGTCAATAGAGCAACCTCTTTGGTTTAACAGTCTGTTATAAAAGCAGTAAAGTTTATTAAAAGGCATTTTGGAAAGAAGAATTCATCTCTGCTGTTTTCATTGTTAGTTTGCATGTGCCTAAGACAACCCAAAACAAGATTCAAAAGCTTATAGCAAAATAAGAGCCATTCAGTAATTGTGTATTTATTTTTATTTTTATTTAACTAGGACAAAAAAAGATTTGAATAATCGATTAATCGGTCCATTATTGAAATGATTAATCGACTAACAAAATAGTCGTTTGTTGCAGCCCTAGTATGACCCAACAGAATCCTTACAGTGCAGCCTACAGTGTTCAATGTTCTGCTTAGGAAGATACAACTATTTGCGCTGGTGTCGACAACAGTAGCAAAGGACATCATGGAAGTATCTGGTTCTAAAGAAAAAACAAAACCAAAATAGCAAAGATCTGATAACGAAACTTCAATTAAGATCAAGATTCCTTCTTCAAGGAAAATTTTGAGGAAGTAGTCTTTGTCATCTATTGACCTCTTATGCTAACAGCTTGATTTTCAGCTGCTGTATCTTTGCATTCAGCTTGTGTCAATCCAGATTCCTTATTATCATCTGGAAAAACTCAAAGTTGTACTTGAGGTTGTCTGGAAAGCTTAGATTGAGGGCGTAAATTAGCCAAAACAACATGATGAACCCCATGATGAAACGGCCTACTTGGTTCAGGACTTTGACGCCTTCGATCATAATTACCACATCCTCTGGCACCTCATCCCCATATCTTCAGATGACCTAAATCCCCATGACTCCATTGCTCCCTATCTGCATCCTCAGTGGTGGATTCCTGAAAAACAATGTAAACTCGAAACACTTCTCGAAACACAGAGATGGTGTGCCATATGATATTTTCTATTATAAACAGGTATTGAATCAGATCAATGTATATAGACGTATCCAGAAATCTATTAATTGATTTATATAAATGACTCTATTGATTTATTACTGAATTGATCAATTAAGAAAGAAAAGTATTTATCATTGTATATGAAAGCATACATTTTTTTTCAGAAGGTTAACAAATGTATTTCTAATGCATACACACATACTTGTTTTGATAAAAATATGTAGTCAAAATCCAAACATTTAATGTATTTGCATTTTTCATCAAAAACATATATATAACTAACAAGCTCCGTGTATCTGTTGAACCTGCATTTCCAAACGGTCAATTATGAAGGTTATTGAATTTCTATGTGGGAGTGTTGAGACTCACCTGCCTTGACTCCATTCACAAATTAATTATTTTCAAAAGGAAATTATATGTAACTCATTATATTGCTACTTATTTTTCAGCCGGTCACTCGAGCATGGAGCATGAAAAGTCTGATTTTATGTTATCAGATAGCTTTACATTTGCAATTAGCAAATATAAATATGAAATTGAGAAGGAATATGTTCAACATTTTGTATAAAAATGAGCCAATATCCGTATATGTTTTTGCTAAAATTGTGAAAAGATATTGTAAAAGTAGATATACTTATTGATTTTAATTATATATATTTTATACTCAATTTGTAATTTTCTGCCGATTGGGTTCAATCAAAATAATTTCAAAATATTGGTAGGTCATTGTAAAATTACCTTCGTACTTCAGTTTCTCTCAGACAGATGGTGCTTTCCAAGACATTAATTAAAATTGGGTACTTATCAGAATTCTGAAATGCAGATAATATTAGTTTGAGGGGCTTTTGTGTTCACATCAGAAACACATTTGTTAACCCTGTGGTTTGTTTGTTACATTCATACACAGCGATAGGTATTTTGTGTATATTGAAAATTGTTTTTGTGTAGAGTCAATTATATATAAGTGGCAAAACACAAACGCAAATGTTTCTGTGTCCTCTCATTAATTAAATTTTCCAGATATTCCATGAAGAAAGTGTCTGGATCAAACCCTAACCTACCAAATAATTTGTTGCAAGGACCGTCTTCATCCTTTGCCCTTTTATAGTTCCTTGGCAAGATCAAGATCTGTATTAGCTTGTCTCAGAAGTGGTCGAACTGTGATATGAACTTTGATTGCAGTGGCTTGTTGGTGATCTGCATGAAATCTGCATTTACCTTAAAAATATTAAAAAATAAAAAATACAGGGATTTGTATTTATAATATATAAAAATGCAGGATCATTGAAACATTAAAAATGTCATTGTGCAGCAGTTAATGATCAAGATATAATAAAAAACATCAACGCATACAGATATTCATATTGACTTACTTCACTCTCCTGGAACAGGGCAGGCCATCTGTCTTTGAACTCTCCAGATCATGGGCCTCTGCTCCACTATTTGTTGTCATTTGTGGGGGACCTATTTTTGCTTTTATCACCCTTTTTCACTTCTGAAAAGAAAGCAAATTTCCCATTCTCCAAGCTTTTGGTTGTTCTACCTTTTGGGTGGAAAGGAATGAAGTTAACCTCAGCCTTTCTTGGTTTCTTCATGGTGGCTGCAACTTTCCCTTGGCATTCTCTTTTGTACTCTAAGGAATTCATGCAGATTTAAGGATGTCCAAGTCGCACAAACTTCATCCGATAGTTATACTTAAGTGACTGTTTCGCTCCCATAAATAATTTCTTGGATCCCAGCTGTCCTAAACACGGATGGGCTCTAGTCAAAGATGCGGCTCCCTTTTCACATTGATTGTCTTTAGGATATATTGTGTATTTCAACATTTGTTATGCTGGCCATCAAGGATGACTCCTTTCAGATTCGGTCCAGGTTAGAAATATGAAATTCTGTATTCTCCAGCTGTAGCTCAAACTCAGCCTCATAAGAGAATATATATATACGTGGACAATCTTGAGGGCTGAGTTCCTGGAGATGAATGCAGGTTTATGTGTATAATGTATCATTGCTGCAGGACGAGGAAATTGATGAATATGCCGTTTGGGGCTCTGTATAAAAGGTAATTAAGGCCTCCACAGGTGAGTTTACTGGGTACAAAGTAATGTAGGTCTCATCAGATGACAAGAGAAGGTAGTATATTACCTACCTAACCCTTATTTTCAGTGTGCTTCTACATTCACTTTCAGACACAGGCATGAACTCCTTCAAGTCAGCATCCATATATTGCAAACGGAAGTTCAGTATCCTTTTACATAATGTCATCGTCAAAAAAAACAAGCAACCATAGATTAGGATTAAATTTGAGATGAAAATAATAATAACATTTTTTAGGACCCTCCCAAGTGAAACACTTATCTGCTTAAATTTATTTAAATATATATACTTATAATTTAAATGGTTAAAGGTATGTTTCTATGTTATATATGTTTTATTATATATATATATATATATATCTGTATGGACTATAAAGAGATTGAAAGTATTTTCATTTTATACCATCATGAAATACTCAATAATGCATTTTTATCAAATATAAAATGTGTAATGCAGTGTACAGGGTTCAAACACATTCTTAAGTATGAATTCTCGGAACTTTTCAATGGTGTTTTACGTAATATTTTATTTAGGTAGTTTAAAATATTTATGCCTATAGTGGCGATCATAGAGCTGGCACACGTCAGAAAACATTGCAACCGGCATGGATGTAAAATAAAATTACCCGGCTGTTACATTGACAAATAATTTCACACTTTCATATGTTAAAAAGCAGTTGATAATCTGTAATTTCTTCACACCTGAGGGTGGAAAAGGCTAAGACATAGTGAGTAAAGATTGATGAATTAATATTCCATAACTCCGACATAACCATCATCCCTACTGTTAACAAAACATAAAGTTAAAAAGTAAACTGTTATGTTTATGTTTATTATATTTCTAAGGGACAATTAACATACATTCTTACATGGGAATGTCTGTTCTAGTAAAGTACATAAAAAAACTTAACAAAGTTGCTTCAAATTTTAAGTTGGCAACAGTTTCATTATTTGATTGAATAAAAAATATAAAAATATTATATATAAATTGCCATTATCTGCTGATACTGTATGGGTATTAAAACATATCATCTTGTGCAGCATTGAGCAAGTAGCCGATTACTTACTTTTCCTAGGAGGTTGCCTCGAGTAGCTTGGTAACGCTAATCTAACTACGAAAGATGATATAAATATATTAGCGGTCCGTGTGCATGCTATTTGACAGCAAGATACATTATATTCTACAAAAACAATGCTTACCAAAGAGCAGTAGCGTCTCACCAATCTTGTTATAACCAGAAGTAGAAAATGGTGGATAGAAAGTCTGAAGAAATTGAAAAAGATGGTAAATAAATTGCAGTAAAGGAAAGAAAAAGCTAGATCTCAATTATGGCTAGGGGTTCCAAGTACTGTATGAGAACCTTGCATGTTAATGAATTTTCCACAACACGTTCCTGCAAATGTATCACAAAGAAAAGCCTCATAAACAGATTGAGGTGTTCTGACCAGTGAATGGCGAATACGCTTTTAATTTGAAAATGATCTCAGGAAGTATTGAGTTGGTATAAAGCTATATATTGTCTGGCAATGTCCTCGTACTTGTCCTCACCTTAACAATGTTTACGTTTTTTGCACTGCATGATACAATGCAGGCATGACATGAGAGTGGTCAGCCCTGCTATGCATACAACGAGACAATAAATGGAGACCAGAAGGGGATGAGTTTCTGTCAAATGTTCCCACTCTCACACCCAAACAAATCCTTACAAACAGAGCAATTATTTGCTAACAGTCTTATTTGCTTGGTAGCAGTACCTAAATTGTTTTTGAACACAAAGTTTAAAAATAACTCGGAGGATAGCACGGACAGAAAAATAAATAAATACTTAATGCAGGAAGGTGGGTAACACTGCTGCCTCAAAGATACCTGATTCAAATCCACCTCTGAGTTTACATGTTCTGCCCGCAACCATTAGGTTATCTGACATCCTCCTACAGTCCAAAAATTGGAAACTTAGATGAAATAACGACCCCAAAGTGCCCGGCTGAGTGAATGTGAGTGTGAATGTTGTCTGTCTCTATGTTTTGGCCCAGTGATGCGCTGGCGACTTACCAAGGGATATATTATATGCCGCTTCTCGACCGATTACAGCAACCGTGTAATCGGTTACGAATAATGAATAATAAGGATAATCAGTTACGGATAATGAATGAAGGTAATATTTCTTTGTGAAATGCATATTACTAACGTTACCAAGTTTGCAAAGAGGGTCTCCAAAGTCCCGCCAGTAAGCTAACACGCACTGTGTGTGATGGAGAGTCTACCAAAAGTAAGCTAGGCCTGTCATCTTTTCTCTGAACAGAACAAAATTTGCCATTTGCCAATGATTGACATTAGCTTGGGTTTCAGATTCTGATGAGTATACCAAAAGAAACAGTCGTGTGTATTTTTAGCTGCCTGTAGCACAATCTAAAATTTTTTTCGGGCATAATGGTTTGGTTCCACAAAAAAACAACATTTTCGGATGTAAAAAAGGCATGCATATTTCTTACACACCAGCAGAGTGTCAGTCATAGCGTCAACAGCGGAGAAATTGATTCAGTTTATTTTCTCATCTCATCAATGTACCATGGGGCCTTTGTCACTGCTGTTGCCTCTGTCTGTTGTCCAAATAAAACTGCCATGAATAATTCTAAAGATATTCTCCTAGCTTGTTATTAATGCAGGGGATTTAGGTTTATCCTCTTTGTTCACACACACACACACACACACACACACACACACACACACATACACAGATATGCTGAGGACCCGGGCTGTTCCTCTATACTCTGCAGAAAGCCACAGCTGGTTATTACCGTCTGTTATTGTCATTCTGATAGCAGCATGAGCTCCATGTAAAGTCATGTTAACACGGTGTTGAAACCGAGGATTGGAGGGGCTACCTGTGGCAACCATGAAATGGAAAAACACACACAAACACACACACATAGTAAAGAGAATATAGTACATCACCCCCAATGGACTACAGATCAATTCAGAACCCAGTAACAAGTAATTTTTGTCCCTGCTGTGCATGTGTTTATCTAATATAGCTTGGCATATAGTATATATGTTTATTCCCACTGTTTTTTATATGTGTGTGTCAGTGGCATCTGGTGGGATTAAAAATTGTGGAGAATGGAGAAATTTTCTTTTACTGAGTCAGACATTAAAACCTTAATTGAACTACACAAAGTATTTATTCATGATAGTCCTGATTTAATGAATGTTTTTACCACAAACCTTAAAAGCATTGTCACCTGTGACCCGAAAAAAAAACACTTGTAATCCATTTTGATGGTTTTGGCTTAGGCAAATGCATCATATGATTTTGAGTTTCCTGTTATAAAACAGTTTTGCATTTTTTATGTTTATATTTATGTTAATTTTAATAATAATAATTATTATTATATTAATTTGTTTAATTGTTTTTTATCCTTTCCTTTTCACCTGCTCCCTGCTTACTGACTTTATAAAACACAGGGAAGTGTTTCTACCTCAAGACCTGAGGGCAAGATAACCTTAAATAACCTTTAAGGTTATAACCTTTAAATAACAACATTAACTTCCAACTTTCTTTGATCATGTGGAAAAAAACGAAAGTTGTGAAAATATTAGATTAATGTATGTACTGGAATCCTCTATGTATCCTGAGTCAATAAAATCTGTAAAATAGCAGTTCAGGCTACACCTCAATATAAAGACCTTGATAGCTGTCTCACTGATGAATTGAAGAATAGTGCATTTACAATTATTTCTAAAATATCTTGAGGAAATTGAAATGAAAACTGTTTGCAATTATTTTAAAATGCCTCTTTGCACAAAGTTTGGGACTTAAAATGGGAGACTGTGGTGATTGGCAATGGTCAACCTCACAGATTAGTTACAGTTATTTGACAAAATTGCAAGGTTGTGTGAAATTCAGTGATAAGTTGAATTTGCATTGAACTTAAACACGTTAAACCAATCTCATGAAATAAATGTATTTAATATAATTGTAGCAGGATGACTGCATTACAGTATGCTGTAAGTGTTTTATTGGTGGCCATCAACCACCAATCATGACATTTTGGTAAGGCATTAATAGTGCTACCTCTTACCTAAGCCTCCCTCGTACCCTTGCAGCTGGTAAACGCGTCATTTCTGTATGCTGCTGTGTGCTCCAAGTCCTTTCTTCCTTGAATTCTTAAACTGTTTATTGTAGGTATTTAGGCCTTTTTAGGGCACCCTGTAGGACGTAGTCTGTCAAGGAATCGCGGGGATCTGTTCCTTGTTCCGTCCAGCAGGTGGCCTTTCCCGTAATGTTATTTTGTATGATTTTTATTTCTATTTGTGTTGTGTGCTTATATTATATAACTTCCTGTCCCTTTTCCAGGCACTGAGAACCAAAGTTGGTGGTGGCCGGGCCGTTCTAGTGGTGGCAGCCCTCCTTCTGTGTGGGAGTGTTCTGGGTATGGGACTCATGTACGCCTGAGGTGACTTTCTTCGACCGATTTTCTCTCATCTTGGGTCCTTGTCATTTATTTTCCATAAGCAACATACTGAGACAAAAAATAAAATAAAAAATACACTACTGATGGCTTTTTAATGTTTGCATGAATGATTATTCATACTTATCGATACATAAATACAAGAAATACCAAACAATCTATTTTCATTACCATTAAATTCAATGCAATCTGCTCTGCCAGATTGTCTGCCTCCCCTACCTCTAAAACAACATCTCTGTCCTTTGTAAGTCCAGTGTGCCTATCATTTCCTTTCTCATCTATGCCTGAGGCAATGGGATGATGTGTCCAACCCTCCTCCCCTGCCTCTGTGGGTAAAATATGTGTGTGTGAAGGGCTGAATGCTCATACCGATGGATGGTCTCTGCCCCCCGAAACCAGATTGGAAGATGGTTCCACAGGAGAGGAGCCTGATAGCTGAACGTTCTTGCTCCCATTCTACTCCTCGAGACCCTTGGGACTACAAGTAACCCTGCATGAAGGGAACGCAGTGTTCTGGTTGGACAAAATGGAACTATTAGCTCCTTCAGATATGTTTGTGCCTGACCGAGTTTTGTAAGTGAGGAAAAATGATTTAGAATTCTATTCTACATTTTACCGTGAGCCAATTGAAGCTAATGTAGGACAGATATTTTCTCTTAATCGGGTTTCTGGTCAGCATACGTGCAGCAGCATTTTGGATCATCTGTAGGGGCTTCGGAGACTTATTGAGATTACCTGCTAGTAGGGCATTAGAGTAGTCCAGCCTGGAAGTAACAAATACATGAACTAACGTTTCTGCATCTTTTTGCGGCAGAATGTGCCGCATTTTTAGAAATATTACGTAAATGAAAAAAAAAGCAGTCGTAGAAATCTGTTTTATGTGGGAGTCAAAGGACATATCCTGATCAAAGATTACTCCAAGATTCCTCACAGTGGTGCTGGAGGCCAAGGTCATACCATCCAGAGTAGATATATTATCAGATAAATTGTTTCTAAGGTGCTTGGGTCCCAGCACAATAACTTCAGTTTTATCTGAATTTAATAATAAAAAGTTGCAGGTCATCCAAGTCTTAATGTCTTTGAGACATGCCTCTAAATTAGATAAGTGATTAGACTCACCTGGTTTCATTGATACGTACAATTGTGTGTCATCTGCATTACAGTGAAAGTTTATGGAGTGTTTACTTATAATGTTGCCTAAATGGAGCATATAGAGTGTGAATTTATCTCTGATACTTCTTTTACAACTTCAGTCATGTTATTACTCTCCAGGCACTGAATGTCCAAACGCCTTTAGTTTTACCTCATCAGATCTGGTATCTTATATTCATATTTATGTATATGGTCCACATCTACACATTTAAAGTTCAAGAATCGTATACCTAGTTGTGTCTTATAAAATAAATTTTAAACAACGTATTGCTAGACCCTACAGACTATTTTCTCTAAAAGAACTCTTACAGATTCTGGCTTAGTATCTCCATGTAGTACCTTCCCAAGCTAAACCACATTGTCTGGCCCAACTAGTTTGATTTATATTGATAGCATTGAAATGGTTAATGGTAAGTACTTATATCACTTCTTTTCTATTTTTACAGATTGTTCAAAGAATGTTAAAACGTGAGCCACAGCCCCCATGCATGTCATGTATTAAGGATGGCGGCACGGTGGCACAGTGGTTAGCACTGCTGCCTCACAGCAAGAAGGTAGCGGGGTCAAATTCATCTCCGCCAGCCTTTCCGTGCAGAGTTTGCATGTTCTCCCCCTGTCTGTCAGGGTTCTCTACGGGAACTCCTGCATCCTCCCGAAGTCCAAAAACATCAAGCAATCTAATGTAGGTGAATTAGTGACCTTGACCAATAAATTGCCCATAGGAGGTAATGTGAGTGTGAATGGTTGTCTGTCTGTCTGTGTAACGAATGAATATCATTATATGTGGAGAGGACGCTGGCGTCATGTGTTCCCCTCTTCTCTGCCCGGACGAAGAAGTTCCGCTTCTCTTTCGAGGACTCTGTAAAGCATCTTTTGGTATCTTGAAAAGCGCTATATAAGTAAAAGGTATTATCATTATTATTATTTTTTATGCCCATCATGGTATCAGCAACATTAAAATACTCCTAATCATCATCTCTATGACATTATAATTATTGCCAGGTGAAGTGAGAACTAGGCCTATGCTGTCGTCCCTAACAGCAAGAAGAATCCCCAAAAAAGTCCCCAATACAGATTGTCGTTCTACCAATCCCCCTGATTGAAACCCTCAAATTAAATGTGAAGTTATAACTCAGTAATGTTAGTGAGTGAAATATGAACTACTAGATTAAAATATGGGTAAAATATTATATAAACAAAATAGATCTACTTCAGTTGATTCATATGCGCCGAATTTGGTCTTAGATATGTCTCGGATACAGTATTTTTTGTAAAAAAAAAAGCTCCCCTAATGAGTAGAATATGAACTATTATATATTATTATTATATATTATTATATATCACCATGTATACAAGATAGATATCCTCAATTGGAATAATATGCATCAAGTTTCGACTAAATCGTACCTACAAGTAAGAAATTTAGGGCCGAAAACTTTTAGATAAAGCTCCCTCTTGTGTCAGATATATACAACCCACCTTTCCCAAAATCAATCCAGTTCTTCCTCGTATTAAGATCTCTGTGGGTATTAAATTTGAAAATGACCCAGAAGTATTGTTGAATTATTGCATTAACACAAAGGAACTGTGGGGGATGCGGCGGACGCGATGACGACTCCTGGTCCTTCTTTTAAGAATGCTCAGGGAACATATTGGGTTCAGGCTCTTGCTGAATGACCCAAAAAATGTAAACCTGCTGGGGCTCAAACCGGCTACCTTCCAATCTTCCGATTGGGAGACGGTTGCTCTACCCACTGAGCTACAGCCACGCAAAACATCCCTGTCTTTTCGTTGGGTATAATATCACTTAACATCTTATTTAAATGCATTATTTTGTATGGAATATTAGGTTGCAAGGGAACATTTCCTCCTCAAAGCTGATGTATTAGAACCAGGAAAATTGGGAAGCATTAGCGCTTGAGTGACTTAACAGGTAACAAATTGGCTTAAACTAGAAGACTGGCTCCTAGCATCTTCGTAACTATAAGTCTTGTGGGGTTTCCTAATCAGCAGTGGTTAGTACCTACCATGTGGTCTAAGAAAGAACTACTATGGCTTTCGATAGAATCTGATTATTCCACATCTTCTCTACTCACTTGGGTTTGAGAAGATGACTGATTTCTTGCTGGAGGTCTGAGAGCATTTTTTGAATAATTATAAAAGTGTCATTATGTATTATATTTGCCAATTTTTTACAAAAAATATGATTTGGAAAATTATCAAATAGTATTGCGCTTAAGTAAGAGCATTTTTATTTGAAAGTCCAGATCAGACCTTACATTTGGTGTAAAGTTTTCTTTACTGTGCAATCAGCTTGATGATGTAAAGCTGGGCGCTCCATTTAAATGTCATACTGAAACATTGAACGGCAGTTCATGCCGTGTTATTCCTCCCATATTTTCCCGTGTGACACTCCATATACTCCTGTGAAAAATAACCTCAGCTGACGAGAAGGAACCGGAGAAAAACACAAGGGTTAGCAAAATGAAGGCAAGTGTGTCATCAGATTGTCTCAGCTGTCATTACCTGCTGAAGGTCACACATCACTCTGAATTATGATTTTATGCAGTAACAAAATCTAGCTGTGATTATTAATAATGTCTGTAAGAATAGGCAATCTCGTAAGCTCCTCTCTCCAGCCCTCAACCTTAATATATGTCTTGTAAAGAGTGACCTATTCTGATAGATGGGTAGATGGGTGAAAATTCATTCTTCTGTAGTCCTCTCACTGGCGATATTATAGATACCGATGAGAAAGCTAATTCTAATTCCGGACATGTTCAATGTTGATTACATTTAATTCATAATGATAACGTCAACTATTAGCACTTTGAGATTTGATCCAAATGTAAAGTGCATTATAAATTAAATGTATTATTATTATTATTATTATTTGTCAGACTGCAATTATGAAATTTATTTTTATGAAATGTATGTATATCGCCTGCCTTCACATGCATCTTTCACACAAAAAGTCTGTGTAAGGCAGCAACACAGTCATTACAGACCTCTACTTTAAATTTGGAGAGTGTAATCCAGACTGATAAGGTAAAAATGAACCTGAGAATAATCAAGCTATTTCAAACCAAATTACAAGGTGATCACATCCCTGCTTGGACTTAGTTTTCCTGATAAAAAAGGAATAATCAGGTAATTGCGATAAAGGCAGGGTATTTTATCATCAGAATTCAGGGCACAAGGGTTTCTAAGCCGCAGGGGTGTGGAGACCCTTTATATCCAAGAGGATGATCCATCATTTAACATGCTAACAAGGCGAGGGATTTTAACATGAAAGATAACGCGGGTGCAGCGTTATCAGGCGCTCTCACAGACCTCTGCTAGCCCTGATGGTAATGCTACCTTATCTCTGTCCCGAAGAAAACAGACCTCTTGACTCAGAGAGAAAGCACCAAGAGGAAACTGTTCACAATTCCAAGTAAGAAGCAACATCCAATGTTCAATTAATGAAAAGGTTAGAGGGCAAGGTTACAGTATTATTTTATAGGCCTAAATGAATAGAAAGAATTTCTCTCATATAAAATGAACATTGCGATCTGATGCAAGATGTAATGGTAAGATGAACAAGAGGTCTGACGAGATGATTCAATGAAAGCTATTACCAGGGAAGTACTTTTTCAGACATCCTGTAAAGTTCTGCCACTTCCAAAACCTTAAAACATTTTAAAGACAAACACTGTGAAACCCTAACTCATCGAAATATTTCAAACACTGAAATACAAAACACAAACGCCGTGAAACAGTAAGTGCAACACTAATACTGTGAAATATTTCAAACATTGGAATATTTCAAACAAAAACACTGAGACACAAGCACAATGAATCACTAATACTGTGAAACATTTACACTAGGAAATATTTCAAAAGAGTCTGTTTAAAGTTCATGCATTGTATGCATTGTATCTTCTTACAGCTTGTTCTGGACCTTCTGCTCACATACACAGTGATTAAAAAGTGCAGTATCAACAACAACATAACACCAAGATATCAAGAGCTGCATCAACAGGCTGCTACTCTGTCCAACTGCAAACTATTGTACTGAAAATAAAGCTGTATTTAAGACATTAAAGCACCAGCAAGAAGTGGCCACCAACCGTAGTCTGCACACTGTGCCTACAAAAGTGCATGGCTGACTAAGGTTACTGATTTGGATGGATAATCACATTTAAAATTAATTAAATTGATGGAAACATAATTCATTAATATATACCCACATTCAAAGGTGAAATCAATTAAATTAAATCATAATAAAAAAAACAAGTTTAATTTATTCATTCATTTCTAGTCATTTTCAATTTTATTTATTTGAGATTTTAACACATATCCGCAATCAAAGGCTCAATCAATTGTGGTTGATTGAAGGAGAGAGAAAGATGAGCTCCCATGCCATAATCAGCTGACCGTTGAGTAAACACTGAATGTAAGGCAATATAGCATGAGCCATTCTACCTCAGTGAAAGCAGAGTAACCGATGATGTGCAACGAGGAGATGGACCAGGTGCATGGCAAACAGGATCAAAGAAAAGTACATGACTGTTAAGCACGCCAAGAATTGGCAACGCACAAAACCACACAATCACTCAAGCTCATTCCTTAGAATATGGAAAACTGAGAACATTGAAATTACTCCGCTGGTCACGTCCTATACAGCCTAAAGCATAGGCAACACGCATGCCACCACACATATGCCAGAAACAGGGAGTGCAGGAAATCTCACATCAGCAGATGTTGACCTAGATATAGCACTGCTATCTCGCAATCAAGGTCCAATTGAAACACCTGAATGCACGATCAGTGAGGCAGAGGGGAGGGGGGTACAACCCCATCATTCTACATGTACTACTCAAAAGAATAAAGGGAACACATTATCATCACATTGTAACTCCAAGTCAATCACACCTCCGGAATATCAACCTGTCTGTCAGGAGGCAATAATGATTGTGAATCAATATCAACTGCTGTTGTGCAAATTGGACAGACAACAGATAGAAAGGAGAGGCAATTAGCAATCCAACCCGTATCAAGGAATGGTTTTGCAGGTGGTGGCTCCAGACCATTTCCCTCTTCTCATCCTTTCTGGCTAACTCTTGGCTAGTTTTGCATTGTTTAAAGTGCTCTTGCCACTGGTGGTAGCACTTATGGCACTGTTTCTCCTTTGTACAAAGAGAAACAGGAGGAGCACTGCCAGAGCCCTACAAAATGACCTCCAGCAGGCCACTGGTGTGAATGTTTCTGCCCAAACTGTCTCCATGCGGGTGGCATGAGGGGCTATGCTCACAGCCCGGCACCGTGCAGTCTGATAGGCATTTGCCAGAGAACACCAGTATTGGCAGATTCGCCATTGGCGCCCTTTTCTATTCACAGATGAGAGCAGGTTCACACTGAGCAAATGTGAGTTATATGAGTGAGTCTGGAGACACTGTTACGAACATTCTCCAGCATGAGAACATCCTCCAGCATGACCGGTTTGGCGGCTGATGGTCTGGGGAGGCACATCCCTGGAGGGCCGCACAGACCTCCACGTGTTACCCTGTTTGCTGGTAGGTACCGGGTTGAGATCCTCGGACCCATGTCAGACCGTTTGCTGGTGCAATGGGCCGTGGGTTCCTTCTGTTGCTTGTCAATGCCCGGTCTCATGTGGATGGACTGTCAGCGGTTCCTGGATGACAAAGACATTGATGCTATTGACTTGCCTGCCCTTTCCCCATACATGAATCCATGGAACGATACATGATGTCCCAAAGGTGCAATTGAGCACGTCTGGGACATCATGTATCGTCCCACCACAGACTGTCCAGGAGCTGACTGATGCCCTGATCCAGGTCTAGGGGAAGATCCCACAGGAGACCATACGTAGTCTCCTCAGGAGCATGCCCAGACATTGTATTGAGTGCATACAGGCACATGGAGGCCATACACACTACTGAGCCACATTATGAGTTGTCTTAAGGAAATTCACAAAAGTTGGATCAGTCTGGGATCTAATTTTTCCACTTTGATTTAATGTATGACTCTGAATCCAGTCCTCAATGGTTTAATGATTTTGGCTTCCATTCTTTATTTTGTTCTCAACAAATTACACTTTGTACTCAATAAATATTTCCAACTTTTTTCAAGATTTTCATTTATCCAGATCTGGGATGTCTGATTTAAGTATTTTTTTGAGTAGTGTATTTTACAAAACAAGAAAGTCTTAAGAGGGGTGGATGTTTGTGATCAGTGGTAGGTCGTACGCACCACTTTCACTCAAAAGACCGTACTTTAATATAGTAATATATTTCTTTATTGTGGCCTTTCTTGTTGGAGACTCTCTTTATGCGGAACAGATGCAAAAGGGAAAGCATGAGTATGTATTATATTTTTTGGGCTTTGGCATTTAGCTTAGTAGATCGCTATAAGCCCTGAAAAACTTCATTTCAAATAGTGTTTTTTTTTTTTTTCATTTAATGTTTGCGTGCAGCCAATCGTTCATGACACACGCTTATACTTTGAAAATACAGCATATTAAAACACAAGTGATACAGTATATGATGAGGAGCACTGCTCATCCTCTTCAAAATAAGAACAATTAACAAACCAAAACACTTCTAGGTAGCAGGAAACATATGGTAAAATTAGTACGTGCATTTGTTTAGGCCAAAACCATAACAATTGATGAGATGTTTGTCAGGTTTAAGGAGAAAGACTTCTAACTTTTTTTGGAAAACACATGTATATGATCATGAATATCATGAATAAGTGCCTTGAGCAGTTCAAGAAAGCAAGCTACAATCTTTTAAGTCACCAGTGTCTATGTTTATTATAATGACCTAGAACAGTGAGTACAACTACATCCGAAATAATCAAATTAAGGAAAAAATGACAGGGATCACACAGGATATCTGAACTGTAACAGATATAAGAGAAGCATCCTGAGATAATTTCTGTAACATTTCCCTTATAATACCAGAACTGTTTTTTATATCAGTGAGATCACAGATGGCATTTCTCAAGGTCCAATGATGACATTTTACAGAGGAATCTCTGAATCTGAATTGGTAAAAAATACAGCACGTAATCCTACTGACATTTTCTATATCATTGACGAATGCGAACACAGCCCAACTTTTGCTTGAACAATTTTTAAATTTTTTTCCAGAGTTACTCTTTCATATTTGTACTATATGTTCTATCTATTGTTTGTGAAAGTGGTTAACTTTTATGGCTCGTGCACACAGTGATAACTCGGTTACTATTAATCATATTAATTATTTCTAGGAAACTCTAATTGGTCAGTTTCTCCAGCAAGTGGTAAAGGTGACAAAGTCATCCAGAAGTACTGTATAGCTCAATCAAAGCAATTCAAAATATGCTATGTATATAAAAAGTACGATCATACCATAATTTGCTAACTGCCCATAAAACTTTAACAATACCTTTTACATTACTAAGTGAGACATCAATTTGGTGCTTGAAAATATTTTATATGATCAATCCAAAATCCTTCATTGTGATACAGCAGAGGCAGCATTTAGCGATTTTGAGAAAATTATTTTATTTGGGAAATTATAGCAAATCTCTCAGCAGCTGCTAGCGTGTTGCACTTAATGTTAATGATGCAACATAGTCATCATTAGCCACTTTCATAGATATAGTTGGCTACACAAGTCATGGTAATCGACTTTTCATTTTTCTATTGTTAATGTGACAACTGCAAAAATAGCTTGTACTTAGTATCCTATCCTAGTCAAAAAACCAAATCATTATCTATGCAATTCAAGTCAAAACATCCCACTAAAAAAAATAAATTGACAACTTTATTGATTGATGCTCATAAAGATATTTGCAATAATTCAGAAGTATACAATATCTTCATGACATACTCAGAATGTTATTAAGAGAGATTTGGATTTTTAGAATTGTTAGTGGACGATCTGAACTCGTGTTAACTGTTCTGTGAGCATCAACTAACACTGTTTCCTGTCTATTATACTAGCAGCAACCAAGAATGAGTAACCAGGTGCCGAAACAAAGAGGATGAGAGAGTGAAGGCACAGTTATGGGATTTTATATCAAAATATCCTATATCCAAGCAATTCAGACATACAGAACAGGCTAAGAGGGAACAGAAAATGAATGAATTGATTGTGGCTGTCCTCCCTTGGGACTTTTCACTGCAGAATTTGCATGTTCTCCCTGTGTTTGCGTGGGTTCTCTCCGGGTACTTCAGCTTCCTCTTAGAGTCCAACAGCGTTTATCATAAGGGAATTGATGACTCTAAATTGCCAATAGGAATGAATATGAGTGGGAATGGTTATATGTCTCCTTGTGGTAGCCCTGCAATGAACTGGTAGCTTTTCCTGGTTGTGCCCTCCCTCTTGCTCAATGTACAGTCATCCAATCTTCAAGGCATTAAATCCAAATGAGAAAGCAGAGACAAAATCTGAGAAGCAGGTTATGATGAATTAAATTGACTGAAAATCGCGTCAACACAAGCGGGAAAATGAATGAATCTTAGATACTTAGATACATTCACACTTTTGCCCAGAGCTGTTCACTTGTGACCGTCTCACTGCAGAAAAATTAACACCAACTCTCAAAGAGGCCTTAGAGCAGTGGTTCTTAACCTTATTGGAGGTACTGAACCCTGCAAGCTTCATCAGTGCATTCACCGAACCCTTCGTAATTGGAAAAATAAAATATAATTTCTTCAAAACATAGGTATATATTGTATTTGTGCACAAAATGAACCATGCATCAGTTGCACACAAAATCCCTGTGTTCGGAGAGCAAAACCAACAAAACATGAATTTCACACAAAAGCATAACTCAATGAATATTTACTGCAAATCAATGTGACTTTTGCTGTTGCCTTTTAGATACAAGTTCAGAAATGTGCGGCTTCACCTTGGCAAGTGCCACTCTCATATCATTTTCGCAACAAAGTCTGTTCCTTTTCTTAGTTTTCATGTCTACCATCCTCGAAAAGCTATTATGTTCCTATTATTTTCGAAATCTCGTCCCATTTTTAGCCGCACCCCCTATGTAAAATGACTTCCTGCGACGATGTGGCCAAGCGGAGCGTGACGTCACGAATAATACGAGTGGGCTGAATTTATTTTGTGTAACACATTTTTACTAAGCAACTAAATATTTGTAATCTACCACGGCGAAGAGAAATTGTGTGTTGCCAAATTTTTGACGCCGACAAAAACGGCCCAACATTGCTAGTGTGAACCGGTCTATACTGTGTCTGTCTTGACCACTGCCAAACCCTTGGGCTTCGATCGAACCCAGCTTAAGAACCACTGCCTTAGAGGAACATGTTGATATTTAACTGGGTTATTTTAAGTTTTGAGACAAATGAGAAATTTGTCGGAGGCAAGAATACATTTCTTGTGTCTATCTGTCCTCTGCTATAATCCAATTACACCTTAGTATGGACCTAATATTTCAATGATGAATGCAGACTGTGGAGCTACTTCAAAAATGCTATTTTATTTCCCTCCACTACAACGAATCCTTGCTTTCAAAGATGTTTCCAAATCAGGTCCTTATATAGATAAACAGTCCTCTCGAAGAGGCCACCATGAAACAGATACTTCTCCTCTCCCTGTTCTTCCCCTGCTCTTCTCAAGGACAGAGAGGTACAGATACTGTGCCGCAACCTGATCCATCTCTGGACAGGCTGTGTACTATTTAAAGAAAGTGATGGGCTTTTGTAAGGCTATCTGCCCCAACCTTCTTCAAAGTCCTCCACTCAAAGCAAGGGACAGATAAGGCTGGCTATTGGGAAATGTGAAAAAGTCTGAGCACAAAAGTCTGCTCGGCCAATCAGAGGTTGTCGTCACTCCTCCTATGCCTTGTCTTAGACAGATGATATTGTATAACTATTTGTTTGATATCATTATGTGTATACCAGATGGAAAGTAATCCAACCTACGAACCAATTTTCCTGAAACAGTGGAGCAAAGGACATATTTTGAAAAGACCTTCCTTGTTTTAGGTTTTTTTTCTTGCAGAGGACAGCACTTCAGCCTACATTTTGTTGAGTGATGATAGTTTTCTTGTTCACTCTTGAGGATGCAAAGTAAAGTGCATTGCAATCGTCAATACTCAAATGGTTAAACTGTTATTAGAGATCTGAGCAACCGGAGGAGCACCTCTGCAATTTTCATATCATGATTAGACATGATGGGATATGTTTTGTTTCTTTTAGGGTGCTGTCTTGAAGTGCAAATTGTATAGTTATTTACTGCTCATAGCATCCAGATTCATAGGTGGAGTTCCATCTTGATGTAGCATGGTCTGAAGTATATGAGCAGCTCTAGTGCTAATGTGGAGAAGGACCAACAACAAAAGAAACACAGCGTGTGCCTGATTCTATGCATTATTCTTGGTGACTGGGTTATTGCTATTGTGTTTCTCAGTAGAATCCAATCAACTTCAGTACTGTTAGTATGTAGTATATGTTACTCGTATAGACACTCATACACGTCTATAGCACCACACTTAGCATCTGCTGTTGTGTAGTGACCAGCCAAGTCACATGGCTTTTTATTTCCTTGAAGGTCTCCCCATGCCACAAAAATGACACATCAGCCAAAATAAGGTATATTCTAATAGATAAACATTGTTCAAAAAAGTTGCTTTGACTTTTTTCAACCCCATAACCTTTTATCAATATCTTTCCTTCTTGGGAACTGGGGGAAAGATGTATCTTCCAATCTGTTTTTAATGTGATTTCTTACTTATTTGTTTTGAAAAAAAACTACTTACAATTTAGACCCTAAAATTTATTTTTAATTTTTATTGTAAAGCATGTCTACTACAGTGACAGCCTATGGTAGAAGATTAAAACAATGACAACAATTCTGTCTGTTGAGTTTTATTTAACAAAATACATTAATTACAAAAACGTAACAGTATTTATTGTGCTTAACTTGCTTATTGTTGTATAGAATTAGAAAATATAGTGCCCATGTAGTGGTGGTAGTATTCCTTGAAGCAGTTGCTTGAAGTTCGTAGCCTGTCTTGGTTGATTCTATTTAATTGCGAGACTTGATTGGATTATTTGCAAAAGGTCATAACTCCCATAAATTTTTTCTTTTTAAATAAAAATCTTTTTTGTAATGCAACCAATTTTGTGACGGCCAAAAATAATGCCACCCCACCCTGTTCCCATGGCAGCTTGTCTTATGGCAGTTGGTTCAACATTGGAAATCTGTTCTTGATAATAGTCCCATTCTTCCCCTACAGTACCAGGAGTGGTAAATGTTAACCTAAGCCCCGACCGATCTGGTTTGGATTCTGTTTTATGGTGTGCTTATTGATTTCGTATAGGCTTTACGCCGGATGCCCTTACTGATGCAATTCTCCATTTATACGGCTTGGGACTGGCACTAGAAGTACAATGGCTTGCGACTTTTTTGGTGGCAGAGTTGTTCTTCATAATTCTAATAGTTAATAATTACCTCAAACAGAATCCTCTCTGCTTCAGTTCTGTATACTACAACAAGGAGTTTAATCAATAAGTATATGAGGCTTATTCTGTGTCCACCGTAATTGACATTCATAAGAGGGATAGTATTTCAAAAAACTATTAAGTACATTACTAAATCCATAGTTCCTCATATCTTAATAAACAAAAAATAAAATATATAAATATTTTGATAGACAATTCAATGAATGGCAAAAATTTTACTTTGAACCTTTGTCTTTCCGTAAAATATGCTGGTACCACTCTATAATAAGACTATCTTTATAAATGATTTATAAATGGTTTAAAATTACGTTATAATTTAGGTTGTAAACACTTTATAAATGTTAACTAATTACCAACTTATAATATATAACTCAATTTACCAATGTGGATCATATTTGAGAATATCACGAAACTGCAGCACTCCTTATTGTTATTCTCAGATTTCAACATTGATTGATGAGTTACTAATATTTAAAACTTGCAATTTTAACTTAATGCAAGTTTTATTTAAAAAAAATTATCATAGACTAATGAGTTACTAATATTTTCATTTAAGTAATGGAAAAATATGGTAAATTATCAGACATACAAACTTTATTCGCACATGAACAAAAAACAAGGAAACAAATACTAAGATTAATCTGGAAAGGCTTTCTGTTTATCCTTGAACAAGTATCCAAGTAGTCCATTAGGGTCATTAGAGTCACGCAAGGAAGACCATTAAAGAAGCATGAGCTATCACTCCAGCACTCTCGATGTGCGATATTTTCTCAGTCTACAGATATGTCCTTTGATGGCCTACCAGGCTTTTTCTTTCTCTTGCACCAGACTACCAAACCGCGGATCTTCAATCCACTTGTTGTTGTTTATGCTGTAGAGTCTGTGACCCATGTTTGTCAACACACTCCTATGTGTTTTCCACTCTTACGAAATTACTCCAAGACTTAACATGATGTCTTATAAGGGACAAGGTACTGTCTTGAACGCCTCTCCACTAGTTTCCACAACAGTCTCTGCTTTTGGTCTTTGAGTCCCGTCATTCCAGAGACCCATTTCTTCCTTCTCCAGGTATTTCCAAAGCATCCATTTGTAAACTAAACAAAAGAGGTAACAAATTGCTAATTCTAATAATTCCTTCCTAGTACAAACACTGAGTGAGATTGTGCAGTGGTACAAGCCATTCTCAATTTTAACCAACGGCAAAGACTATGAAAAAGGCTTTCCACATGCATAGCATTGATAGGAATACTGTGGTGTCCCCTTCATCAATTGGAGAACTATCAATTGCTGCTGCAAAGGAAAATTAGGTCTGATCCCCAACAGGCCCAGTGAAGAGACAGTGCTGCCTTTTGCTAAGAGGTGTGAGGCTGCAATTCAACATCTGAATGGAGGGAATGAAGTACAGGTTTACCCCTTCCTACTACCCATTGGAAGATGTAAGCCTGTCTGAAGAGAAAAAATGTAGTTCCTAGTTGTTGTTTTTTTCATAAAATACTTTTAAAAGAGCAGTCTTTTTTTTGTAATTAAGAATTGTATTGGTTTCCTTTCATCAAAAACAGAACAGACAAAAAAATAAAAACAAAAACCAGGCAGGTTACAAAACAGACACAGAAATAAAATTATTATTTTAACATGATTCATGAGGTGAGCATCGGTGCATGGCAAAAATCAGATGTACAGCACAAAACAGTTCAGATTGTTGACGGGGTTAGGTTGCCCTCTCCTGATACATATCCACTGAAGCTGTCCCATTGTTCTCAAAGAAAATCCCTTTCATTATTGAATTGTCCCAGCATCTTTTCACATGCAGCAGTTCCCATCATTTGTTCCCTCCACATTCTCAGAGTGGGAGTTTGGGAGTCTTTCCAACTCCTGAGGGTCAATCGAGCCCTCAGGAATTCTAGGCTTTCTTCTATCCCAAAGACATTTTTTTATCGTATTGTTACATCTCAGTAGTAGTTGTTGTGGAATACTTATTGGTATCATCCCAGTCAGGTAATTTATCTGTGGAGCAATAACCCTCTTTATTGTGTTTACTTTTTCCAATAGAAAAGCTATAGCTTCTATAACTTTTAATAGCACAGATAAAGAGCTGGCAGTGTCTTTACTTAGAACCAATATGTCATCTGCATAAAGAAATACTTAATGCGCCCTGCCGCCTCCCATGACTCCTTTGATTCTTGGCTCTGATTAGTGCGGCTGGTGGTTCGAGAAAGATTGTGATCAAGAGTGGACTGAACTGCATCTCTGTCGAGTTGATCTGGATATTTAAAAAAATGGAGAAATTACCCCATCAGTGAAAACTGCCCCCCTGGGTTGGGAATTAAGAATTTACAGAAAATTTTACCAAACCCAAATTTTTCCATCGCAGCAAACAGAAAGCCCATTCGACCCTACCAAATGCATTTTGGGCATCAAGTTATATGACAGATACAGGGCATGGGTTAGTACTATTCATCCACCATAGGTGTAATAATCTTCTCATGTTATCAGTGGAGGATCTATTTTTTATAAAACCCACCTAATCTTTGCAAATAATTTGTGGTAGAACCTGGTTCAGCCTCAGGGCCAATATCTTGGACAATATTTTGCAGTCAACATTTATCAGAGTTATGGGTCTATATTCTGCTGGGTCTGTTAGATTTTTGTGTTCTTTTGGTATAAGTGATATTAAAGCTTCATAAATACATTCTGGAAGTGATCCGTATTGCAATGCTTCCTGAAAAACGTTGGTCAATATCAGACATAGTGAGTCAATGTATTTTTTGGTAATATTCTGCTGGGAAGCCATCTAAAGCAGGTGATTTGCCATTTTTCATGCACCTACTAGCAGTTCTCACTTCAGCTTCTCTTGGAAACATCCAGGCTGTCTTTTTCCTTTTGGGAGAATGTTGGTAACTTCACTTTCTGGAAAAAGGTGTTTAGATCGTCATGGCTGGTTGTGTATGTAGATGTATATAAATCTTGATAAAAATCATTGGAAACCATGTTAATCTGTCCAGACGATGTAATTAGCTCATCATTCTTTCTGATTGCTGTGATAGCCAAACCCGCATCCCGGTGTTTGAGTTGTCTTGCCATTAGCCTTCCATTCTTTTCCCCATTTTCATAAAAAATTGTTTTAAGTCTAATGTAAAGTGCATTATAAATTAAATGTATTATTATTATTATTATTATACAATGCGTTTTCAACCTTTTTGTTGTACATCTTGTATAGTTCAAATTTTAATTTACAGATTCTCCTATCTCCTTTATATTGTTTGGCCAGTTGTGTCTCAATCTTAGCAATTTCCTTTTCTAATAAATATATTTTGTGTTTGCTTTCTTTTTTCTTCCATGAGTTATGAGCAATACAGTTTCCTCTAATAAATGCCTTCAGTGTATCCCAAACATTAGCCAACCTTCCTGGTGTACCAATACTTATATCTAAAAATGATTGAATGTCGACCCTAGTCTTAAACTGAATTGTTCATCTTGTAGTACTAGTGTACTTGTATTCAATTCAAATTAAATTTATATGTAATTCTACCAGAGCATGATCTGTTAAAGCTTTTATTCTAATATAACAATCTATGACCGAGATATCACCAGAACAGGAGATCAAAAAATAATCTATTCCAGAGTATGTTCTATGAGAATGAGAATAGACCGGTATTCCCTCTCCCCTGGTATTGTCAGTATTCAAATGTCTACTAAACCTATTTCCTCTATGTGCACATTTATTACTGTCCTTCCTTTGGGAGTTAGGCCTGTTTTACTACAAACTGCGGTCTAGGTGCTCGTCCAATGTCTGATTGAAATCTCTCCCCAAAATAATTGGAGCGTCGACATTGCTCAGAATTTTGTTGACCTCATCAAAAAAGGTTGGTTCCTCCTTGTTTGGGGCATAGATATTGCAAATTACTATTTCAATTCCATTTATAAGTGTTTCCACACATATGATGCGTCCAGCTTTGTCCTTAAATTATTGTAACAAAACAACCAAGCATCAAAAACTCTGCAACTCTTGCTTGATATTGAATTGTGGAATACATTCCCATCCCAATAACGTTTCAACTTCATAGCTTACTCTTCTTTTCTGAGATGTGTTTCTTGCAAAAGGGCTATATCGATGTTTTTGGATTTAAGATAGGTGAGGACTTTTTTCCTTTTAACTGGTGTATTACAGCCGTTGATGTTCCATGTCACTATATTAACGTAACCCTTACCCATTGCTGCGGAATGTTAGTTTGCACATCTCCCCTTCCTTACCATGCCATAACCCACCACAAAACCTCAATTCCATAATCCTGCCTTTATAAAAAATAAAAAAGAAGTCCCTGAAAAAACCCCCACACAACAAAAAACAAAAACGAAAAAAACTCAAAAGACAATGCTTTGAAAAGAACATAGCAGTGTAGCGCACCTTCCCTGGTTCAGTCTATTTATTCCGGTCCATGTGGATCCTGTAAACGGCCGCCTCCTATTGATCCTTCAGCTGTATGGTTTTGACAGTGCTCCAGGGACCCCACGCCCCCCGCCTTTGTGATCAACGTAAAACGCTCAACTCTCCACAATGTGTGTAACAATAATTCGTTCTCCGTTGTTTGGATATTCTTCCGAAAAACTATTCAGCTGTCTTGGGGTAGGTAAAACTCTGTCTCTTTCCGGTCCATATGAGCCGGAGGCTGGCCGGGTGTGCTATTGTGTGTTTCACCTGATGTTGCCACAGCGTTCTCATGTCCGGTGAGAATCAGCTCCGCTGGCATGACTGCTACTAGGTCATATGCTCGGTCACGGTCCCGCCCACCTGTGGATCCTCTCAATTTCATACTCTGCCCCGGTTAGCTCCAAGCCATCAGACAGTATCTTCTTGATGTAATCATTCACTTCCGTTCTTTCAATCTGACCAGTCAGAAATTCGGATGCAAAACGACAGGCATGAATGTTCATATCTCCAAGTACCATAATATTTGCAGATATATTTTAATATTTGTTCATACATGAACACATTCTGGAAAAGTGTCCTGACCTGGCAGCAACCAGGTGTTTTTTCTGTGCTGAATGGAACCTGTCCCGCTGGCTACTGTTACCTCCAGAAGGCCCGCAGCACCGGTCGTGGTGGTGGTCTGTTTGTCATCTACCGCAGTGATTTGAACATTTCGCCACTGCCCTTGCCAGAGATCTCTTCATTTGAATACCTGGCATTTAAATCTAAGCCTATAATAAAATTAAATCTAAGCCTCTAATGACCATACTTCTAATCTACCCACCACCCAAACCAAACCCAGCCTTGATCTCTGAGATGTACAAACTTTTGTTGACATTTTGCACAACCTCTGCAAATATTATGGTACTTGGAGATATGAACATTCATGCCTGTCGTTTTGCATCCGAATTTCTCCAACAACTGGATTTTTTTAATCTCAGGAAACTTGTCAATGTCCCCACCCATACCATGGGGCAGACTCTGGATCTTGTCATCGCTGTCTGCTCCTCTCAGCAATCTTCTTTTGTACAATCTGGGGGTGTCAGGGCTTCAGGTCTCACTGTCCACAAGCTAGCCTTTCGGGAACACCAAAAGGTCTACTCAAAGTCCCTTAGAGAGGTTATCGAAATCAGACCTGGAAATTCTAAGCAGCTCTTTTTCACCATTATCAATCATCTTCTAAACCACAAACTCCCCCACTTAGAGAAATTACAGAAGAGCACTGTAATTTCATGGCTTTCTTCAAATCGAAAATGGTCTTGATCCGTTCTGTCTTTTCTGATTCCTCCACTCTACCTATCCAGTCTGCTTACTCACAGTTTGTGATCTCCCAGCCTCTAAAGTGCTTCCCAGAAATCTCACATAATGAGGTTGAATTTATCATCAGGAAGCGTGCCATCGACCCCTTTCCTACAGCCCTAGTGAAAGTTAATATATCTTCTATCAGTCCCCTGATCACCAATGTAATAAACCAATCCCTCCCGGCTGGCTTTGTTCCATATGCCCTAAAAGCCACCATAATTAGAACACTCCTCGAAAAACCCACTCTCCATCCAGAAGGTTTAGCAAATTACAGGTTAATTTGAAAACTTCCATTCCTCTCCAAAGTACTGGAAAAAGTAGTTGCTCCATAACCAACTCAAATACAACAACCTCTTTGAAACTTTTCAGTCTGGTTTCTGCTCTGCCCGCAGCAAAGAAACAGCTCTGCTTAGGGTCACAAACGACCTACGGAAGGCAGTAGATGCTGGTTCACCTTCTCTCCTGATTCTCTTTGATTTGTCTGCTGCCTTCGACACAGTGGACCATGGAATGCTCGTACACTGCCTACATCACACCATTGGACTCGACAGAGCAGAATACATTTCCCGTGGAAGTTCAAGGTCCCGGACACACACGTCACTTTTGGGGTCCCCCAGGGAACAGTCCTTGGCCCCATTCTCTTCAGACTGTACATGCTCCCCCTTGGCCATGTCATCAGTTGATATTGACGGTCATTCCATTGCTACGCTGATGACACGCAAATCTACATAAGTTTCTCCATCCTCATCGTCATCATCATCTCCTCTGTTAACTCTCGCTTGTCTGCGCTTGTCTGGACGAGATAAAGGTATGGATGAAATACAACTTTCTCCAGTTGAACAGCTCCAAAATCGAATCAATTTTAATTTGCACGGCACATCAGACCCAGTCTTCCTCCATAGCCAGTATTACATTCTCTGCTCCCGACATTCCCCTCTCTTCATCAGTCACCAACCTCGGCGTAAGATTCGACCCTCAACTCATTTTTGAATCCCACATCAAACACATCTGCAAGATCTCCTTTCCCCATCTCAGAAATATTTCCAAACTCCGTTCTTCACTCACCTTAAGTTATGCCGAAAAGCTGGTCCACGCCTTTGTCTCCTCCCGACTGGATTTCTGTAACGCACTTCTCATCGGGATCCCTGATAAAAGTTTTCAAAGACTTCAGTATGTTCAAAACAGTGCTGCAAGGATCCTGATGAGAGTACGTAAACACGAACAGACACCCCGGATCTTCTTTCCCTACATTGGCTTCCCATCTCCAAAAGGATTGGTTATAAAATCTCTCTCCTCACTCACTCAACAGTGCATCCATGGCAATGCACCCCCTACCTAAAATAACTACTCACCCCACTGACCTCAACACGATCCTTCTGTTCGATCCCCTCATACCGCCTCCTCCTTCCCTGGACTAAGCTCAGCAACATGGGTGATCGGGCCTTCTGCTCTGCTGCCCCTCGTCTGTGGAATGTCCTCCCTGACCATCTGAGGGCTGGACAGACAACTGAGACATTTAAAAAAGGACTTAAAACCCTCCTTTTTAGCAGAACCTATAACTTTTAATTAACATTGCTGCTATTTGGTCATATTTTTATATAATTATTATTATATTTTTTATTGATGCTTTTATCTGCTTTTACCTTGTAGCACTTTGAGATTTGATCCAAATGTAAAGCGCGTTATAAATTAAATGTATTATTATTATTATTATTATTATTATTATTATTATTATTATTTTTATATTTTTTCCCTATTTATTTTAACTGGATACAAATGTCAATTACTTGCGTCCCCAAGTGACCATTGATTGAGAGTTATTTCAATAGGATCGTAAAAAATTGTTGGTGGGGTTCAGGAGTATATCACCTAGGTCTTCCCCACGTGACCTTGAAAGGGCAGTCTTAAGTTTCGGTCTGTTAAAGCCTCATAACTGAATGGCATCCTGAAGAGCTACACGTTTTCATTTGATTGCTATTTGTTCTGCTCTTATCGTTCAAATAAATATGATTTCCTTGTTCCTTTCTTATTATTGTCTATTTTTCTGCGTATGTTATTACGGAAAAGAAATGTTACCAACATATTAATAAATGGTCATATATGTTGCGCTCTACAATGAAACTCCATTTGTCATAAATGTTAGTTACTCATCAGTAAATTCACATATGGTTTAGGATTTATAATAAGGCTCAATTTGCCAGTTATAAATGATAGTTACTCTTCAATAAATGGTAAAAAGGAAATGTGATCCCATGAACATCAAGTTGGGTTTGAAAAGATTATTAGACACTTAGGAAGCAGTCTGACAGAGAATACAAAGTAAGTACAGTAAAAGATACATTTGCTCAGTATTTGGCAAATAACATGTCTCTGATATTCTTTATATCTAATGACTTAAGCAGCTTATTAATGATTTGTAAAGGGTTTACAACATAATATGTAAACTACCTACAAACTCTTATCTTATTCTTATTCCTAGTCTTATTCCAAGGTGGACCAAATTAAGATAAGATAAGATAAGATAAACCTTTATTAGTCCCACAACGGGGAAATTGCAGTCTTACAGCAGCAAGAGCATATTACATGAATAGAATAACATTATATACAATAAAATTAAATTAAATTAAATGTGCAGTTGAAATGTGGACATGTTGAATAGTATATTGTCCCATAGTTCAAAGTGCAAGTGAGGCGTGTGTGTGTGTGTTTGTGTGTGTGTGTATGTGTGTGTGTGTGTGTGTGTGTGTGTGTGTGTGTGTGTGTGTGTGTGTGTGTGTGTGTGTGTGTGTGTGTGTTACTAGCAGTGCTGATTGAAGAGTCTGACTGCTGCAGGAAGGAAAGATCGGCGATATCGATCCTTCACGCACTTGGTGTGAAGGAGCCTGTCGCTGAAGTAGCTCTCCAGTGCAGAGATGGTGTCCTGCATCGGGTGGGAGATTTTGTCCCGGAGAGATGACAGCTTGGCCATCATTCTCCTGTCTCCCAACTCCTGCACTGAGTCCAGACGACATCCCAGGACCGAACTGGCCTTCCTGATTAGTTTGTCCAGTTTCCTGCTCTCAGCAGCTGAGATGCCGCTGCCCCAGCAGACCACTCCATAAAAGATGGCTTACGCCACCACAGAGTCATAGAAGATCTTCAGGAGCTCCCCCTGCACTCCAAAAGACCTCAGTCAACTCAGCAGATACAGTCGGCTCTGACCCTTTTTATAATGTGCCGTGGAGTTGTGATTCCAGTCCGATTATTGTTAAGGTGAACACCAAGGTACTGGTGCGATGTGACCATCTCAATGTTCATTCCCTGAATGTTCACAGGTGTGGGGGGGGGGATGTGCCTGCGGAAGTCCACCACCAGTTCCTTGGTCTTACCCGCGTTGATCTGGGGATGGTTCGTCTGGCACCAGTGCACGAAGTCCTGCGTCAGTCCTCTGTACTCCTTGTCATCCCCGTCTGCCTAATTCCACACCTACACATAAGAATGTTCACCTTGATTCATTCATTCATTATCAACTGCTTATACTGTGTTGGATCGCGGGAGGCTGGAGCCTATCCCAGCTGACATCAGGCGAAAGACGGGATACACCCAGGACGAGTCGCCAATTCATCGCAGGGCCGATACATAGCGACATAAAAACCAATCACACCTAAATTCCTACGGGCAATTTTAATGTCACCAATTTACCTATATTGCGTGTATTTGGACGGTCTGTGAGTCAGCAACACTAACCACTGGACCAGCGTGCCGCCCTCACTTTGATATAACAATAATAATCAATCCTTTGTTTATACATGTTACACAGTACATGCATACAGTACAACGTTGTGAAATTAATCTCTGCATATAACCCTTCCTGGAGGGAGTGGGCAGTGGGCGGCCCCTGCGAAGCGTCCGGTTTGAGGTTTCAGGGTTTTGCTCATGGACCCACGGCATGTTGCGTCCGGGGCTCGAACTCTGGTCTTCCGGTTCCGGACTGTTCTACCCTCCGAGCAAAAGCCATCCCGAATATTTAGAGAAGAAAGTCAAAATCAATTGTCCACTGCAGAGGACATAACTAACTAGACCTATGCTGACGTCCCTAACAGCCAGTGCATATCCCCGAAATTCCTCAATACCCTTCGTTGTACAAACAATTACCATGATTGAACTCTTAAATTTAAAAGTTGTGTCCACAGAACTTTTAATAAAAAATCTCCCCGGACTGAGTCAAATATGAAGTATAAAATCACAATATAATATAAATAAGTTATATATCGGCAATTTGATTCATATGCACCAAATTTCGACTAAATCCGACTAAATGGCTGAGAATTTATAGCTCAAAAAAACCATTGGATGTAAATCTCCCCCTAGTGTCAGAAATGTACAGCTGACCTTTACAGAAAGTTCTTCCTTTCCGTAAGGTCTGTGAGGGTATAAAATTTGAAAGTTATCCGTGAAATTGTTTTTGGGTTATGTCCAGAAAACAGTGTTTTTGATGAAAAAAGCTCCTCCTATTCAGTAAGACATGAATTATAGGAAATAATTATGATTTATATGAAATAGATATCCTCAAGTAGTTTTATCTGCACAAAATTTGGATTAAATCAGACCAATTTTTGTGAAGCTATGTCCCAAAAAAACAGGTTGTGTCATAAAAAGCTCCCCCTAGTGAGTAAAATATGAACTATTAAAGTTAAACATGTGCAACAAGTTTTGGGTAAATCGGACCAACCTTTGAGAAATTATGTCCAGAAAACTTAGGGATAAAGCTCCCCCTAGTGTTAGAAATATAAAAGCGACATATCTCAAAATTACTCCAGTTCTTCCTTGTACTAAGATCTATGTCGGTATAAAGTTTGAAAAGTTTCCCTGCCTTTTCGGAATATAAATGTGTTCCAGGAGGATATTCTGGTCACCTACATGTCTCGGACTCAGGCAGGGGGCTTTTTTTTATTTTTAATGTTAAGAACTCCTGTGTTGTGCCTTTTATGACAACAGAGAGTACTATCACTGTGAGATTTACGCTGTTGCCAACACTCTTAAATCTTCAGACACTGTCTACCACCGAGCCCTGCCATTTATTACAGCAGAGTTATCACTCTACTACTGTGAGCTGTATGAAAAAGTTGGATGGACATCATTCGCAACAAGACGGCATCAGCATTCATGAAACTTACGGATTGAATGAACTCTGCTGGTGGGGCATGTATGGATGAATATACTGCACGTTTTGTACTCAGGTCTCTATGCAAATGCTTTCTCAATGAAACTTCCCGATTAAATAAAATATATTGAAAATAATGAAGTTGCTGGGCCAGTTCCAGCTTTGCAGTGCTTCTTGTTTAAGGGGATTTAAGGTTGATGGTCTTTTCATGTGCTTTATGTGTGGTTTGAGTCATCTTAACAAACTGAATCTTTTCTCTGAATATCTTTATCGCATCCAGTTCCGTTTTAATGATCTGTGTGAAAAATTGCTTTTTAATTATTATTCTATATTTTGTGATTAAATGTATGCTGTACAATGAAAAACCCTGTGATACACTCAAGCTTCACAGATCATTTACTTCTCTCATAAAATTATTGTTTGATTTATATATTAGTTGTTAAATGAACCTGCATCCTGCATGTATTGTTGCCTGCAATTAAGCCCGTGTTTAAATTGTGTTGTTGTGTAGGTATTATTAAGTCCTGCGAATGGAGTTACCTGGTCGATAAATTTATCAATGTATGTGAACGGGTGAATTCTGGCTCAAATTGTAAAGCAGTTTGACCGGTCAGGCGGACTAAAGAGGTGTTATATAAGTAACCTACTGTTCACTTACAATTACCCTCATTAGACAGTTTAGAGGCCTGCCTGTCCTGTTATGTAAATATCCTATCTCACAATGTTGAGTAATAATAATTAAAAAATCCCAGCAGCTGCAATACATCATCAACTGATACAGGTGGAAACATATGCATGATTGTTACATTTCCAGTCTTATTTTTTTCAGCTGCTACACCAAAGCTATCAAAAACACTTGAGGTCCAATGAAAAACAATGTAAGTAAAAACATAATATAAGATGGAGAAATAAAGTACATTGAGATATCAATCAGTATTGTAGGAGAGTATCTATTAGGAAAGTCACACAGATAAGGGATTGACTTTGCTTACAGCCAGCATGAAAACAAACAGAAAGCTCACTGAGCTGGATCCTCTATGAATGATAATTCAAGATCCAGCTTAATCTTGTCATAATTGTTAGTAATTTATAGAGGATCTTGTCATAATCCAGACAACAAATTGGTCAGTCGGTGGTACTTTCATCCCAAACATAACCTGCATTAAAAAGGAGGAGGTGTGCAGAATAGGTTATGTTGGCTCCCATAATGAGGAGTGGTAGAATGGCAGTGCTAAAACTCTGTGAGGACAGGTCAAGAGGAATAACAGAAATATGTTTTGTTGTCTACATATTCTGTTTGCAAGTTGTTCATGTTTCAAAAGATCCACGACTAGTAAGTTTGGATTGATCTTAGACATAAAATGATTAGAATTTCAGATGAATTTCGGTGAAATGCTCTAGCTCATGTTCGGCTACGTCAAGAAATTAAATAAGATTAATTAAATTACGAGTGGTTTAATAACAATACAGTCATGGCTTCAAACGGGAACTTTTAGGAAGAGAAGTGTGGGTCAGGAGGAAAATATTATTAGCAGCGTTGTAGAAACCGCAGTGGAAGACAGTGAACACAGCAGCAACCCTGATCAACTGCGTCAACTGGCAGCAAACGGTGAAAAACAGTAAGGAGATATGACTCAGGTTACATCAAATTTGAAATGTGCATAAACAGGGAGAGTTGTGATTGTGAATGTTCTCACCTACTCTGCATGCGTACTGTATGTGTGTGTATGAGTGTGTACTGTATGTGTGTGAGGGGCTTCCCTTTGCAATACAGTAATGTGACAGAGTTTAAGGGCCATTTCTTAAAGTTTGAGTACCACTGCTGTAATACATTTAAAGAAAAAAGTAATGACGCTTGGATTCTTTGAATACACTCTAATACACATACTTTTCTGTAAAATTCAACTGTATAAAACAGTGGTTCTTAACCTGGGTTCGATCGAACCCTAAGGGTTCGGTGAGTCGGTCTCGGCCTCCGCCGCGGAGGTCAAGACACACCCAACTCGTCGTGTCAATTCGTGATGACACGCCCGCTTGGCCATCACTGGCTGCAGATGATAACGTTACTTTGCTTGGCCAATCAGTGCTGCGGGGAATTTAGTGCGCTCAGTAGTCAACGTGTGACTGTCGTGGTAGTACGTCGTGTGATTTCTTTCTTGATATTTTAATCCATGCTAACTATGTCGAGCAAAAAAAGAAAGTGGTCGGACGAATATGTACAACATGGATTCACATGTATCACGGAACGTGATGGGACCCAGCATCCTATCTGCATGATTTGCAATGCCAAGTTGATCAACTCTAGTCTCGCACCGGCAAAACTAAAGGAACACTTCTTGAAGCTGCATGGAGATGGGGAATACAAGAACACAACGCTTGCTGAATTCAAGGTGAAGAGAGCAAGATTCAATGAAAAGGCTACTCTGCTCGCTTTTGGATTTGTACCAATGAACAAACCGTTCCTCACAGCATCGTGCGAAGTTGCTTACCTGATCGCAAAGCAGGGCAAGCCACACACCATTGGTGAAACACTCATAAAACCAGCTACGTTAAAGATGGCAAATCTGATACTCGGAACAGCGGCCGAAGGTAAATTATCCCAAATTCCTCTTTCAAATGACACCATCAGCGACAGAATAGAGAATATGAGTAAAGACATCTTGGCTCAAGTAGTCGCAGATCTAATTTCAAGCCCGGCAAAATTCAGCCTTCAACTCGACGAGTCCACAGACGTTTCTAATCTAAGCCAGCTTGCTGTTTTTGTGCGCTATGTGAAAGACGACATGATAAAAGAAGAATTTTTATTTTGTAAGCCTCTTACAACAACAACTAAGGCAGCCGATGTGAAGAAGCTTGTGGATGACTTCTTCAGAGACAACAATCTTTCCTGGGATATGGTTTCTGCAGTTTGTACGGACGGAGCTCCAGTCATGCTGGGAAGAAAGTCTGGTTTTGGCGCGCTAGTAAAAGCCGATGCACCACACATCATTGTCACGCATTGTATTCTGCACAGGCATGCGTTGGCAACAAAAACCTTGCCTCCAAAAATGGCAGAAGTATTAAAAACTGTAGTGGAATGTGTGAACTATGTGCGAAATAGTGCTCTGAGGCACCGCATCTTCAGTGAGCTGTGTAAAGAAATGGGCTCTGAATTCGAGGTACTTCTGTACCATTCTAATGTTCGGTGGTTATCCCGGGGACAGGTGCTGAATCGTGTTTTTGCCATGCGTGTGGAATTAGCCCTGTTTTTGCCCATGTTACTGAAGCAAACAATTGCTACGCACTTAGATGAGCTTGCAAAGTCTCTCGACGGATACTTTCCTACAAGAGAGTCATATCCAGCATGGGTGAGACAACCGTTCACGTTTGCTGTTGAGACAGCAGATGTCAATGATGAATACCTCGACGAAATCATTGAAATTCAGCAGAGCCAGGTTCAACAGCAACTCTTCAGAACAACAACGCTCTCAAAGTTTTGGTGTCAACAAATGGAAAAGTAGCCTTATGCTAAGAAAGCCTTGGAATTTTTTATACCATTTGTTACAACATATTACAACAACTTTGCAAGCAATCCTTTTCGAGGATGCTGGACATAAAAACGAAGAAAAGGAACAGACTTTGCTGTGAGAATGACATGAGAGTGGCACTTGCCAAGGTGAAGCCACGCATATCTGAACTGGTCTCTCAAAGGCAACAGCAGAAGTCACACTGATTTGCAGGTCTGTAATTTGTTGTGAGTTCATGCACTGTGTTGGTTTTGTTCTTTGAACAAGGTGATATTCATGCACGGTTCATTTTGTGCACCAGTAAAAAAACATATACCTATGTCTTTAATTTGAAAAAAAATGACATTTTATTTTTCACTAAAGAAGGGTTCGGTGAATGCGCATATGAAACTGGTGGGGTTCGGTACCTCCAACAAGGTTAAGAACCACTGGTATAACAGCTAGATTTTTAGTGAACAAAAATATAAAAAAATATATAAGCAATATGAGTTCTAAAACCATGGAAGATTTTTTTTTCTTTCTTGCATTAATGGGAGGTATGTTGAGAAATGATTTTATGTTGACACTAAATTAGTTTCCTAATCAGCACATATTTGTTCCAAACAGCCTACAGTTTTTATCAGTGGAAATAATTTGCTGATAGTAGAAACACTGGATGGTTGACATTTTCCACCCGCCTCTCTTTCCAAATTGGTGCATCACACACAACTGTAATTTCCAGTATATGAAAGATGCAGTTAACACGTTCATGCCCATTTGGTTTAAGAAGAACATGGGATTGTTTGTGTTAAAATGATGTGGTCAGGGCCGGCATTTCATAGGGAAAATAAAATACTCCTTTTGCCCGACTTTCTGAAGTCTGTCTTCATGTTATGTCTGGTGAATAATGTGTACCCCCGTTCTGTCCCAAGATATCCTGAAATGGTAGATTAACCCAGACATTGTAAATTTATAATGATCCTGCTGGATCTGAGTGGCAGGATTCTGTGATGTGACTGTCACCTGAGCGTGCGGGGATCTTTATTGTTACGGCAGATCTGTCTGTAATAAACCCATATATTTAGATAAGACAAGTGTGACTCCTCGAGTTAATTCCCTTTTCTCCAATGATCAAAAGACAAGATATTCCTTCAATTGATAAAAACCTTGTCTAAAAGAATTGAGGATTCTGTGAATTAAAGCACACTTCCTATATACCTGATAGGCTAGTTCATAATACGGGACAACAAGTGATGCACTGATCATCTGTGACATCATCTGAATTTACATTTACACATTCAGCCTACTGTAATCCACATGAACTAATGATTTACTTCACTTTCGATAACTTCTCCTGCAAGGCAACTTCACTGTGTCTCTATTTTAGCGCCTCAGTATTAACACATTTAATCCCGTGGGATTAAAAGGGTTGATTCCAAAAATATTTCTCTTTGGAATTGTACTTTCAACTCTGAACTTTATTCATGTAATCCTATCAACAGGTGAAGAATTTTAAATGATTAGGTTAATATGCTGTACCTCATTTATAAATGGCTCATTCAGGCATACTGCTGCTGGGAGATGAAATTCATATTTCCTAATCAATGATGTATTATTTACTCACATCGTATCTGATATTAACCAGAATTAATAGGTTTATACCCTGTGCTGAGGATATAATCATGCATTTCAAAAGGATTCTTCACACACAGGAGGTTATGCTGCATCCCTCCTCTTCCGGAATTATTTAAATAGTGGTTAATTTTCTCACATTTAGCAAATAGGACTTGTTTGTTGGACAGGGTATTGGGGAGTGGGTCTATTGCTTGGGGATAACATCCCCTGTTATACCAATCAAACTGTGAATCAAACTGTGTTTCAAAAATAAACTTAATAAAAACGATCAGATCTTGAAAAATAGGTAAGGAATATTTAACTCTACAAATCATATTCATATCAAGGGCAAATCAGCAATGCAAACAGAAGAAAATTCAAACCAATGAAAAAAATTCAAAAGAACAAATCACAGAGGAAACATAAAACTTACACTAGGAGCGCCACAGGAGAGAAGGACACAGGCTTCAATACGCCAATTAACAAGACATTGGGAGCAGGTGAGGGCTGGGGACAGTTGAGGACATTCAATAATCAGAGATGTAACACAAGAATCAGGACTCACACACAGATAAGCATACACACACATATATAGGAGAGAAGGAAAGGAAGAAGGATACAGGGAGAAACCAAAAGTCTCCTTTGGGAATTTCTGTTGCACAGGTAAGTCAGTCACTGGTAGTAATAAGTTATGATGCATCGCAGCGGGGATTTGCCACAAGTTTCAGGTTGAATTTTGTACACTTGACCTTCTGTGTTTCTCTCAACAATCCTATTCACAACTTTATCCCAGTAGGAACAAATTTTACCCGGTCCCCCCAGGCTTGTATCAAACATTAGATCTATCGGCAACCATTGGGGATGACTATACAGCAGGAAGAAGGGCGAGTAAACATGAAAGGCATAACGCGTAGTACAGTTATAAGCGTGAATTGGATTTTGGAGGTTTTCTCTCCAATCTGCTTTCTTCTCTTCTTGGAGGGTACTTGTAAAAGGGTATCTGAAAAAGATACGGTGCAGCCTCTCTACTGGATTGCCTTGTGGGTGATATGACGTTGTCCTTGAGTGAGATAATTCATCAAGTTACTGTAGTCGTTGGAAAAGATGGTTTTCAAATTCACGCCATTGGTCGTGCTGGAGTTTTTCCATGGAAACCAAACAGCGGAATGAAATCTTGGAATATTTTCTCATCAGCAGTCTTCCGGGACCAATTTCTAGTTGGGTGAGCTTGCGCAAAACGAAAGTGAAGTGGTCTACTAACACAAGTGCAGTTCGGATGCTACCCATTCGGGCTCTCTCTGGCAGATTTGCATGATTCTGTTGGATACAACCTTCTGTGTTGTACACTATTTTATCAAATAACAATCTACCTCATCTTGCATTAAGGCCCAATAGACTATTTCATTGGCCAAGTAAATCACTGTGTCGGCTCCTCCATGACCGATGTTGTTATGCTTTAAGTTCTTTAGAATTAGCGTTTTCTGTTTCTTTGGTACGACCAGCTGATTCCTGTTTCCCGAAGTGGAAATTGGAGAGTTCACCAACCCAGCGATGACCTGGGGTGTTAAGTTTGGCTGTTCGCAACACGTACATCAGTGGATTGTTGCCGGTGTATACTGTGAATGTTGGTGCAAAGTATAGGTAGCCTCTGAACTTGTCACATATTGCCCACTTGAGAGCAAGAAATTCAAGTTTCCCAGAATGCAGGTGGTAATTGCGCTTTGCCGGAATTAGAATTAGGAGAAATTGTGAATGAAGGATATGTAATACCTGAGATATCCAAGTAGGGTTTCCACTTCCCCTACAGTTTTTGGCTCTTTTCCTTTAGTTTCATAACTGCTTCAAGATCTTTCTGATCAATGTGGATTCCATCTCCAGATACCATCCTGCCGACATATCTGACCTGAAGTTTGAACAACTCAAATTTATTAGGACGTACTTTGATTCAATTTTCTCGCATATGACAAAGTACTCGTTTCACATCGTCAAGTTGTTCACTGAAAGTTTTTGAATAGCAGAGGACGTCATTGAGGTAAGGAGAACAATATTCAACTCTGAGGCCCTCCAAGACCCTCTCCATACACCTCTGAAATACAGCTGCTGCGATGGTTAAACCGAAGGGAATATGCACCCCTTCATATAGGCCCCATTGAATGCTAGAGGCTATTGCACTTCTTGAATCAACATCAACAAAGCCTTGATGGTATGCACTACCCTGTCCGAAGATTGAAAAATATGTGAATCTGCCTAAATTGTCCAAAAAGTCTTGTATTCGGGGCAATGGATGGCAATCTGGAAGAGTTTTCTTATTCAGTTTCCGAAAGTCGACACATAGTCTGAAACTGCCTTCTTTCTTCCGAGCACAGACTATCGGTGATGGGTAGGATGATGTGGATTTCTTGATCGAGCCTTTTGCTAAAAGGTTTTAGATGTGATCTTTTACTTCTTTTTAAAGAGGCTTTGGAATGTAGTTATAACATTTTGTATTGGAGTGTTGTCTTTCAAGTGTATTTTCAGGTTGAGATCTGGTTTACTGCCTATATCACCATCCTCTCTGGCAAACATGTCACACTCTACATAAAGCCTTTGTCTCACCATTTCTGCTCACAAGGATTCAACACTAGCTTGATTTCAGATATCTGGGTAATTGTTCCCAACACCGTTTTCTAGGGGAGATAAATGTTATGCCGGGTACGAAAAACGAAAGAAGGGTACAGCTCCAATCCATCTGGGCATAAAGCAGTTAAAGCAGGCTCGCTCAGCATAGTTACTCCTTCTGGCCATGACTTGGCAATTGATTACACAGATCTCAACATGGTTAATCGCAAGGCTTTTCTTCCCCATCCTGACCAAAGACTCCTCAAATCTCTCCTCTGTGATCTTGGTTGTCACTGCTCTGACCATGTTGCTTATAATCTCAGTTTTCAGTTTCTTGGCTTCACTTAACAGAGCTATCAGTATGAACATATTTTCAGGCTTTTTTCTGGCAGTTTTTTCCCAGATCAGTTCCTTAATAACATAAGTCCAAGAAGTGGGGTTTCCTACCAGCTCCGGCTGACTACCAGCGGCACGTAAATTGCGATGTTTTCATGCTCCTTGCTTTTAAGTTCCAGTAAACCTCAATCCATCCTTCAAATGGAATTTGAAAAACCGTCCTCGTGCGTTTGATCCAGGTTCTTCTCCCTATGCTTATTTGAGTTCCAGAATTTAGCAACATTTCCGTGCGAACTCCATTTACTAGGCAGGAAGCACGCATATTTTTCCAATTAGATTAGCCACTCTCTTTCTCTGGGTGTTACTTAATTTTTTTTTTAATGATTTGGTTCGATTCTTACTGTGGATATTGTGAATCTTGGAATGGGACCGGATATTGGTTGTGGTGACTGGTTGTCCCTTACCAATGACTTCTTCAAGTTTCCTGACTTTGGTCCTTTCTGGGGCCATTCTACCACTCAATGGTCAGCGTGACCACATCGGAAGCAATGTGAGCAGCTTTGAGTCCCTTGTTTAGTGCATTCGTCTCATTTGGGTCTCAGGGAGGATCTGTCCAATGGTTCTAGGGCTTTTGGGCGGCAGAATATGTTCTTTATGAAAAAAGCTCGTACTAGAGTGAAGTATGATATTTAAATGTTAGAGCTCCTCAGGCCAATTGATAAGTACCAACTTTGGACTTAATCAGACATACAGTAACTGAATGAACTGGTCTGATTTTGGGAATAGTCGGTTTTATTTTTTCCAGCACTAGGGGCATCTTTATCTCCAAATGTTTTGGGCAATAATTTCTCAACCCTTGGTCCTACTCAAACTTTAATGAATATGAATCGACTCGAGGAGATCCATCTTGTACACATCGTGTTTTACTTACTAATTGTACAATTATGTAATTGAGACAATTAATTGTACAATTGAATAATTTTTTACTCATCAGGGAGAGCTTTTTTCAAAAAACACAATTTTTAGGCAATACTTTTCCTGGTCAATGTGAGTATAAATACGAAAATGATTCATGAAATAGTTTTCAAGTTATTGCGTTAACATGAAGGATCTGTGGTGATGGCGGACGGGTCCACACATATATATATATATATATATATAGCGAAAAGGGTTCTAACTTCACCTCCCTTCAGAACAAATGTCTAGATTTATTAAAATCATAACACATTATTAAGACTCAACAGCTTACATTTCTTTACCTCTCTGGAATGTGTCACCTTCATTCTGGCTTGGTCGACAAAAACCTTTCAGGGTCGTCCTAATCTACCGCCAGCCCCCAAAGTCTCCATTACCTTCATGTCTGAGCAATCGGAGTTGTAAATTGGTGAAATTGGTCTGCTCCATCAACACTTCAGCTCGACAACTTCAATATTCATTTGGCCACCACCTGCACGCCTGCATCTCAATTCCTGTCACTACTGGACTGTTTTCAACTTCGTACAGCATGCTCGAGGTCCCACCAATGCCAGCGGTCACATGCTAAATCTTGGGTTTGCTCTACTGGCACAACTCTCTGACACCTGCAGAGTCTAGACCTAAGAGTTACAGACCACCATGTCGTCCTCTTTATTGTTCCTGTCCCCCTGTCCAGGCAGCACCTAAGACAGACGTTCTTACATTTTTTCCAGGCCAAGGTACATTCCATTTATCAGCATCTTCTGGCACCTGTCCCTCCACATATTCCTACGCCTCAGAACACTGCTCTGGCCACTGCCAGCTCAACTAAATACTGTCTCTCATACTTACACCTGTGGATGTATATCAAGTGGCTAAGCTGGTCACTTAGGCCAAAGCTTTGTCCTCTTGTCTGGACCCATGTCTACAGCTCTTGTAAAGGCATGTCTACTCACCCTGCCGTTAACCATGACGGATGTTATCAACTCATCCATGGCATCTGGCATGACCTTCCAGCTTCAAAATGGCCTCTAGCATCGCCAGGACAAACAGCTATTTTCAGTATCAACTCATCCATTCAGATCCACCCTTTGTCCCCAGTCAACGGCTTCCGAGACATCGAAGCCTGGGTGATATCAACCTACTGAATATCACCAGCAGCAAAGCAGAGCTCATGGTCATGGGCCCCAAGGCACAGCTTCGGAGGATTAGATATCTCCTTCTGGATGTCCTAATGCTCTCTTTTGGCATCCCTGAAGTTTCCCACAATAAATGGCATAACGCAATTTTTCTGTTTCAAATACTCTTCGCACTAGGTGGGTTACATGGAAGACTTTTCTCCTATCCAAATGAAACCTTTCTGAATTACAATGTCATCAGCTGGTTACAGGACCTGTCATCTTCTCCAACCCGGTGTTTGCATGCGTTGAGTCGTCTAATTGGAAACAGCAGACATATGCAGGCGGGTGCTAAACGCTAACAAGTGTTTGCACCCGTCTGCATAGAACAGGAATACGACAAAGAGGGCATGTGCAAGAGGGGATTTTTCATCCATTTAAGCGTCCAACTATGTTAAATGAGTAAATGACTCTCCAATGTACACCGGACCTGTTTTGAAGTCGCCATATTTAAAATGCGCCGCAGCGCTGTACGTGCACCGGAAAAACTCTGCAAGAGCATTAGGTCACAACCCTAGTCATGCGTAGATGCAACTCAAACAGAAAGCTTTCCAAAACAGCGTTTACATGCAGCGACGGGCTATCAGAAAGGCTTTCTGAAATTACTGAGTCTACCTCCTTGCAACGAAGTGCAATATCAATCGGAAAGGGACTTTTCTTTCAGAAAGGAGTGTTTAAATTCAACATTTTCTTCCCGATTAGGCGCCTTTTCGGAATCTTTTCGGAATTAGGCTGTCCATGTAAACCCACCTAATGAGGACCATCCTAATATAATAGACAAAGCTAAATACAAAGAACGACTGATCTTTTTAGAGGCTAGTGTCAGATTCTATCGTCGGTTGAGTTTACTGTCTTGAGGACACCTTGAGGACAAAAGGAGTTGCTCTAGCAACTCCACAGGCTCATGGATAAGGTATTGAAGGTATTGTCCATCAAATGTTCCGTCTGCTTATTTGGATGAGATCATAGGGTACAACTGGGAAGAACCGCTGAAAGATTTTATGGCATGGGCAATGGAGTTATCAAGGCTCAGGTCCAAAATGTCCAAACATGCTCTCTGTGCCAGACCAGAACTTTGGTAACAACCTAACATCTGGGGATGCCAATTTACAATAACAATTGAAAAAGAAAATATGTTTATCGTTGCAATTACACAAAATATCTGTTATCATCTCAGCAATTCTCAGAGTATGGACAGTCCAAGGCAGAAATGAGATTATGCAGAGTGCAAACCCAGAGTTTAAATGAGTTAACAACATCCCAAAACAACAGGATGAGGGGTATCTGAATAATTGGCATTCAGTATTGGTGTATGAGTTATTAGCCCAGAATACATACTTCATAAATGAAAGAAAAAGTCCAGTAGTCAGAGGAAACACCCCAGGATAAGAACAAAAAAGCAATAAGGAAAACACTGGAAACATAGGGTATGGCTGAATATGAGTCCCAAAAGAACATCCACAACAAACGTGGACATCTACAACGGACTGACAGTCCACAGAAAAACACAAAGACTTCACTTATCCAACTTAGAGGCGTGTCTCAAAGAAATTAAGACTTGGATGACCTGCAACTTTTTATTATTAAATTCAGATAGAACTGAAGTTATTGTGATTGGACCCAAGCACCTTAGAAACAATTTATGTAATGATATATCTACTCCGGATGGTATGACCTTAACCTCCAGCACCACTGTGAGGAACCTGGGAGTTACCTTTGATCAGGATAGGACCTTTGATTTTCATTTGCGTAATATTTCTAAAATACGGTACATTGTGTCGCAAAACATACAGAAAAGTTAGTTCATGCATTTGTTACTTCCAGGCTGGATTACTGTAATGCCCTACTAGCAGGCAGTCCCAATAAATCTGTGAAGCCCCTCCAGCTGATCCAGAACGCTACTGCATGTGTGGTGACCAGTACCAAGTTAAGAGAACATATCTCTCCTGTATTAGCTTCCCTTCATTGGCTCCCGGTAAAATCTAGAATCGAATTCAAAATCCTTCTGCTCACTTACAAAGCCCTTAATGGTCAGGCACCAACGTATCTGAAGGAGCTCATAGTTCCATATTGTCCAATCAGAACCCTGCGCTCCCAGCATGCGCAGGAGGTCCCTAGAATCTCCAGAAGTAGAATGGGAGCCAGAGCTTTCCGCTATCAGGCTCCTCTCCTCTTCCAATCTTGGTTCAGGGGGCAGAGACCCTCTCTACATTTAAAAGTAGGCTTAAAACTTTCCTTTATGATAAAGTTTATAATTAAGGCTGGCATAAGCTAGCTCTTAGCTATGCTGCTATAGGTTTAGACTGCTAGGGGATCTCCCATGATGCACTGAGCTTTTCCCTCTCCCTCTCTCACTGTCCCTCTTTATACATCCCACTCACTTTAATGCATGTTACTGGATTAATTCATGTTAAATGGATTAATGCATTTTAATGGATTAAATGCATGTTATTAACTTGACTTCTTCCCTGGAGTCTTTGTGTTTTCTCGCCCTGTAAGGTCACATGGTTGGTGATTGCTTCTGCTGCTGTAGACCTGCTCGATGTCCAATGATCACAAGATGCTCATGATGATGATTATTGTTGTAATCATTATTATTATTATTGTATAGTATTTCCCCATAAGCTATCACTATATGTTACATTAATATTAATCTTATTATCAACCTGGGATCCCTGCTGCTGCCGCGGCCCGACCATGGAGATGTTGGAGAAATTGGATTATAGCTGATATCTTTGCTGCTTTTCCCCCGTCTGTATCTCTCCTCACCTGTGTCTCTCTCTTTCTCGCTCTCACTCTCTTTTTTTTTTTTCAAACCCGACCGGTCATGGCAGTAGGCCGTCCACCCTGACTCTTGGATCTGCTCGAGGTTTCTGCCCATTAAAGGGCAGTTATTTCTCGCCATTGTCGCCAAGTGCTTGCTCAAGGAGGAATTTGTTGGGTCCTGTAGATGATTATATAAACAGTCTGGTCTAGACCTGCTCTTTCTGGGAAGCACCTTCCGGCAACTGTTTTTGTGATTTGGCGCTATATAAATATAGATTGATTGAATACATAGACAGAAACGAGGCACCGCTGGCAAGACAATAAGGATTGGGAAATATGTAGACTGTTTGTGGTGAGGAAAAGTGAATGAAACGATGTAATAAACAAATGAATAGTTCAAATAAACATAAACTCTGAACATGTGAACAGAGATCCACAGGAATGCTGTGGAATCAATTGGAAACAATGACAGGGGGTGTCAAGTGAAAACATGAAACAGGGATTAAACTTTCTACTTAAAACAGAAAATATGAACCCAATAAAATAACTGTTGCAGTTTCTGACAAGTTTTAGGAATATGTCACATTGAATTAAAAAAAAAAAATTATTAGCGTTTTCATGAAAAAAAACAATTAATTAGGACTAAATATTGTATCGCCACATTAATGGAAATAATCAAAACATTGAAATATTTCAAGGTAGCCAAATCAAATAAAATTATTTATTATTATCGCCATCAAATACATCTAAAATGCCCATTTTTTGGACCAATTATGATGTTTTGTTTCCCATAACTTAGAATAAATTTCTGTGGCCCATGTTCTAAATAAAATCTCGATCTGCATAAAAGTGCACCTGGTTTTAGTCCATTAGAGTTTCCATAAGCATACATTTTTTCAATATGACTGGAAGATATTGAAAAATGTCTAATTATGCGGAGATGATTAAAAAAAATCTTGGACTTGATGCAAATACTGATCCGAACCCAAACTTATTGGATTGGTTCCTGCTCCCCAGCCCAACTTCCATACAAAATTTGTTTCCAACTTTCGGTAACCCTGCTTACAAAAAGCTAATCACATATATCCTATTTGATACATGTAACTAAAGGCAAGAGATTGCATCTAGTACACCTGGGTTTATAATTTAAACTGATGAAATCACATGACAATTATATCTATCACACACAAGTTTTGTGATAAGGATATACACCACTAATAATTTCTATATAAAAGTGGAGGCTGCACTGGCATAAACAAGAAGTGTGCCTTCTAATATAGTGTGTAAATTATGTTGTGTGCAATAAGCTTAATTAAACTTAATGTGTTTGCAATTTATTATACCATTGTAGCCACTGTAATTCACGTTCAGAGATAAGTTTAAAAATTCCCTCTGACATTGCAGGTAAGTTTAAACTAAAACTCCTTATATCCATATATGCCAAATTGTTGTATGATGACACTGCAGATGATTGCGATTCATACATTATGAGCAAAATTGATCCAGCAAAATGAAGCTCCGTGTGTGTCTTTCTAATCAAAAAACTAGTATGATCCAATGGAGATGCTCATATGATGTCCTGAAGGAAGACTTAGCATGCAGCTCAGTTTAACTGCTTCACATCACAGACAGTAGCTCTTAGACACGACATGCAATGAATCGAGATCCACACATAATACATTAAATGCACATAACTCACATATGTGAGATATACAAAAAAAGGCATTCAAACTAAAACCTTACTGGGTTTTTATGTCCTTCATGGCTTCAAAAAAGACTGATTGTGGATTAACTCTTTTATTAAACATAATAACAGCATATTCCATTTACATTCCTACTCACACTAAGCGAAGGAACTGATATTGCTTGAAGTGAAAGTAACACAGTTAAATTGTTTTAACAGATAAATACTGCATACAGTCTGAAGAGGCTCAGTGATTCCCAGGACATGTGTAGGTTATACATGAAGAAGAATAATTTGCGTTGTTAAAATGCATATTACATGCATGTCAAATTGGCCCTCTGAGATACAAAAGCTTTATAAAAATGCTTTGTCATCTACTTTGTTGAGCTGTGTGCTTACATTTTCCATAAATTAATTGTGCTCTCTGAAGCAGTTTTTTCTCAAATGGGGCTACATGCCTTTGGATAATTTTCAGTACTGCAGTGGGCATTTAAAAGTCAGTTTGAAAGATATCAGTCATGCATATTTCCTAAAACTAATTTGTCCGTTGGAGGCAGAAATTTATAAGAGGGCAGGATCTCTATCTCTCTCTCTCTCTTCCACTGCTTGCTGTTGAATGCTGCAGTCAATTTGAGGAATCACTGAGAGGAGCTCCTTCTTTTGCTGTTAATTTAGTATGTTCTTTCTGATGGGCTGGGTCATAGTATGTTTTTGACTGTCTTTTGGTTTTGTTTAGTTGAATAAATAAGAATAATAAGATAAGATAAACCTTTATTAGTCCCACAACAGGGAAATTGCAGTGTAACAGCAGCAAAGAGCACACACACCAATATAACAGAATAAAACATAAATATAAGTATTAAACTATACTAGAATATTACACTATAATATAAATATTACACTATATTAAAAATATTACACTACACTAAAAAAATATACTATAGTACAATATTACAATATGCCGGACATATTGCACTATTATAAAAATATAATATAAATATTGCAATATATAATAAATAATATAAAATAACAATATACACACTATGAAAAAAACAAAAGGCAATATTCAGTGAATTAAATGTGCGATGTGAAATCTTAACGTGTTGAATATTACACTTACCCATAGTGTAAAGTGCAAGTGAGGCATGTATGTGTGAGGGTGTGTGTGTTTGGTCTAGCAGTGCTGGTTGTAGAGTCTGACTGCTGCAGGAAGGAAAGATCAGCGATATCATTCCTTCACAAACTTAGGGTGAAAGAGCCTCTCGCTGAAGGAGCTCTCCAGTGCAGAGACGGTGTCCTGCAGGGGGTTGGAGACATTGTCCCGGAGAGATGACAGTTTGGCCATCATTCTCCTGTCTCCCACCTCCTGCACTGGGTCCAGAGGACCCAGGACCGAGCTAACCTTCCTGATCAGTTTGTCCAGTTTTCTCCTGTCAGCACCCTTAACCAATTATTTCTTGGTTAGGGAGAATGGTAGGTACCCAGTCCCTGGTCTTCAGTCTCCAAGTTTTTATTGTAGAAAGATAGTTCAAAAAAGGGTCAGTGCAGTGTATGGAGATAATAGGAGTTATTTACACCTTGAACTCAAGGCCAGTAAAGACATTTGGAAGGGAAAGATCAATGTTTCATATGTTTTGAATGTAAAAAAGAATAAAGGGTTGTTTGAAGTTGTCCCATTTTGAGAGAAACAGCAGGATGTGTTTAACTGAGCTCCTGCCTAAGTTTCCCAAAATAACTATTTAATTGCGCACTTGCGACAAATCCCTTTACAATATCACTGTAGCTTATGTGAGACAGTGGAGCAGGTTTTAGCTGTCCAAGTTACTTCAATGGTGAGCAATCTCCATAAATTTAAATACATCGGCCCTGCAAATACTAGTCCTGGCTCATCTGTTGTCCAAACTCCTACTAGTGGTGATGATCAACCACCCACTCCAAAGCCACTGCCTCTAAAGGCAATGCGGATCTGATAGAGGACAATGGGCCTCACGTACCAACCGTTCTTACAAAGAAATGTGTTCTTATGTCAAGTCAAAGTTAAAATTTACAGCACATTTAAACAACCAAAATGGGTTGACCAAAGTGCTGAACAGATTTGACTGACAAAAATAATAGCATAAATTACAAGACTAAAGAGAAATCAAATAATCAGTTAAAATCAAGCAAGTTAAAAGGATAGAAGAATGTAAAATAAGCATTAAAAATGTGAAGGCTCTGTGCCGTTCTGAAGTGAATGGGTAGACTTAGCCAGATGTTTGGGCCTGCTACTGCAAAGGCCTGGTCTCCTCTGTTTCTTAAAAGAGCATGTGGTTAGTAGAATGCAGTGCTCTGACAGGAGAATGCACGTTCCTGCACTCGGTTAGATGGCATAGTACTGACCCATTTAAGGCAGCAACATCTATTAAACCCCCACTAACACCGTTTTTACAAAGATTCTGGCATTCACCAATATTGTCTTATTTCAGATTTGTTCCTAGGTAAAACAGAATCTACAAGCACTCAAGAACACCCTTACCAACATTTTAGTGATGCCATGTAAGTGAAAAACAATTGGTTATTGTGTTTGTTCAATTATACTGTTGTATAATAAAGGATTTAAATTATAATTACACTTTCCTATCCATAATAATGTATTATAATATTAATTTTCTTATTTTACCAAGCATTATGGAATTTTAAAATATAAATTTGCCTTATAACGGAGATTATACAATTGATCGGTTATAACTCAAGGATTTAAATAGACTTTTTAAACTTACAATTAATCAAAAACACATCACTTGAATAATTTAAAGGTTTCACTGTCAATCTTTTATTTAATCATATTTTCTTTAATTTCTTTTGTGTGTCAGATGTTGTGACCAGTGTTAATGCTGTCTGTGAAAGAGTCAGAGATCAAAAGAGTACCGACGCTTCAACACATCTTCAACAGTGCACTGCTGCAGGAAGCCGCTGATTGCACCTCTGAGGGCGATTTAGTCCATTTATATGTCAATAAATTATTTGGTCCTTGATTAATTGGTCCAGGGTCTTCTCCTTCTTCTTTCGGCTGTTCCCTTTAGGCGTCGACAAGGTGGATCATTTGTTTCCAGCTTGCCCCGTTCTCTGCATTTTCTTCTTTCACACCAACCAACTGTATGTCCTCTCTCACCAAATCCAGAAATCGCCTCATTGGTCTTTTTCTCCCTCCTGGCAGGTCTATCTCCAGCATCCTTTCTATAATATGTTAGTATGGCCTCTCATACTTTGTGTCCAAGAAATCTAACCTTGGCTGTCCCTCTGATGTGCTTGTTTTCCAATCCTATCTATACTCATCACTCCCAAAGAAAATCTTAACATCTTCAACTCTGCTACTGCCAGTTCTGCTTCCTATCTTTTGGTCAGAGCCGCCATCTCCAAGCCATTCAGAAGGGCTTGTCCTGTTACCGTCTTGTAAACCGTTCCCTTCACTTTTGCTGCTTTTTTTTTCACCATTGCTCTGAACAGTTGACAGGTCCTATATAATGGTATCTGAGGTTTATCGCCAAAAAGTCCGCTGTTATAAATAAACGGACAGTCAGAGTTTCGTTAAATTTGGACATGATAAAGAGGCCCTTTTTGATCGTTGTTGTTTGGCACAGATGATAACTTATTTTAAGCAGTTGTGCCATCTAATCATTATGGAGGATTTTAAAAGCCATGTACCCGAGAGGATTCCAACATAAATTAAATAACAAAAACTCACTAAATTGTCTCAAGTGGCTGTATTCGCTGACAAACCTGTTCTTACTCACCGAGATATTTGTGAGAAGCGCCATCAAATGCCAGAGCAGAGTTTCCCTGTGGTTCGCCGACCTAGGTCCGGTGGTGAGTTGGACACAGGTACTAGGGAGTACAACCCTTCTGTGCGTACTACAATAAGAGTGGCCTTTTAGTAAGTAACTGTTTCTTGTTGAATAAAAAGAGCTCATCTCCAAAAAAAGTTTCATTTTCAACTCCTGTTGTCCCCTGCTCATTTGAGGAGGAAACTGTAGATCTGTATTTTTATGTCCCTTTTATCATGAAAGAAAATATTACCAAACCTGAGGGTGATGCATAATTGAGACTGCAGCTTCCGGGGCCATTATCCTGCATTGAGTGTTTTGCCATTGTCCAATGAGAACTCTCTTAATGCCAGTGAACCATTGCAGGGTTTTGGGATCAATTTTGTTGATGTACAGCTGCACCGCATTGAGTTGGAATCAGATTTGGTGCATGGTTGTGTTGTAGTTGCTGCATGCCATGCTGTTCCTATTAAAGGGGATCATCTTCTCTTGGGAAGAGATTTGGCTTGAGGGAGAAATTTTATGTGTTGTAACTTGTGATTCGTTTCAATGGCCGAGGCACAAGAGCAGGCCGACCTCAATACGACAAGTTGGCCCAGGTAAGGGAGGTTACAACCCAGGTCCTGAAATCACTGTCGATGAGTGTCTTGTGGCTTTTAGGGGCCATTGGACTTTCAGCCAGTGCATGCCAAGTAAACCATCAAAGTATGGTATAAAGGTATGGGCAGTATGTGCTGCGAAGACGAGTTATGCCCGGAACATATTCTTGTGTTGTTGTTATTATGACTGACCAAATGTGAAGATTTTGTTTTTGTTATCGGAAGTAATTGTTGATACGTTCAGATGTTACTTTTATAATATGGTTAAGCTTTCCTGTTGTTTTTACTAAATAAATGGTATCCGTCAGTTTGACCAAGAACACAAAAGCTATTATTTTGAAAATTAAAAAATGGTTTCATCAAAAAAGTTAAACATTGAAAAAAAGTACTCTGATATATTGAACAACATGTTTCACTTGACAAAATAATATCTATGGAATGCTTTTTTTCAGAAAAAAAAAAAAAGAGTTGTATGACCTGAGGTCATTGATGTCTACAGGCCGTAAATACCGAACGGAAGTTCAAAACTTGTAATGTTCATAAAAAATTGGGTTCATAAAAGACACATTAGGTAATAATATATGGATTTTCATGGATTTTTAGACATCTAAAATGGATCGGTCATTTATGAATTTAGGATAATTACATTAGAACAATTAAGCTGAAATGAACAGAATAGGAGGGTTAATCCGTAACACACTTAGGCACTACTTCTGGATTTCAGCATATCAGTTTATTTTGTGATGATTGATAAACGCTCTGCCTGAAATTAACTTTTTTCTACATCTTAGGCAAACCAATGTTTAAATTATCTACTGATTAAATTACTGACTTTATTGAGGGCAAAATGATAAATCGTCATTTCTGAAACTTAAAAATAATTGATCGAGCTGAATTCCGGAATTTCCATAATTGAAAGATGATCTGCTGTGGTGACCATTAAAGGGAGCGGCCGAAAGAAGAAGAAGAGAAGATTCTTCTTCTTTCCAACTTGCATTGAACAGAGCTGGTTGTATAACTGTTGTATAACATCCAGATCACACCACAAGTTGTATAACTGTGGTGAGATCCGGATGATAAACTCCAGCGGAGTTATTTGTTGGCTTCCTTCAAACCTTTGTAGCTCCAATGGGATGTGTCAAACATGGCTTCTGGGTTTCCACGTGGCAGAACCACAGATGTTTTGTTGAGATCACTCTGGAAATTTATCAACACTTAATGACGGCAAAAATACTTTAAAACGGTTGCGTGAATTCAGGTAATCCTCCTGCTGATAGAGAGCCCTGAGCAATTTCACCACTCACATTTAGTGACAAATCAACTGCAAATAATGAAGGCAAGAAGTGGTGAGCTGGAAGAGCTTCATGTTCACGCTACATTTCACACCAAGTGCTTTTCAGGGGAAGTTAAAAGTACACAGCAACAATGGGTATGCTAGGGTATTTTATGTTGAAATGGCAGGTTTGGATTTTAATAAGATCCTGTCACATCTGGTGCTGCATCACCTTCACAGTTGGAAAAACTTGCCCTGTTCAAGCTGCAGGACTTTGTTGTTTTAAATGGCAAATACTTTTCTGCTTCGCTGGTCACTTTGAATGGATATTGTCTGTTCCCTCAAGGTGATGAGTGTCGAGATTATAGAATAAATGACCCTCATTTAATTCTTATAGTGGGATTGAAAAAAAGCAAACTCAAATGTCACAAAACATTCTCTAAAAGGAGAGGTCATTGTTTTAGCACTGTACTCAAGCTACTATAATTGATTAAGTTTGCTTGAATTTGACTGTAAAACAAGTCCATACATAAATTAAGGTAATACTTACACCACACGAGGTGGATTCTGTAGGAAAAGTTCAAATATTGGTCATCAAAGTATTTTAACACTTTTGCTGGAAATCACTTGTAGACTACTTTATTTGTGTATAGCTCTTATCTCTAACCAGCATACAGACATGTTATTAGCATGAGACAAACTTTTTTTAAAGAGTAACCAAATGCATCACATGACTCTGACAGTATGTTATTTGGTGAGATAAACATGGAAACTGCCAGGATTCTAATTTGGGACACGATTTTTGCTCTTTCTTTAACATTGCAAAATATGCTTTTTCTTACTATTGCATTTGTCTGCTCTGCATTAATTACCAGACATATCTTGAAGAAACGCTAACATAAATAGAAAGAAGAAACTGTAGAGTTTTGTTGCATATCTGGATAAATGCACAGATTTATTTTTTTTTCATCTCAGCAAAGAAGGTCATGTTTTCATCCCTGTCCATTTTTTCATTGGTTGGTTTGTCGGGACTGCTAATCAAAAGTGAATGAATGGATTTCCTTGAAACTTTTTTTCACTTTCTTAAACAAGGCGAGATTGTTGTATTTAAAGCATTTATTCATTTTCTCATTAACTTTAGTCCTCATAACAAAACAATGGACCCGTTGTCAAGGTTAAGTGTAAAGGCATTGTTGGTTTTATTACTGTCTTGAACCTCTAGGTTTAAAGCCAACAGTGCCACTTCATTAGTGAGAATCCTCACTGATGTTCCTCAAGAGGGTATTTCAAATGACGCATAAAAGAAAATCTGCACTTATTACGGACTTAACTTAAAATGTCTGTTAATTCTTAGGTTGCTTAGTAAATGCTTTTCCTTTACTTGTACCGAATTTAGTAAGCATTTACACTGAAGTAATATGGGATGTAGCGAGTAACTTACCTTTAACCTCGAAAAATTTTTCAATAGGGGCACCTCTTAAAGTTAATTTGAGAAATGATGGAACTTAAAAATAACCAATTCTTAATTCGATTAAACTTAAAATTCTCACATCTGAAAGACATGGACTCTTTTACAAAGTGCCCTCATTTAACTTCAAGACGGAAAGACAGGACACCTGTTATGCTTAAATATGAATATGTTTATTCAACTACACACTTATCAAAACAGGATAAATATGGATAAATGATGAAATAAATAAAAAGGTTAATGCATATATGTTTGTGTATTTGTTTAAGTGTGTGGACTGATTGTTCAAACGTTGAGAGTTTGAGAAATAGATTATGGTGATAGAGAGGAATTATTGACGGTTTTGAATTCTCTGGAACTTAATCATTACTAATGGGCAAGATAAAATTTAAATGGGACTTAAATTTTGTAATTTTGTATCGTTGCTGCTTTATGGAGACTGGTGGTTGCTGCGCACACACATCCGGCTGGGCAAGAGATGGACCTGGCACCGATCGTCCTTGTTGCAGGATGCAAAAATAGGAACAGAAGTCTCGGAAGCACTCGGAACAGGAGTCTTGGAAGCACTCGGAACGGGAGTCTTGGAATAGTTGAGCACCAAATTCCAACCTGATTCTCCATGGCGCTGGGCAGCGGGTCCTCCACGGCGCTGGGCAGCGGGTCCACCACGGCGCTGGGCAACGGGTCCACCACGGCGCTGGGCAGCGGTGAGGATGAAGAGCTGGGCAGCGGTGAGGACAAAGAGCTGGATTGCGATGAAGTTCGGTGCCGATCGGCATCAACCTCAGGAACACTACCGGCTCCCTCAGGCGATGATGGTGGCTGAGGGTTAGCGGGTAGGAGGCCAGCGGACTCCGGAGCCGCAGCAGACAGAGGACTAGCCGGCTGGTGGCTAGCAAACACGGGGGCTGGAGCAGGAGAAAAACCAGCAGGCTGGGGCCGGGAACATGCCGGCAGCGCGTCCAGGTTCTCCACAAAGGTCTTTAACCATTCTGCCAGGAAATCACACAGCCAGGGTTGGGCAGAGACCTTTTGGAGAGCGATGCGGAGAGCGGCCTGTTGTACCTCCTTGTGAGTACTGTTCACCCACTCCACATGGATGCAGATGAGTGTGTACGTCAACTCATTAATCTCTATGTCCATTAGTGCGTCCGCTGGCTCCATTCTGGCCAGTTCGTTCTGTTACGATCTCCTGTGGGGTTTGCTCGGATTGAAATGTAAAAAGCATTCGACGTAGAGCAGGTGAAAAATATATTTCTTTCTTACCAAAAGACACAAGGAAAAAACAGGAACAGAAATACTGGAGATTACTCACGACACACTGGGAAAGGTTGGGACGCGGGACGACACAAGGAACATCATGCAACGAACTCGCACAGAAGGGAAGGTAAGGACAGACATTATACACAGACGTAAACGAGACGATGAGACACAGCTGGAGGGGAAACACAGGTGAGCATGATGACCAATCACAGGACAGACACAGAGGGAGAAAGGAACACAAAGGCTTGACATTATTCTAAAGCCCATCTAATGAATCTCATGGTTGAAATATTTTCATTTCATTCATCATAGTATTTTGATAGTATTATTTGTGTTAGCCTTTTCCTGTTCGGGTTCCATAGCGTGGTCGGGGAACAGGGGATATGTTTGTTTATTTACTCCAGGGCGGAAGTTTCTCCTTACCTAACCCTTTACTCTTGACTGACCAGCAGCTGTAAAACACTGGAGACTCCACATGCTCTTGGAAGCTGCAGCCTATATTTGTAAAATCATTGTGCCCTGCTGTACACATATAAAATCACTAAGTTGCTCCGAACTCTTTACTAAAGCTCTCGTTTTCCTGCAGCTATTACTCGAGCTTCAGCACCGCTCCCTCACAGGCTCTCTTAAAGGGGCCATAGACTCTTGCAACATAAGTGTTTAAACAAATTTAATTTAATTTAGTAAAATGTTTCATCCACGTACCACTACAGGAAACATGCGTACCACTACTGGTACGCATACCATAGTTAGAGAACACTGCTACTGGTACGCATACCATAGTTAGAGAACACTGCTCTTTTCTATTTGAAGCCATTTGTTAAGAATAAATGAGCGGCTCCTTAGAGTTTGACTTATTATTAAGAGAACCTGGACATTTTAACATCTACTGATTTTCAGACCATTTTCAAATCTCACATTTGTAAGCAAAATCCTTTGAGTCACTTGAATTTAATCACTTAAATGGATTTTTTTTAACTTGAATATGAAATTAGAAATGTTTGAGTCAGGCTTTAGGAAATTCCCAGAATCGTGAGTCATTAAAAGCTCAAAGTAGTAAAAGGTTTATATAGTAAATATAAACTTTGATTATATTTTACCCAGAGGAAGGTTCTGGGGTATTTTACAGATGATTCAGTCTCATTATGCCATGATTTCAAGATTTATTTCGTAGTAGCTGTTTCTTTACTTTTGTATGATTTTTAAAGGAGAATTTTTGTGTGTGTGTTTGTTTGTTTGTGTCTGTGTGTGTGTTTGTGTGTTTGTGTGTGTGTCTGTGGGGGGGGGGGGGGACAATTGTAGATTTGTCCATAAATTTATGGACAAATCTACATAAAATTCTAACCTATTGATCACAATAATGTCTACCTTAGGAAGTGATACAGCTTACCTTATTAATTTATTTAAGTAATCTTTCTGGTGAGTTTACCACATATCACGGCGTCACAAATAAAGTAATATTTAATAAGGTTGTAATCTTGTAAAGATTGAGTCGAGACTTCATAGAAGTAGGAGAAGTATCAGTTTATTTTATAACATCTTAAATAGCTTTCGTTATTTGTATATTCCAGTATTTCATTTATATTTAATCTGGTTTTATCTAACGTTCCAGGCAGCTATCAGTTTAAATACATTTTATTCAAATATAAGAGTCTATTTCGAGAGGATTGTAGTTCATCAGATAATTTATCACAGTGAACCTTAAGTGTGTTTTTATCTTTTGGTCAATTGTTTTTGATTGCCTGATATTGCAGTACAAACTACAAATCGATGATAAAGACTGCTCACAGCGGCTCATACATTATGAATATCTTGGTGGTTTAAATCTTAATGGCAAATCAATTAACCTGAAGGCAGTGGAGATCCTTTCAGTCATATGCAATTATCATGTTAAATGTGTGTCATCTTTTCACATGTTCACAATTCTCCCAAATTTGGAGTGTTACTTTAAGTTTTCATCAGTATGGATAAACAAGAAGACGTCTTTATTTGAAAGTGAGCTGATGCAACAAGCATCTCAGACATCTTGGAAATAGAATGCTGCCAAAGCACAAAGTAATTAAAACAGAAATAAAACATGAAGGTCTCATAAAAGCCATGCCTTTAATGAACAAAATGACAATTAATTGCACTTGGTCAATGAGAGCACTATCATTAAATTATTGATGAGTTGAGAGGTCTGGCAGGCCCCCAGAGTAATTGAAGATATATAGAGTTTATGGTACAATTAACAAAGGCACTAGTACAGAGCAACTGCACAAACTGCTCTGTACTGATGTGGCATAGAAGTTCAGTTTTTCTGCTGGAGAAAGCAAACCCCTTAAACAGTTGATTATTTAGTAACCACTTCAATTTTATAATGCACTTATTCAGGGGTGTATCAGTAAGTGATGAATGAAGTGCATTTGTGACAGATTTTCACACTTTTCCACTTAGCCTAAATTATATTCACACATATGCTGAATTTGCTTTCCAGTGACCTAATGTCTGTGAAGCAGTAGTATAGGCGTATTTTTTCAGTTGATTCTAATTTGAGAAAATAATGTCAGTCATGCAAATCTAATTAAATGTATTCTTTACAACATTTGATGATTCCACTACAAGGAAATCACATATGGGTGTATGCATTTTGAATTTGAACAATTTATTTAATTAAACCTGATGTTAAGATAATAGTTGTTTTTCCTCATGGGTAATGGGGACATTGTGCACCCACTTTCTATGTGCCCCCGTTGCCCTTTAATGCAATATTTATTCTACTACAAAACATATAGTCTTCCTTAGAAATTAATTTTCTGTAAAAAATATAATATTGTTATGCCAGTCAACAACTTACCTACTTACTAAAGAATTAGATATTCGTTACTCCAAAATATGAGCGATTGTGATTGTGTTATTTTGCATGTCACCCATGATTGGAATGCGCAATGGTCATGCACCTGTCTTCGCTCATGTCTGCTTGTGATTATTTCTATAGTTCTCTATACTGCTTTGAGGGAGCTCCACGTATCTCTCCCCTTATGATTGCACTTCTGATCTCAGGCATGTATAACGGTCTGCATTTCGTTAACTGAGTTAACATGACTATACATCCAATCAGTAACTGTAGTCTCCAATTGCCACTTCCTGCTGCTGTCTTGTCTGGATGTGGATAACCTGTCTTGTCATGTAATACAGTTTGTCTGAGCGGCATTACACACACATTGTGTTATCTGGAGGATATACGGCCTATATACGATCCTACACATTCTGTCTGATGTTGAACTGTGGCCACTCATTTTGCTTCTGCTTCGTCTTCTGACGTCTTTTTATTTGTTTCATTAACTAAAATTGGCCTCTCTTACATTTCTGTCCATCCTATTCACTCCCAAATAAAATTTCAAAATCCTCAACACTGCCACCTCAAGTTCTACCTCATGACTTTTCGTCAGAGCTGCCATCTCTGAACCACAAAGCAGAGCTGGCCTCACTACCTTACCAACGGGGCGACACTGGCTCAATTGTTAGAGCGGTTGTCCACTTATCTGAAGGTTAGTGGTTCGAAAGCCGGCAACTGCGGTCCACAAGTTGTCCTTGAGCAAGAGACTGAACCCCAAGTTGATCCCAATGGCTCTACATTGGTGTTGGATTGATGGCGTGGATGGTTACTGCTCCTGATGAGCAGGTGACATCTTACATGGCAGCCTCTATCATCACTGTATAAATGTTTGTGTGAATTGGTGAATGCTGAGTTTGCTGAGTTGTGTTGTAAAAGCGCTTTGAGTAGTCAAGCAGACTAGAAAAGTGCCGTATAATTACAGTCCATTTACCATTTACCTTTCACTCTTGCTGCGACTCTTCTCTCTTATTTTCTCTAGCCCATACCTCCACCTCTCAAGGTTTTCTTCCAACTGCTCCCGCTCTCACTACAGATGACTCCTACCCACAATGACTGAACATCATAGTCCATGGAGAGTCCTGTCTGAACTCATCTGTCAGCCTGTCAATAACCGTAGCAAACAGGAAGGTGCACAGAGATGATCCCTAATGCAGTCCTACCTCGACCTTGTACCCATCCAATGCTCCTACTGTGCACATCACCGCTGTCATATTGCTCTCATATATATCCTGTACAACTCTGTCATACTTTCTCTGTCACTCCAGACTTCCTGCAATACCACAATTCCCCCCTTGGCATTCTGTCGTATGCTCTCTCTATATCCACAAAGACACAATGGGACTCCTTCCGAACTTCTCTGTACTTCTCCATCAGTACACTCAAAGCAAACATCTCATCTTTAGTGCACTGTAGTTTCATGGCATGAAACCATATTGCTGAATCACAAACATCCACCTTTTTCCTAACATGGTTTCCACTACTCTTTTACTCGTTTACCTGCTATATGCTGTCTTGCAATGTTCTCCCCTGTCACAACCTTGCACTCTCCAATATCTTTCAGGTTGCTTCCTCTGCATGATCCTACCTCAAGTCTTCTTTGTCACCCTGTGCTCCTCCCTCTTCTTGAAATATGTATTCACCAGAGCCATTTCCACTATTTTTGCAAAATCTACAATATCTGTCCTTCCTCGGTCCTGTCCTTAACACCATACCCGCCCATAACCTGATCTTTACCGTTTCCCTTGCCAACATGCCAATTGAAATCTTTACCAGCCACTGCTCTCTCATCCCTTTGGTTATTCCGTATGCCATCATCTAATTCATTCCAGATATTCTGTCTCTTCCAACTCACAACCAACTTGTGAGGCATAAGTGCTAACAATGTTCATCATCACACCTCCATTTTCTATCTTCGCACTCATCATATTCTCTGAAATTCTCTTCACCTCCAAACTCTCTTCCGATACCCCTCCTTCAGAATTACCCCTACCCCGTTTCTCCTCTCATCTACACCACGATAGAACAGTTTGTACCCTCTTCTAATGCTTCTAACTTTATCGTCTTTGGACCTGGTCTGTTCTGCACACAGTATATCTACTTTCCTTCTCTCCACAGTATCAGCTACTTCTCTACCTTTTCGAGTCATTATTCTTTCAGTCATTTTTCTTCATCAACAGTAACATAGTTTCTTTTGGTACCCTGCTGGTTATCAATGCCAGTGGCCCTTGAACGATAAGGTTTGGAAATGAGTTCTGTGTTCCGATAATTGATTTAGCGTTGATTTTATATCGGATGCCCTTCCTCACGAAACCCTCTCCATATATCCGGGCTTGGGACTGCAACTGGAAGTACATTGCGTTGTGACCCCTTGGTCGCCGGCTTATAGTTATTTACATTTATAAATATATTTAAAAACATATTCAGAAATGTAAATATTTCTAAATATTCTACACATCAGTACACACTGACAGACGTCACAGAGCGGCAGCCATATTGGAGTACGTAACCGCTTTCATTTCACATGAAAGCTTTCATCTCCGGCAAAGTTACAACGTAAAACTACTGGTAGAATCTGGACTTTTGTTTTAGTTGTCCACTGGCTAACAACTGGTGAGCATATCTACTCTTCTTCATTTCTCAAATAAACCCAGCCAGCATCATAGCTATTTACAGCGCTATTCCGACGGCCACTGCTGCTTCCACCGCTTTTTACTGTTATGTTTTCCACATCCATAAACTCTCCTATGTATTCCCTGATTTCTCCCAACTCGGAATTACCATGTCTGACGTGCTGCTTCGTGTACACCTCATTATAGACAGGGGCACCGCACCATTATTATAGACAGACTCAACGTCACAAAACGAACGATCGTCATACTCAGACGGCAAATATTTCCCCTTCAGAATTATAGTCAGCAAGAACTTGAAAAACTACATTTCAACACTGAACAGACTTCTCGACATCGTGCGCGTTTTCACTGTAATTCGCTCTTAATCCCTGACTAGGAGCGCTTCCTCGGCAGCGCTTCGTCGACAGCGCTTCCTCCGCAGCTCTGGAGGGAGCATTTCAAACTTGTTTTTCTCTAATACTCTGCATAGAAACATGCCCCAATATGGTGTTAGAATTTAAGCAGTACTCGTCTGTCATCTAGTGGTGTAAAGTGCTAACATAATTGGGAACTCACCAACATGAAGTATATCTCTATATATATGAAGTATATCTAACAGGAGATATCGTCAGTTTAATACAGCCTTGATGACGCATTATAGCGACTTTGAGGCTCAAAGAGTTGAGAAACCACCTCATTTAACAGTCCACTGGATAACACCTTCTGACACCTGAAGTCAGTTTTAGCTTCTTGAATAGCAACGGTTGTGCAGAATGTGTGAAATAAGTTTCACTCTAGAACTTTACGTGAGATGCCACAAGATCGTACACACCTTGAAGGAGCCCAGTTTGAGCCCAGACATTTAGTTTTAATAAAGTCAGCCACTTATATGATTGAATATAAAATGTTGGGTTTAGACTATTATCATTTTATTGCATGTTAAGAAGTGTGGTCTATGGTACCAAAAACAAGAACAAAAATCCAATTTCATAAAAACAATAGGGTTAAAAAAAAAAAGAAATTAAAACTACAAATGGATATAATCATACTGTAATAATAATAATAATACATTTAATTTATAATGCACTTTACATTTGGATCAGTCAAAACTGGAACTGTCAGCACATTTCCGACTTAATGTAGAAATACTCCTTGTCATATCAAGTGCCTCAACATGTTTATCATTATCAAGTCCTACTTGACTGCTAACACAATTAGTACCTCGTAATAAAGCCGACTGAATAATTGAAGGTTTGATTCCATTAGCTGGAAGAGATTGTTGGCACACAAATCCACACATGGACACATGTACATAAATAGCCAAGCAACCCACTTCCCAACTGTTTGTTATCTTTCCAACAAATGTTTCATCCATCTCTAAGGGATCTGCAGGACGTGGTTCATCATGCCAGTCAGTAGCCTGTCATGTCTCATTTACTGTGAGGCGGTGGTGGCGGCGAGAAGGCTTGCTCACTACTGCATGATAGTCATTTTGAGGTGAGCAACTTATTGCCAGGACCTCTGTGATGCTACACCTTGCCATTTCCAACTGATAAGAAGTCATTCATTCTGTGTCCAATCCAGGCTATAATTGCTAAATTCTCATTCCACTAAACAATGAAAAAAGCCTGACACAAAAACAATAGAGGAAATTGTTTCTTATTTTGAATTTTTGATCAGTCCACAGTGTTTAGCAAACTAAATCCTCCTGAGATTGTACCTAAATTCCATTTGGCACAAGTGATTGCACTTCGCTTCCTGCCACACGTTTGACTCGGTTTTGAAAGGCAAATATCAAAAAGGCCAAGGAAAACATTGCTTATCGCTTTTGACTGGGTATAACAGGAATAGATCCGTACGGTACATCTGAGTGGGCTGGATATGAACAGGCTTTTGAAATATAATATTGCGCTGACATGGAGGCATGCCACAAATCCAACAATCCTTCCATCCGTGACACCTATGTGATGGCTTCGCAGCAGGAATCCTCCGCTCCCTAACTTCAATGGGTAAGAGCTCAGACGCCGTTCCTCAAAAGCGAGTCAGGGAGACCAGGTCTGGCCTTTGATGGACCGATTACCTATTTCTCTCCATCAAGGAACCATTACTTAGTTGTAAGCCTCATTCCTGCCAGGATAGATAATGTGCACACTGAATAGGATCAAATAAAAATCTGTGATTAATAATTGAACTCATTAGCTTAGCTTGACATTAACTTTCCATATACCACCATAGATGAGGCTGTTGCATTCTCTCTGGGCACATTTCCACATAGCGTCGTATTTTAAACAACAGTGTATTTATAATTGTTCCAACGAGAAGAGAGTGTGAAGCAGCATGTGGTCGCTTGGAGAAATATGGAGCCAATACCCTGATGAAAACTAAAAAACTTGTTTAGGAAAAGACACCAAGATTCTATAACAGATGCCTCTCTACATCAAATATCTTTAAGATTGCTATGATTTTTATTCGACTGACATGAAATGATGGGGAGATATAGCCATAAGTAATTCCATCTCCTCCCATTTATCTGTTATCAATTGTAGCATATCTCACCTTATCGTTTTTAGTTAACACTTAAATTAAACAAGATGATTAGTTTTGCCTTTATCATACCAGTTAAAGCTGCATTTCCGTATTTGCTTACCTAAGAAGTTATCTGATCCAATTAAATATTTTATTTTGCTGAAATATTTACATCCCCGAAAAAGTCGGGAATGTTATGAATGGTCATTGCCGTTTACCGCCGCAGATTCTGCGTGTTTGCGTGGTAACTCAAAAAAAATAGTATCATGCATCATTTTCAAATTTTATACACACATAGATAGGTAGTCTGAGTAAAACTGGATTCATCTTGGGAAAAGTCAGATGTACATTTCTGACACTAGGGGGAACTTTATCTCAATCGCTGGTCCGATTTAATCCAAATTTGGTGCATATGAATGGATTTGCAGAGATCTATCCTGTATTATACTTTTCTCTAATAGTTTATATTTTACTCATTAGGAGGAGTTTATTTTTACGAATAAAAGTGTTTTAAACATAACTTCTTAATTGTTAGTCCAATTGAGTCCAAATGGGGCATATGGATTGACTAAAAGATACATCTTGTATATATATTATATTTCACTGTAATGGTTTACATTTTACTCAATAGGGAGGATTTTTTTTTATGCATACATAGCTTTCTAATTGTTGGTCTGATTTTGTCCAAATTTGGTGAATATGAATCGACTCAAGTAAATCAAACATATATTTTACTCACTAAGGGAAGCTTCTTTTTTTTCTTTTTTTTTGATATAACTTCATCTTTCATGTAATTATTCCCATGTCACTGGAGTCATGCCAACTCCCAACTTGCTTCAAGGCCAACACCATTATCCAGGACTTAACGGTAGCACTTTACATTATAGCACGGCAATTTGATGGTAATAGTATAGTAATAAAGAGGTAATAATAATGTAGTACCATGTAATTACCAAAGTAATAAGTAAGTAATGCGTTGATAATTACAACATGGTAATAAGATTGTAATATAGTGTGGAATTAAAAAGATAATACCATGTATTTACCAAAGTAATAACTAAGTAGTAGATTGGTAACAACAATGGGTATATATGGGTAATATTTCACTTGAATTTATCTAACAAGGTAATAAAGGCCCCAAACCTAAGTGTAATAATGAGGAAACAAATTTTTAGATGCGAATCAGGTAAAACCATCAACTTTAATAGTACAGTAATAGTTTCATAAAATGCTTACAATAAAATGGTTGTATCAGTGCAATATTGTGATTCAAAAATGGTAATATGGGGATTTTAATGTTGTAATAACATTATAATACAGAGGTTATACAGGTTGATGTTTTGACAGTATTATAGGCAACTATCAGTGTTATGTCTTCGAAATTAGATTAAAATTGGTAATTACCATATTTTAATTGGTAATTACCATATTTTAATGCTGAAATTCATCCAACACTTATTTTTCAAACATTCCAAGGTATTACTGTACACATTGTATGGCTAACCTTGTGACTTCTGACCTGGACACTTATGCAGTTTCCGTGTAATAACCACGAATCAGGGCTGTAAAATGCAAAACTACATGTTTCTATTTAATTTCAGAGGTGCAGATATTACCTGAAAAACACATGTGTTAGTTCTGTATAATAACCATGAATCAGTGCTGCAAAATGCAAAACCACCTGTTTCAATTTAATTTCATGGTAATATTATATTATACCAACCATCCAGAGGTCTAGAAATTACCTGGAAACAGATGTGGTAGTATTGTGTAATAACCATGAATCATTGCTTTAAAATGCAAAACCACCTGTTTCTATAATCTCTCACTACATTCAACTGTACAAATGTAATACCATTGATACCTTGTGGTTATTTTACAATTCAAAACCTCAAAAGAATGCCTTGTATGAACATGTTCTTTTATTGATAAACGAACACAAACAGCTGATTTAGATACAAATGCACAGAAAAATCACTGCAATCTCAGCCACATTTTATAAATGAAAATACACCCATTCCTGAAGGTTTCCCTTTAGCCGCCGAAATAACTCTGACCCATTGTGGCCTGTACCCCACAAGACTTCTGAATGTGTCCTAACTTATTTTGCACAAAGACCTTAGCAGCAGATCCTGCAAGTTATTAAATATTTGCTCTAGGACGTCCCACAGATGCTCGATCAGATTGAGATCTGTGAATTTTGAGGTCTCATCCTGTTGCTGGTTGACCTTCCTCTGACCACTTTTGGTTGGTAACCACAGCATATTGTGAACTTCCTAAGAAACCTGCTGTTTTGGAGATGATCTGACCAAGTCACCTAGCCATTACAATTTGGGCCATGTAGCGAGACATCTCTACCTCTGGTAGTTTTTCTCATTTAATTTCATAATTTATACAGTTAGAAACTCAGCAAAAATATCTGTTTCAATGATATAAAACGTTTTATTGTAATCTTTTCATATAAGCAACCTTGTTTTTTTAGCTTGTCCGTTTTGGACGGTTCAGCGGTAGCACATTGCCATCTTGCGGCCAATAATAGAAACATCACTTCGAAAATAGTTTTTCCCTTTCTTCTCTACTGTCAAATATTTGAACATGTATGTCTTACCTCATCCAGTTTAATAAGATGGATTGTTGCACATGTTTTGATGCTCTCTGCTACAAATCTAATGGATATGCCTTATTAACGCAGATTTCCTTGTACTTAAGCTATCTTGATTATTGTTTTACATTAACACATCATATAGAATACATGGTATTTATATGCATATATATATATATATATATATATACCCTCATGAGTTTGATCACTCTTTGGCCATGGTGAGAGAAAATGGTTTTACTATTCTAACGTATTACTATCACGCCTGTAAATTTTAATCTCTACCCCTGTCCACCCTTTCCTTCAGGAGTTTCGGGAGGACTTCGACTCTCCCTGGAAATCATTTTGCACGTTGGAGCAAAGTTTCTGGCTCCATTTTTGCATCATGCAACAAGTACGATCGGTGCCTAGCCCATCTGTTGTCCAGCCGGACGTGTGTGCGCAGCAACCGCCAGTCTCCATACGGCAGCGACGACAGGGTCCCGTAAAGAGGAGTGTTCACCTTGACCTTGATAAGTTGCCTTTCTTCCAGCGAGAGGAAACCTGCCTGATTGACTGTAGCATCCAATCCACGGACGTGATTGTTGACCGGCACCAGTAAGAGCGTTCTATCACGCTCATTCATGATCTGGGGTTGATGCATAAAGTCCAAGTTGCATTCAATTTTATCATGCCTTTATCAATGATTAAGTTCCAGAGAATTCAAAACCATCAAAAATCCCTCTCTATCACCATTACCTATTTTTCAAACTCCCAGCTTTTCTGTATATACATTAACCTGTTTATCCACTTCATTATCAGTTATCCATATTTACCCTGTTTTGTTTAGTGTGTAGCTGAATAAACATATTCATATTTAAGCATAACAGGTGTCCTGTCTTTTCTTCTTGAAGATAATTTTTAAAAGAGTTCGTGATGGAACTTTGTAAAAGAGTTCATGGCTTTCAGATGTGAAAATTTTAAGTTTAATGAAATTAAGAATTGATTAATTCTACTTTTCATCATTTCCCAAATTAACTTAAGGGGGTGCCCCTATTCAATTATTTTCGAGGTAAGACGTATGTAAACCGCTACATCAATGGTGCCCCGTCTGAGGCATACCTGTCTGTACTTCTTATCTCTTCATTAAGGAAATTCAAATACTATTACACTTACATTGTTTCTCTACCCTTTGATTTAACCACTGATTTACTCTTGAGAGGTTATTTTGTGCGTGTCACGCACGTGCGTTCTTCACGGTGAAACAGATGAAAATCCGTTGTTGTTGAAAATCGAGTGCTTGAACACTTGTTGATCGTCCCAAGGAGGACTTTGGAGTAACGCTTGACTCCTCCCTGGGAGCCACCGCGCTCTGAGAAAGTTGTGTGCTAACAGCATTCGACCACAAACAGCTTAGCTTAATTTTTGCTGCTTAGAATCAACCATCAGTTGTCTAGAAGCAACTAACCCAGTTTCAGGAGCAGACTCTGAGGATCGATCAGTGGGCGTTGCCAAAAGTCTTTACTCTGACATCAAGCCTGGTAACCCCTCTTAACCCCTCCTCTAAACCAGTTTAACACCATCCCAATTCTGGCGACATCTCCTGGATACTTTGGTGAACTGATTTCCATTGCAAAATTTCTGCAACTGTGTGCTCCTTGCAAACGCTGTTGACGTTAATCACAGATAGATCCAATAAATGCTGATCTCCCATTTCAATTTAGTAATTTAATTACTTTAATCCATCATACGTGGTGTCACATGCCCAAACACAGAAATAAGTGTATTTTGAATATTTGGATTCCTCACTATTTGTTGTCACTTTGGCCTACAAGCAACATCCTATTATACTTAATTGCAAATGAGTTAGGAGCTTGGGCATGAGCTGTTGCATAATAGGGAAAGCAAATGAACCCAACTTCAACTGATTTGTATTTCTTTTGATTCAATGCTATATGTGCTCTCTTTGTGCTTTTTTTCTGTCAATGATATTCTGAGGGCGAGGCCTTGCGGCATTGTCTCCTCTCTGCTGACTTCTCTTTAGTTGTTCCATTTGTGCTGCCTTCTAATCTCACACTCCTGTCATAGGAGTGTGAGAGGGTGTGAGAGGGTGTTCTCAGCAATTGCACACTACATTTTTGCTGGCTCCATCCTCCTGCTGACTCATTAAGGTCAATTTAGACTGCGTACAAAGTGTTCATTACAAGGATTTTGCAGAGCATTGCCTTGAGATAAATTCTTGTAGCTTAATCCCTGGGGTGCCTCTCCTAATCTAGTTGGGTGACACTAACTATTGGACACTGTTGTTTTGGCAGAGCCAGTAAGGAGATTGGTAGTTAGTCAATTGGGTTTGTTGTCCCTTTGTGCATGCAGGCCTCTTGACTTTGACTAGTGGGGGTTGCCGGTATTGAAGTGTGCATTCCACGGCTGCTCAGTCATGGGTGAGCTGTGGGTCTGGCATAGCCAAAGAAGCTCATTGACTAGCATGTAAAGCTTTTGAGCGCAAATTGCATATAAATTCAAACATTATCTCATATTTCCTTATTTTAAGGCTTGTTACATACCAAATTCCGTTCTTTTAATTAATCTCTCAAGAGATTTTCCAAGAATATTAGCTGATAATCTTAAGTGAATACAGCTAATATCCAACGGTCAAACCACTCAAAATTGTATGAGTTAAGCTAACTCTTAACCTTACCTCAACCGCTTTAACACCTTTGTTTTCACAGGAGAACAAGGTTGAGAAGCAAATTGAAACTCATTGACCAAACAAACAATATGTCTGAGCCAAAGAATCAAAATATCTCCCTATTGGACAGTTCTGATGTGTCAAGCATTCGACTAATCAGCGAACATTTAGATACAACATTAGTAGAATTTACACAAAATCAGGACTATGTGAGACACATTTCTCACTGGACCGCTGCAATTGCAAAAAATACACCAAGAACTAGATGATACTAAAGAAACAGCTAGTCAATATCAGTTGCTGGAGATTGCAAAGAGAGAGGCCCAATGCGCTCCTCACACAAGTCAAGATAACCGAACATATCTTGACAATACTTATCTTGACCAGAAAGATGAGTCACCCCATTTTGGGTCTCGAGGAGTCGTGAACCGAGAACCCATCCTGCCGGTCACTGCAGCCTCCCCTGGTGGCTCTGACGACATTATAACATACTTAAGAGACATTTAGTTCTTCTTACGTAAATACCCAGATGCTACGGTCGATGACAAAATATACCTGATCAAACTAACTTTGAACCGTGATGTGAGCAGTTTCATTGAGCGCCAACAGGACACTGTTAGAAATGAATATGATCTGCTCTGCCAGGCCTTGGAAACAGAATTATCGGATTCATTATCTCAGACTGGCCTGACTCCCGCAATGTTAGTCAATCAAGGGTGACAAGAGACCCCTCATCAGTATTATGCTCGCTTGCTACATGCGTACTTGATTCCTAGAACAAGCCCGGAATGGAGGAAGACTTGAACTTCCTGGGACCTATGACACGGGAAGGAATGGTCAAAACCGTGTCTGACATGATTATCCACCAAACCCACGACCCCAAAGACCGCCTCATTGGGAATCACCAGAGGAGGACCGCCGTGACAATAGGAATCCTCAAGGATCTGGTGTCCTTACTGAAAGCGAAGTGGAGGAAATCAGACAACTCCTCCGAAAGGTTTGCAAACAGAAAACTAAAAAGTAGATCTACTTTCAGTAGCCTCAGGGGCAAGTATGTTCCATATTCATGAGACTCCCCAGCTGGATGCCCCAATAGGGAGCCAAGAACTGGAAACCACTGAGCTTGAATCTACACTTTTTTCTCGTCAAAACCGAGAAGATCAGGATGACACAGATTATACTTTCCATCAGGGGGGTGAGGAAATCTCCCCTAGTGCTGGACTTGTGGTTCAACAGGATTCAAAGGAGGAATCCCCAAAAGGACCCATACCCTCCATTCGAGGTGAACCACCATTTCAGCAGTTCTTGTGCAACCTCATGAAGAGAGAGATCGCACGAAAATTCTTCCTTTCATTGACTCTAGAGGATGTCCTCACCCATGAGGCACTACTTGACACGGCCGCTGACATCACTTTGATGTCCACTGCATTCTTCAACAAATTGCAGATGATGTCAAGCCAGATGAATTGGAACTTGAAATTACATCCATGTTCTCTTGACATCCAGCCGTACTCTCCCACAGGCACTACTTTGACTACCATGACCTTGGTACAACTTGAATTGGGGCCGATGAAACTTGACCACCAGGTGTACATATCTCCACTCAATGATATCCCCCTTCTTGTGGGCAAAGATCTTCTCAACCGGTGCAAACCTCTGTTTGATTTCAAACGCTTACGACTCTGAGCCCTGGTTCGCCAACTCTGCCCATCTCGCTTCCGTCATGCACCAAGGTGCAGTGCTGTGTTCTTGACACAGTGTTCACCTACGGCGATTCAAAACCGCTGAAAGTTCCAAACATCTGTGACACATCAGTTCCAACCACAACCGGTCCCCACCCCTCATTATGGCTAGCTCAACCAGATAATTTCGTGTGTACTTTAACTCCTCCCACTGACACAGGTGGATACTGCACCCAAGTAAAAGGTGGCTTCAATCTCGAGAGTGACAACATCAATGACGTCGTCCTTGCCCTCTGGGCTGAGAAATCAGCCATCTATAGAGAGGTGTATGAATCTCTACTACGCGTCAAACCAGATCTTCAGTTTTTGAAGAAGTCATTCTGCTTCCCTGTCGATCCAGTGTCCCAGGATACCTTAAAAGCTGATGGTATTTGTGCCCTGAAACTAAACTGGAATCAAAGGGAACTGACTCAGCTGTTCCTAGGTGTCCCTGATCTACCACACACCGCTTACATCGGTGGTGACGTCCTCGTCAGACTAGAAGTTCCATTTGACATGGTAAACATCTTGGGGTCTCTCACAGAGGGTCATGATGGCTACGACAACCGCAGTCCAGAGAACATGGCTTCAAGGCAGACAATCCCCGAAGTGTGTAAGATGGTAAACGACCACCACATGGTGAGAACCACTGACACCAAAGAGGTAGCTATACCTCTCCACTTTTCTTTGAACTCGGACTTACCGTAGAAGCCACACCGCTGATGAAATGCGTTCCAGAATGATCCACCTGTTAGTAACAAACTGCACAACCAAAGACATACTGATTCCAAAGGCCACACCACTAGGCTGGCTCATCAGTACTGACTTCCAAAATTTTGAACTACCAGTTCCTGTGATTGGGCGTATATTCCCTTCCTTTCATGGTCAAACCAACCAAAGGGAGAAGTGATATACACCTGATCGTCATCGCCTATCGTGATTTATTCGGCTCTTTCTCCTGATGATGAATCCATCTGCAGGGTAGACCTCATTGACAGTAAGCAAATGGTACTACAAACAGTTGCGGTTATGTCTGTGGACTCTGCCTCAGAAAGAAATTTGACACTGACACAACAGAATCCAAAAGGGAATCCACCTGACACCTTGAATGGCTCAAACTTAGTGGCCGAAGTGGATCGTGTGCTAGCAGAAGCAGATGCCTTGCGTATTGATGAGGAACGCCAGAAACTGCGTGACATCCTCTTCAGGCTTCTTTTGCACAAGATTCCACAGACTGTTGTTTAACCACGATCCATTCAGTGCACATACCCACTCCTCCTAACGCTCCTCCAACCTATGTGCGACTATAGCTATTCCGCTGGTGTCTTATGAACCTGTACAGGAGATCACAGACGACCTGCTGAAGAAGGGAATCATCCGACCGTTCAACAGCCCTTACTCCGCGCCTCTCTGGCCGGTGTTAAAGCCGAATGGTAAGTGGCGGCCGACCATTGATTACTGGAAACTCAAACAACAGGTTACCCTGTCCCAATGGCCCATGACTCAGTTAGAGCAAAAACTGCCTAAAGTCACAGACGCCAAATACTTCTCCACAATCGATGTGGCATCAGGATTCTGGACCATACCAGTCCAAGAGGAAGACAAACACAAACTAGCCTTCACTTTCACTAACAGACAATACACCTTCACCAGGTGCCCTTTCGGTTATCCCCTGCTTAATTCAACATATTCTTAAATAAGGCGTGCCCAGATGCCAGTGATCGTGTCACCCTTGTTTATGTTGATGAGGTTTTGATGCAAATCCTCACTTGGAATCCCATCTTGAAGAGATCGATCATATACTCGGCCAGCTCACGGCCGCCGGGGATAAAATCTCTCTTTCAAAGTGTCAGTGGTGCAAGACCAAAGTGAACTATGTGGGCTTCCTTGTGGGACCTGCAGGGGTAGGGCCACAGGCCAACCGTGTTCATGGTATCTCAAACATCACTGCTCCAACAAATGTCTCACAACTACGCAGTTTCCTTGGGGTATGTAATCACTCGCGGCCGTTCATTGAGAACTACGCCGACCTAGCAAAGCCACTGAAAGAGCTACTGAAGAAAAATACATCATTTGTCTGGGATCAATTATAACAACAGGCTATGCAGGCTCTGAAGGATAAACTTTGCACTGCACCATGCCTGCCCTACCCAGACTACAGAAAAGACTTCCACCTGGAGGTGGGTTTCTCTGACAACTGCTTAAGTGCAGGTCTATACCAGCTACACGACACGGACAAACGCTATCTCCACCTGAGTTTGAATACTCTGACTGTGAGAAAGCGCTGCTAGCCACAGTATGGGCTCTTAAAAACTACTCCAATTACCTTGGAGGTCAAAAGGTGATCGTAGAAACCCACCATCAACCGTTGACTTTCCTGAACAGCCAACGCATCAGAGACGGTGTTGTGACCAACGCACGTGTTGCATCCTGGTTGATGGCATTACAGAGTTTTGACATTGAGGTGCGCTATGCGCAGAACCGCAAAATATATAAAAAATATGACATACAGGTCTACTGGAAAAAGGTCAGGGGCCACTCTCGGGTCCCTGGGTAAGACAAAGACCTCAATGATCTGACAGATACTCTTGAAAAACAGGGGGCTCACAATCTTCGATCGAACTCTTGCGCCCTCCCACCCGCCCCAGTGTTCTGTCCTATCACGCGTTCTCATGCTGCTCCGCGCGTCCCTCCTAATGTTACTGGTACTGCTTCGGCCTCTGTTGTGCCTACTTTATCAGACTCTGACCTTCTTGACCTTCAAACGCGGGATGAAGCTCTTGGTTCCGACCGAGGTTTGAAAAACCTTTATGGTGCTCGTGCGTCCCTACATGTCGTCAAGGGCCTAGTCTACGACTCCGAGGCGCTCACTTCATCTGCATTCGTGGTGCCTTGTAGCCTCAGGGGGTTTATGCTGATGCAAGCTCATGATGTTCAGTGCTCAAGACACAGAGGAGTCAAAGCTACACACAGAGCACTCCAACAGGCAGCCTACTGGCCACACATAAAACAGGACATCGCAGACTACATCAAAGGATGCTCGGTTTGCTGCAAGTTTCAACTGGCAAATCCCCTTCACAGAGCCCCCTTACAACACAGAGGCATCTCATTCCCATGGTCAGACCCCCAGATTGACTGGGTGGGACCCCTCAACAAGTCAACCAGAGGAAACAAATACTTCCTCACAGTCACCTGTGCATTCACCAAATGGATGGAATGCCTACCATCAACAAATGACACGACCCAAATGACTACATACCGGCTGATGAACCACATTTTCTCAAGATTTGGGTTACCAGGTCGCGTAAATTCGGACAGAGGAACACACTTCACGGGGCGGCTGTGGCTCAGTGGGTAGAGCGGCCGTCTCCCAATCAGAAGATCGGAAGGTAGCCGGTTCGAATCCCACCAGGGTCTACTTGTCGTAGGGTCCTTGAGCAAGACCCTGAATCCTTAGCTCCCCGGGCGCTCCACGAGGGGCTGCCCACTGCTCCCTCAGGGATGGGTCAAATGCAGAGAAGTAATTTCACTATGTTGTACTGTATGACTATGTGACTAATAAAGGATTCTTTCTTCTTCTTCTTCTCACGTCATGCAGCAGGTCTGGCAGGTACTACGTGTGAAAGCGAACTTTCACATTAGTCACCACCGTAGAGCCTCTGGCCAGGTGCAGCATGCAAACCGAACAGTAGTTGACATCCTGAAGAACGTTGTATCCAACCACAAAGTTTGGGACGTCAAAACTGCCCCTGGTCTTGGCAAAAAGTGCAGAAGGATGCAAAGCCTACTGACCAGAAGGCGTCCCAAGATGAAATCCAGGTGGGGGACAAGTTGTGGTTCTACATCTTTGCCATGCCACCCGGATCAACCTCTCCGACCACCGGGAAACTTTTCCGCAAGTTCCTTCCCCATTGATCAGGGCCCACGTGATCACAGAAACTTTCACTGGTTGTGTACCGCATAAAGATTATCAAGGGCCAGAAAGAAACTATTTTCAAATGGGTTTGTGTGATGATTCCTATAGGAACTTATCCCTCTCTGCTGCGTTGTTGTCAAGCTTACCCCTAACTATCCTGTCTACAAACCAATCTATCGCATATCTAATCCACCCCAATACTTAGATTACAAGTGGGGGTGAGAAAACCTGCCCCTTAGATATTAATCATAGGTTTATCAAGTGCAGGTCGATACCATTTGACTGTAAAGGCCAACCATACGTTAGTTGTACTTTATCAACCATTCACGGGGCCCTCAACATGTTCTGAGGGAACAATCAGACTCATTCCCAACTGCCGTGTACTCCGGAATGTTTTTGTATTCAGTCAGTGTAAATACCGTTTGTTTATGCTCACACACGACGGGTGACTATACTAACGCCTAATACTCTTCAGAGTGTTGTCTGTTCGAGGTAAACTATTGAACCTTTGTTTCCTTCTCAGCCTCACGATTCTGCAACCCTAGAACCACAGGTAGAACCATTCAGATAGCTCATGCAGCTTCTCACTTGCTGACTACCACTTATGCAAGCCATCTACCTTAACCTCACATAATTTATATTAGACACCGAGAGCTAGGCGAATCCTGTCATTCATGCTGCATCAACCTAATCATGATTATAGTGTGTCAACCTCATGTCTTTGCTGCCTCAAAGTGTCCTCGCCTCGTCATCCATCCAATGGTACCTGAAGAAACCATTATATAGAAGTGGGGGAATGTAGCGAGACATCTCCACCTCTGGTTTTTCTCACAGCAAGAGAAGGACAGGCTTATCTCAGCATTTGCACTCCCGAGAAAAACCCGACTCTCTGCTCATCCCTTCATGCAAATATGTTACTGGGACATCCGGACGGGTATAAATAGTTAAGCCACAGGGATGAAGCCCTGTGGCTTAATTATTTTTCACTTTTACTTTTTTTTTTGTTTTTCCACTTTGCTTTTCTCTTTTGCTTTTTACTCTTCTGCTTTGCTTCCTCTTCGTTCTTCACTTCTTGCCTTCTTCTTCTACCTATATTGTCAATTCTTTATACTTCAACTTTGCCTTTTTTTTAAAGTAGTTTTTTTCGTTTTTTGACTTTCGTCGGTTTTTCGCCGTTCAGTTATACTTCGTATTCTGAACTGATGGTTTATTGAGCCTCAGAACCCTGAGTTCAGTAATGGCACGCAAACCTTTTTCTTATTTCTGTTTAAACCTGCTCCTAAGAGTCAATTTGTAATCCCTTTACTTTCAAGACTGTTAGCTGCAATGGTCAATTTCCTTCAGGAGTTTCGCGAGGCCTGCGACTCTCCCTTGAAATCAGTTTGCATGCTGGAGCAAAGTTTCTGCTCCCATTTTTTCATCCTGCAACAAGTACGATCGGTGCCTAGCCCATCTGTTGTCCAGCCGGACGTGTGTGCGCAGCAACCGCCAGTCTCCATACGGCAGCAACGACAGGGTCCCGTAAAGAGGAGTCCTCACATGACCTTGATAAGTTGCCTTTCTTCCAGCGAGAGGAAACCTGCCTGATTGACTGTAGCATCCAATCCACTGATGTAATTGTTGACCAGCACCAGTAAGATCGCTCTATTACGCTCATTCATGTTCTGGGGTTGATGCATAAAATCTAAGTTGCATTCAATTTTATCGTGCCTTTATCAATGATTAAGTTCCATAGAATTCAAAACCGTCAACAATCCCTCTCTATCACCATTACCTATTTCTCAAACTCCCAGCTGTTGAACCATCAGACCACACACAAACACACACCCACACATGCACACATCTGTATATACATTAACCTGTTTATCCCCTTCATTGTAAGTTATCCATATTTATCCTGTTTTGTTTAGTGTTTAGTTGAATAAACTTGTTCATATATGCCTGTTAAGCATAACAGGTTTTTAAGTTTTAACTTCAATCAATTTAAGAATTTATTTATTCTAAGTTTAATAATTTCCCAAATTAATTTTGGTGGTGCCCCTATTCAATTATTTTTGAGGTAAAACGTATATAAATACTACATTCGTTAGGAACGCTCCCCCTACTGAGTTAAAAATGAATTTTTAGAGCAGAGTATAATTTATATGGCTTAGATATCCTTGAGTAAAATCCTACGCCAAGGGTTTGCACTGAATCGGGATATGGATTTAAAAGTTATCTCTTAAAAATGTAAGTAGAATTGACTAAAACAATAGATAGATATATGGTAAATGGTAAATGGAGTGTACTTATATAGCCCTTTTGTTGTCTGCTTGACCACTCAAAGTGCTTTTACAACACGAGCCAGAATTCACCCATTCACACAAACATTCATAAAGTGCTGATAGAGTGAGCCATGCAAGGTGCCACATGCTCATCAGGAGAGGTAAACATTCACGCCATCATTCACGCACCAATGGAACAGCCATTGAGAGCATCTTGGGGTTCAGTATCTTGCTCAAGGACACTTCGACATGTGGGCCGCAGTGGCCAGGGCTAGAAACCACCGACCTTCAGATAAGTGGACAACCGCACTACCTAGTGACCCACAATGGAGGAGATAAACCCCTCCAGTCAATTCTTATGCACAGAATTTGGACTAAATTGGACAAGCAAATTGAGAATTAAGACCTGAAAACTTGGAGATAAAGCTCCTACTAGTGTCAGAAATATACAATCAATTACCCAAAATCAATCCGGCTCTACCTTGCACTAAGATGTATGTGGCCTGAAAACTCTTGAGACAAGGCTCCCTTTATCAGAATTATAAACTGACTTTTGCCAAAATCACTTCAGTTATTCCTCGCACTGAGGTCTTTGTGGTTCCATAATATCCCAGACTTTTGGAGGAGGAGGTTGAGGATTGCAGCAGGGATAGTTGAACTTCTAATGAAGATTCTCCACTTAAAAAGGGACAAATTTCTTTTTGAAGAAAAGAACTTTTTTTTTGAAGATTAAATCTCATACCATATTTGTTGTTCATGTTGCCACATGAAGCACGTTCATTTTTGATTTGGGAAATATTATGAATAAATTAAATATACCCGGGAAAAAAAATATGCTTAACTTATTGTGCGCCTACTTTGTTTTGAAATTAAATTAGTTCAAGGCTGTCATACCCCGGTATTGCAAATATCTGTTTGTGCAGAAATTGAGACCTGCTGCTGCCGAGGTATTATTATTTGCCATATTCGCATTTGTTTTTCTTCTTATAACTAGCCATCTTTTCTTACTTTCATCTTTCAGGGTCTGTCATTCTTCTTGTTTTACCCACAGCATTGACTCTCTTGGCGATACCGTTGCGTATCACATTTCTTTTAGTAATATTCTGATTTCTTTGGTGTCGCTCAACAATATGTTTATTTACCTCTTCCACTAACACCTACAGTTTCATGGCATTGAATTAAATCTTGCTCTGCGGCCACTCTGCTCAAACACAAAGCCCGCACCAACCAAACCTTCAATTTGTTAAGATGAACAGTAATCTTTATTTGTAATAAAAGATAAAGATAAAGATAAAGATAGCCTTTATTAGTCCCACAATGGGGAAATTGCAATGTTACAGCAGCAGAGCATGTTACAGAGTAAGAATAAAAGAATAAGAATAACATCGTATTATGTGCAATTAAAATAAATTAAATTAAATGTACAGAAACAAAGTGCAAGTGAGGTAGGTGTGTGTGTAAGTGTGTGTGTAGTTGTGTAGGTGTGTGTGTAAGTGTGTGTGTAGTTGTGTAGGTGTGTGTGTGTTGCTAACAGTGCTGGTTGTGGAGTCTGACTGCTGCAGGAAGGAACGATCGGCGATATCGCTCCTTCACACACTTGGGGTGAAGGAGCCTGTCGCTGAAGGAGCTCTCCAGTGCAGAGATGGTTTCCTGCATGGGGTGGGAGACGTTGTCCCGGAGAGATGACAGCTTGACCATCATTCTCATGTCTCCCAACTCCTGCACCGAGTCAAGAGGACATCCCAGGACCGAACTAGCCTTCCTGATTAGTTTGTCCAGTTTCCTCCTGTCAGCAGCTGAGATGCTGCTGCCCCAGCAGACCACTCCATAAAAAATGGCTGAGGCGACTGCAGAGTCAAAGAAGGTCTTCAGGAGTGCCCCCTGCACTCCAAAAGTACTCAGTCTCCTCAGCAGTACTTGTACTTGACTCAAAACTAGACACAATGCAGCAAAAATTGTTTCTTGATTTACAGGACTGGAATTCTATTATTGCACATCATGATATCAATTTACTCAGCTACTTAAACATATTCACCTTGACCAAAAGGTACTAGCAGTGCTTCTACCTCTCCTTTCACACACATCTTTCGACAATTGTTTTTTTCCAGACAGCATGCTCAACACAGATCTTAGTGTGGTGAAGAAGTGGAATTATTTTGAGAAAGGTCGGTTTCATATTTCCAGCAGTGGTGGGGAGCTTTAGCTCCAAAAGTTTTTGGGCCATAATTTCTCAACCATTTGTCCAATTTAGTCCAAACTTGGTAAATACGTTATTGACTCGAAGAGATCTATCTTGTATACATTGTTTTTCACTTTTGTAGTTCATATTCTACTCACTCCCTGTAGCTTTTATAAGAAAAATACTGTGGAAATAACTCCAAATTTGATTTGAGGAATTCAATCAGGGGGGTTGCTTGTAAAACACAGTGGATTGGGGACTTTTTAGGGATATACCCTTGCTATTGTGGATGACAGTATAGGCCTAGTTTTTGTTTTTTGCAATTTTATACATTTGTTGTAAAACAAGTATATGTGTTGAGCATATGAGATATTAATAGATAGACTTAGACTATTACTGCTTGTTATCCTAGCAGTAACAGTTAATAATTGCTGCACATAAAAATATAACATGCAACAACGCAACGATGACGACCCGGCCCCTCTTTATGACACCTATATTTCTTTACACTGAACAAACATAGGTGTCATCAACATGTCAGACTTCTCTCCTGTTGTTCCACCTCTTGTTCACAAAGTTTTCCACTTCAACTCTACCTCCATTGTTGTCAGAACAGGACACAACACAGACCCCCAAACATCTTCCTTGTGCTTATAAATTGGACAAAGATGAACAGGCTGTCAAATGAGCTTTTGAGTAGTTGTTTGGCCTCACCACTTCATTGGTAGAAGCTGGTACATCTTTAATCAGACGCTCTGATGAGATATCTCCATTCTTTCCGTCATTGACACCATTCTTCATCACCACCAGTGTTTAGGCTCCTGCAGGAGACGTTTCCATCCTACTTAGTGGACGGTGATTTTCTGACTGCTTCCAGTGACAATTTATATACTGCCCCAGTCTAAGTGTCAATGTCTTTCTATTCCATCTTTTCACAACAAACACAAAAAATATGTACCTATCCAAAGTGTTCTTGTTCTTGTTGTTCTTGTTTTACACACGTCCACATGACTTTTAAAGCTGGACTCTTGAACACAGGGAGTGATGTAAGAAAATATGTCAATTTACCAAAATATACCATCCAAATTGACAGCCAACATCCACTCTTAATCCAAAATAACATGCTATGTCCAAAAAAGAAGCTGGTGACAGTTGAAAGTTTAACAAGGTTAAACTAGAACTGGCAGTGAGGGGACGGGAAGAGACTAAATGCCAAAGGAAGTGGGTGTTAACTAGATGTAGTTGAGAAAAATCAGCATTCTTAAACATGAGAGATTTGAGTCCTAATAAGAATTATTATAATCTTATATTATAAGAAATAATATACATAAACACTGATTAAAATAGAAAGAAAATAAATCACAATAATGTATCGAGAAATGGCTCAGGTTATGCCAACACATTGCTCCTACTCAAATAATTGCTTTAAATAATTTAGTGAATCGATAAGCATCCATAAGATGTATCTGAAAGTAGTATGCCAAATCTATTTTGCAAAATATTTTTTCCTGTTTAGACAAAATAGTGATTGCTCTTTTGACAACATAAATCCTGCATTAATGTGATTTATTTAAGGCATATCAGGTGCCTTAGGACTAAAAGCTCTTCCATGTTAAACAGCGTCTATAATCAAGGACTTATGCATGCACACAGGGCATTCT